>JARQOC010000005.1:556562256-556634500 GCA_033576535.1 Allobates femoralis
GATTGTCTTCCAGTTCTTTGAGATTCCTGGCTTGTCTTCCAGTTCTGTGAGATTCCTGGCTCATCTTCCACATCAATGAGATTCCTGGTTTGTCTTCCAGGTCTGAGAGATTACTGGCTCATCTTCCAGTTCTGTGAGATTCTCCGATTAACTTCCATTTCTGTGAGATTCCTGGCTCGTCCTCCAGTTCTGTGAGATTCTCTGATTGTCTTCCATCTCTGTGAGATTTCTGGCTCGTCTTCCAGTTCTTTGAGATCCCTGGCTTGTCTTCCAGGTTTGTGAGATTCCTGGCTCACCTTCCAGTTCTGTGAGATTCCTGGTTCGTCTTCCAGTTCTGAGAGATTCCTGGCTCGTCTTCCAGTTTTGTGAAATTCTCCGATTGTCTTCCATTTATGTGAAATTCCTGGCTGTCTTCCAGGTTTGTGAGATTCTCTGATTGTCTTCCTGTTCTTTGAGATTCCTGGCTGTCTTCCAGGTTTGTGAGATTCCTGGCTCACGTTCCAGTTCTGTGAGATTCCTGGCTCATCTTCCACATCAATGAGATTCCTGGTTTGTTCTCCAGGTCTGAGAGATTACTGGCTCGTCTTCTAGTTCTGTGAGATTCTCCGATTGTCTTCCAGTTCTTTGAGATCCCTGGCTTGTCTTCCAGGTTTGTGAGATTTCTGGCTCACCTTCCAGTTCTGTGAGATTCTTGGCACATCTTTCAGTTCTGTGAGATTCCTGACTTGTCTTCCAGTTCTTTCAGATTCCTGGCTTGTCTTGCTGGTCTGTCAAATTCCTGGCTCGTCTTCCAGTTCTGTGAGATTCCTGCTCGTCTTCCAGTTCTGTGAGAGTTTCTGCGTGACTCGTTCTTCCAGTTCTGTGAGATTCCTGGCTCGTCTTCCAGTTCTGTGAGATTCCTGGCTCGTCTTCCAGTTCTGTGAGATTCCTGACTCGTCTTCCAGTTCTGTGAGATTCCTAGCTCGTCTTCCAGTTCTGTGAGATTCCTGGCTCGTCTTCCAGTTCTGTGAGATTCCTGGCTCGTCTTCCAGTTCTGTGAGATTCCTGGCCCGTCTTCCATTTCTGTGAGATTCCTGGCCCGTCTTCCAGTTCTGTGAGATTCCTGGCCCGTCTTCCAGTTCTGTGAGATTCCTGGCCTGTCTTCCAGTTCTGTGAGATTCCTGGCCCGTCTTCCATGCTCTGCTCTTTTGAGACCTCTCCACAGATTTTCAATGATGTTCAGATCAGGGGACTGTGAGGCCATTGTAACCTTCACTTGCACCTTTAGAGGTCATCTATTGTGAATTTTGAGGTGTTTAAGATCATTATCCATTTAGAGAAACCATCCTCTTTTCATCTTCAGCTTTTTTGCAGATGGTGTTATGTTCGCATCAAGAATTTGTTAAAAATGTCATTGAATCCATTTTTCCCTCTACCCATGAAAAGTTCCACATGCCATTGGCTGCAACACAACCCTAAAGCATGTTTAATTCACCCCATGCTTAATGGTTGGTGAGATGTTCATTTCCTGAAATCCTGTGCCCTTTTTTCTCCACACATACCTTTGATCATTGTGGCCAATGAGTTCTATTGCAATTTCATCGGTCCTCAGGACTTGTTTCCAAAATGCATCAGGCTTGTTTAGTTGTTCTTTTGCATACGTCTGACACTGAATTTTACGGTGAGGATGCAGGAGAGGTTTTCTGCTGATGACTCTGCCATGAAGACCATATTTGTGCAGGTGTCTCTGAACTGTAGAACAATGTACCACAACTCCAGAGTATGCTGAATCTTCCTGAAGGTCTTTTGCAGTCAAGAGGGGCTTCTGATTTGCCTCTTTAGTATTCTTATTAGCAGCTCTTACTGAAATGTCGCTTGATCTTCCAGACCTTATCTTGACCTCCACTGTTGCTGTTAACTGCAATTTCTTAATTACATTTCAAACTGAGGAATGGGCAACTTGAAACACTTTGCCACTCTATCTATCTATCTATCTATCTATCTATCTATCTATCTATCTATCTATCTATCTATCATTTGTCTATCTATAATCTAGCTATCTATCAAAGCTCTCACTGCAATTTTGCTTGGTCTTCCAGACCTTATCTTGACCTCCACTGTTCCTGTTACCTGCAATTTCTTAATTATATTTTGAACTGAGGAAAGGGCAACTTGGAAACACTTTGCCACTCTATCTATCTATCTATCTATCTATCTATCTATCTATCTATCTATCTATCTATCTATCTATCTATCTATATCATCTATCAACTTTCAGCAACTTTCTCTTTAATGATTTTGGAAAGCCCATTTAATTTAGGTCTCCAGTATATGGGATAACGCATGATGTGTCGTCTGATGGAGGGAGTGGGGATATCTTGACACTTTTTTCAGTTACCTGCAAGATCCTCAGCATGTATAGTGTGGAGCTATAATGGTATCACCATGATCTGTGCCAAATGACAAACTCATCTCTTCTACATCTGTGTTTTATTGCATTACATACATTATATGACAGCTATATAAAGCTGTTATGGTGGCCGGACTACATGTCCCAGCATGTCTCACCTGCTTCATCCTACCTCACCCCTCCAATATAGGAGCCTGGAGCCTGCAATTACCAGCGACAGATCATATCACCCTGTTATTAAGCCGTCTATGGAACATGAGTAAGGTTGTAGTGCGGAGATTGCTACTGATGGTGCACAGGATACAACACCTATACCATGTACACCGCCGTATAACAGACAGGCCGGCGTCACTGGCCCCGCACCGGTCTATTGTGGGCGCAGTACATGATAGGGGTAACCCCATAATTAGGGACACCAACTCTAACTGAAGGCTCAATGAGTGGAGAAATGTGTCGTCAACCGACATAGTCAGCGACTAATAATGGCAGGTAGGGCAGGGGAGCGTGCAGGGTGGGGGAGGGGAATACAAGGGCAACCCAGTGTTTGTTGTAGACAGGGAATATAATATTTCACTGCAAATTTAGAATTTTTTTTTATATATTCATTGCATTGGGTGGATATCATACATTTATTAATATTATTATTATTATTATTATTTATTCACTTTTATTAAATCTAGATATTTTTTATATATTTTTTTGTGTTGGGGATCTCATGCATTTATTATTATTATTATTATTATTATTTATTCACTTTTATTAAATCTAGATTTTTTTTATATATTTTTTGTGTTAGGGATCTCATGCATTTATTATTATTATTATTATTATTATTATTATTATTATAATACTACCACTACTACTACTACTACTACTACTATTACTAATAATAATAAATGTATGAGATCCCCAACACAAATAATCTAAATGTAATAAAAGTGAATAAATATTATTATTATTATTATTATTATTATTATTATTATTATATTAATACTACTACTACAACTAATAATAATAATAAATATATGGCATCCCCAACACAAAAAAATATATAAAATATTCTACATTTAATAAAGTAAAAGTGAATAAATATTAATATGATTATTATTAATAATATTAATAACAAAAATAATATTTGTTCACTTATATAACACCATTAATTCCACAGCGCTCTACATCCATTTGTCATATAGTGTAAAAAAAATAAAAAATGGAAAAAAAATTACTAATATTTTATTTTTAAATATTTAGTATATAAATACTTTCAGTGATTTCTCCATTTTTTTCTGAAGCGGGGAGTCATATTGGATCAAAACAAAAAGTTGTAGCACAAAAAATGGATAAAAGTTCACATAACTTTTCCCTTTGAAGAAG
Organism: Allobates femoralis; assembly: GCA_033576535.1. Taxonomy (NCBI): domain Eukaryota; kingdom Metazoa; phylum Chordata; class Amphibia; order Anura; family Aromobatidae; genus Allobates; species Allobates femoralis. Next base: position 556,566,020 of record JARQOC010000005.1, read on the forward strand.
ATGAGTAAAATCTATCAGCCGGACATATTTGAGTTTTTGGGACACTTTTGAACCCTTCCCCTAAGTGATAAACGTCCATTAATAATAGAGGCAGCGATGGTATCAGCTGAGGTTGGCGGTCTGAGATGTGAAATATCCAACAAGACCCCCACCTAATAGTATAGGTCTATACGGGCCCCTCTAGGCCTAAGATCTAGGGCACAACAGTATAGGGAAACAAGCAAGAAAACTGTGATATAAATAATGATAAAAGTCTGTCCTGACGCTGAGACAGACGGACACCGGACCAAAGACCGAAAGAGAAGGAAGATACAAAGAAGATCCCCGTCCACAAGCGGCTTTAGTGGCTGGTGACCCCCAGTCTGCACTGGTGCCGGGGTCGCCCCTTCTCGTGGTATTTTTAGCTCCTCCGGGTTCTTGGAGCAATTAGTGACTTTACCTTTAGGCTCCAGATTTTTAGCCGCAACAATGAAATAACAGAAACTGCCCCACAGCGGAGACAGCGGCACCCGAGAGACCCCAGAGGCACTACATCTGTACACTGTCTGTCTCCTTCTTTCTTTCTTTCTCTTCTTTCTTTCTTTTCTTCTTTTTCTTTCTTCTCTTTTCTTCTTCTTCTGTCTTTTCTTTTCTTTCTTTCTTTCTTTCTTTCTTCTTTCTTTCTCTTCTTTTTCTCTCTTTTTCTTCTCTTCCTTCCTTCTGTCTCTTTATCTTTTCTCTTCTTCTCTCTCTTTCCTTCTTTGTCGCTCTTCCTTCCGTTTTCTTTATCTCTTTCTTTTTCTCTCTTCTTTCTCTTCCTTCTCTTCTTTATTTTCTTCTTCTTCTTTCTTCTTTCTTCTTTCTTCCCTTTTTTTCTTTCTTTCTCTCTTCTTTCCTCTTCCTATCTCTTCTTTTTCTTCTCTTCTTTCTTCTCTTTTCTTTTCTTTTCTTTTCTTTTTCTTTTTCTTCTTTCTTTCTTTCTTCTTCTTTTCTTTCTTTCTTTCTTTCTTTCTTCTTCTTTCTTTTTTCCTCTTTCTTTCTCTTCTTTCTTTCTTTTTCTTTCTCTCTCTTCCTTTTTGTCTTCTTTCTTCTTCTTCTTTTCTTTCTTTCTTTCTTTTTCTTTTCTCTTCTTTCTTTCTTTCTCTCTTCCTTCCTTCTGTCTCTTTATCTTTTCTTCTCTCTTTTTCTTTCTCTCTCTTCCTTCCTTCTTTCTCTTTCTTTTCTCTCTTTTTCTCTCTCTTCTTCCTCTGTCTCTTCTTTCCTTTTCTTCTTCTTCCTTCCTTCTTGTCTCTTCCTCCTCTTTATCTCTTTCTTTTTCTCTCTTTCTTTCTCTCTCTTCCTATCTCTTCCTATTTTCTTTCTCTTTCTTTCTTTCTTTCTTTCTTTCTTTCTTTCTTTCTTTCTTTCTTTCTTTCTTTCTTTCTTCATAATAGCTTTGTTCAAAACTTTTTTCCAAACTTTATCTTTGAATGTACTTGAGCCTTGAGCCAGTGTGAGATCTGCATCCTCTATGGAGGTCAGTTTTCCATTTGCCGTTTTTGTTGACTCCGATATATCTACTAGAGCAGAGTCCCAATGTCAGTCTCGAGGCCGAACCAGTGCAAGGTTTTCAGGATCTCCTTATTATATTGCACAGCAGGCAATGATCCAATCCTGTGCAATAGTGGGAAATCCTGAAAACCTGCACTGGTCAGCCCTCGAGGACTGACATTGGGGACTCCTGTACTAGAGCATCTCAATGAATTACAATATCATCAAAAATCAATATCATATTGCCAGGTTTCATGGTGTTTCTGGGAGATCTGAAACACATTGGCTAATATATCAATATTATATTCACCCTATGATGTCTCGTGGTTTTTAACCCTTCATCCTCCCTACTTGAATTTTCTGAGAAAATGAACTTTAGGTTTTCCTTAATCATCAACATTAACAGAAACAAACACTTGAAATGTATCTCCCTGTGTGCAATGACTCTATATAATATATGTGTTTCACTTTATGAATTGAATTTCTGAAATAAATTCCATTTTTGACGATGCTCTAGTATATAGATACACACGGCCGTCCCTTGTCTTGGACATATTTGGCAGATCTCCTCCTCCATTGCGGGTTGATCTCTTTCTATTATCATCACCTTTAGATTGGAATCTTGAGACATTTGTATTAATCTCAGTTCTCGTTCGTTATCATTAATGTTTACATAGTTACTAATTATCATTCCATCTATGGCTTTATGTGCCCCATATACCATGTGGAAGTCATTAAGTGATGGGGGGGCATTATGGTGAAATGTGCGGCTCGTTTGTGAAATAACATATAGGACGGGGCTGATATCTGCTATATGATTGTGTGTTGTTTTATGGGCAAATTGGATGGGAAATAACAGATAGAGGAGAGATGTCAGGGAGTCTGGAATTATTGGGAGTTAACTGTTATATTGGGCTAATATTTATTGTAATGTGCTGGTATATAGGGGCAATATTGGTATATCGGGTGATGTTGGTATATAGGAATGATGTTGGTATATAGGGGTGGTATTTTATATGTATATAACTGATATACAGGGGCAATGTTGGTATATAGGGTGATGTTTGTATATAGGGATGATGTTGGTATATAGGGGTGGTATTTTATATATGTAAATTAACTGGCATATAGGGGTGATGGTATTTAGGGGCGATATTTTATATGTATATGAATAATGTTATATAGGGGCAATGTTGGTATACAGTGGTGATGCTGGTGTATAGGGATGATGTTGGTATATAGGGGCAATATTTTATATGCACAGTATATAACTGGTATATTGGGGTGATGCTGGTATATAGGGGCAATAATTATGATATTATGATTATTTATTATTATAGCGCCATTTATCCCATGGCGCTTAACATGTGAATATATGTAACTTACTGCTATAGTGGGGTGATATTTGAATGTAAATAAATGGTATATAGAGGTGTTAGTGGTATATAGGGCTAATATTTTATATATAAATTACTGGTATATTGGGGTTATATTAGGATTAGGATGGTGGTATATAGAGGTGATAGTAGTATATAGAGGTGATGGTGGTATATAGAGGTGATAGTAGTATATAGAGGTGATGGTGGTATGTCATGGTGATGGTGGTATATAGAGGTGATGGTGGTATATAGAGGTAATGGTGGTATATAGAGGTGATGGTGGTATATAGAGGTGATGGTGGTATATAGAGGTAATGGTGGTATATCAGTGTGATGGTGGTATATGAGTTGATGGTGGTATATAGAGGTGATGGTGGTATATCGAGGTGATGGTGGTATGTAGGGTGATGGTGGTATATAGAGGTGATGGTGGTATATAGAGGTAATGGTGGTATATCAGTGTGATGGTGGTATATAGAGTTGATGGTGGTATATAGAGGTGATGGTGGTATATCGAGGTGATGGTGGTATGTCGGGTGATGGTGGTATATAGAGGTGATGGTGGTATGTCGGATGATGGTGGTATATAGAGGTATGGTGGTATATAGAGGTAATGTAGTATATAGAGGTGATGGTGGTATGTCATGGTGATGGTGGTATATAGATGTGATGGTGGTATATAGAGGTGATGGTGTAGTATATAGAGGTGATGGTGGTATATAGAGGTGATGGTAGTATATAGAGGTGATGGTGGTATATAGAGGTGATAGTGGTATGTCGGGGTGATGGTGGTATATAGAGGTGATGGTGGTATATAGAGGTATGGTGGTATATAGAGGTGATGGTGGTATGTCGGGGTGATGATGGTATATAGAGGTGATGGTGGTATATAGAAGTGATGGTGGTATATAGAGGTGATGGTGGTATGTTGTGGTGATGGTGGTATATAGAGGTGATGGTGGTATATAGAGGTGATAGTAGTATATAGAGGTGATGGTGGTGTATAGAGGTGATGGTGGTATGACGGGGTGATGGTGGTATATAGAGGTGATGGTGGTATGTCGTGGTGATGTTGGTATATAGAGGTGATGGTGGTATATAGAGGTGATGGTGGTATGTCGTGGTGATGGCGGTATATAGATGTGATGGTGGTATATAGAGGTAATGGTGGTATGTCAGCGTGATGGTGGTATATAGAGTTGATGGTGGTATGTCGGGGTGATGATGGTATAAAGAGATGATGGTGGTACATAGAGATGATGGTGGTACATAGAGATGATGGTAGTATATAGAGGTGATGGTGGTACATAAAGGTGATGGTGGTATGACGGGGTGATGGTGGTATATAGAGGTGATGGTGGTATATAGAGATGATGGTAGTATATAGAGGTGATGGTGGTATATAGAGGTGATGGTGGTATATAGAGATGATGGTAGTATATAGAGGTGATGGTGGTATATAGAGATGATGGTAGTATATAGAGGTCATGGTGGTATGACGGGGTGATGGTGGTATATAGAGGTGATGGTGGTATATAGAGATGATGGTAGTATATAGAGGTGATGGTGGTATATAGAGGTGATGGTGGTATATAGAGATGATGGTAGTATATAGAGGTGATGATGGTTATCGAGGAGATGGTAGTATGTCGGGGTGATGGTGGTATATAGAGGTGATGGTCATGGGTGTGACCAGGATCAAAACTGGGGGGGGTGCAAGCCATGGTCGTTCGGAACATCATATCTGGCCCAGTGCATTGTGGGGGCTGATCACGTGTTTGGCTGGGCTCCAGCGCATGCGCAGTGTGCATATTGAAGCCAGGACGAACACATAATCAACCCACCACAATGCACCGGGTCGGATATGACGTTTCGGCCAGCGCGTCAGTGTACCACAGGAGGCGGGGATTTCAAAAAGAGCTGACAGGTTCCCTTTAAAGGGAACCTGTCACTCCCTGTGGCCGTTCTAACCCCTGCCCACCACTTTATACATGGTGTATTTGGGGCTCCTGTGACCACTCTATATGATCAGCGGTTCCCCTGTGTACCTCAAAAATAAACTTTTAATATCTCCTGAGCGGTATGGAAATTAGCTGAAAATGGTCCGGGATGATCTGCTCAATCTGGTCCTTGTCGCCCCACTGGTTGAAATGCCTGCCTGTCTCCTGTGAAAAGGCCACCGCTCCTGTGTATGTCGCATTGCTCTCATGCGCAGTGGTGCGGGTCTCCGTGCTCAATGCAAGCGCACCTGTGACCAAGGCTCGCGAGCACAAAACTACAGCACAAACACCACAAAACTACATCACCAGACCCACCAGAGGTACAGAAATACATCCATATAACCTCCATTAGTGCAGAAACACTATGTCAAAACTCTCAGTGCATAAATACATCACCAGAACCCTCATCAGTGCAGAAACACAGCATCAAAACCCTCATCAGTACAGAAATACATCCATATAACCCCTATCAATACAGAAGCACTATGTCAAAACCGTCATCAATCCATCACCAGACCCACCAGAGGTACAGAAATACATAAATAGAACCTTCATCAGTAACACAATTCATCATCACAACCACCATCAGTACTTGGTAAAACAATTGTAATGTCACATTTGTACTGCATGAACCTACAACTCCTACTACATCCTTAACAATGGTAAGGGTACTGGGAGTTGTTGTTACCAGCCGTCAATAGAAGCATACAGGAACCACAGCACTGATGAGAATTAGTCATTATCACAAATAATTATTTACATCCAGGTACTTTATAAATGACCTTGTCTCTGATTGGGGTCGTCTATTTATTTCCTTCATCTTGTCCAGGCACCTTGATGACTTTTCACATCCACAGTTCATCGCTGCAGATGCCCATCGTCTCCGGTCTTCTGCAGGACATCCCGACATGATATCCTTAAAAATAGCGGAATTGTCAAAATTTTCCTAAGTAAAAATATCTGCCCTACACTTTGCCCCAGAGTAAATAATTGCTCCTCCTCACTGTTCCCTGCACATAATATGATTTACACACTGTCCCTCTCATGGCACATGCCCTCCACACTGCCCTCTCCCTACATACTGGGCGCCCTGGTCACACTGCCCTCTACACTGTATCCCTCTATACTGCCCACTGTTTATACTGTTCTATCTCATCAAACTCCCCATCCTCAACATACTGTCCCTGCATGCTGCCCCCTCTCCATACAACCCCACACTACTCACACTGTATTCTGTGCTGCAGCCATCCCCCTCACTCCACATACTGTGTCTACACCGATCCCCCCTCACTCCCCATACTGTGCCGCAGCCATCCCCCTCTCACCTCATACTGTGTTCACACTGATCCCCCTCATTCAACATGCTGTGCCACAGCCATCCCCCCTCACTCCTTATATTGTATCCACACCCATATAACCCCCTAATTCCTTATACTGTGTCCACACCTATCCCTCCTCACTCCACATACTGTGTCGCAACCATGCCCCTCACTCCACATACTGTCTCCACACCCATATAATCCCCCTCACTCCACATACTGAGCCGCAGCCATCTTTCCCTTACTCTTTATACTGGATCCTCAAATTTACCTTCTTGCTTCCCATACTGTCCTCCACATACTGTGTCTATACCCATCTTCGCTTGCTCCATATTGTGCCCTCAAATCCCCCATTTTCTCTTCATGCTGTCTCCACATACACCACTCCCCGACCCACTCCCCCTCGTTTGCTCCTTTTTTACTCCCCCATCCTCTCCACCTGTTTGGTTCACATATTCTCCCCCCACCCTCTCCTCCAGTTTGCTCCTCATACTTCCCCCCACCTTGTCCCCCCAGTTTGCTCCTCATACACCTCCCATCCACTCCCCCAGCCTGTCCTCTCAGTTTGCTCTTCATACTCCCCCAGCTTGTGCCTCATACTCACTCCCCACCTTGTTCCCCCAGTTTGCTCCTCATACTCCCCCCACTCTGCTCCTCATACACCCCCTATCCTCTCCCCCCAGTTTGCTCCTCATACTCCCCCCACTCTGCTCCTCATACACCCCCTGTCCTCTCCCCTCAGTTTGCTCCTCATACTCCCCCCACTCTGCTCCTCATACACCTCCTATTCTCTCCCCCCAGTTTGCTCCTCATACTCCTCCCACTCTGCTCCTCATACACCCCCTATCCTCTCCCCCCAGTTTGCTCCTCATACTCCCCCCACTCTGCTCCTCATACACCCCCTGTCCTCTCCCCCTAGTTTGCTCCTCATACTCCCCCACTCTGCTCCTCATACACCTCCTATCCTCTCCCCCCAGTTTGCTCCTCATACTCCTCCCACTCTGCTCCTCATACACCTCCTATTCTCTCCCCCCAGTTTGCTCCTCATACTCCCCCCACTCTGCTCCTCATACACCCCCTATCCTCTCTCCCTAGTTTGCTCCTCATACTCCCCCACTCTGCTCTTCATACACCCCCTATCCTCTCTCTTTCTAGTTTGCTCCTCATACTCCTCCCATTCTGCTCCTCATACACCCCTATCCTCTCCCCCAGTTTGCTCCTCATACTCCTCCCACTCTGCTCCTCATACACCCCCTATCCTCTCCCCCCAGTTTGCTCCTCATACTCCCCCCACGCTGCTCCTCATACACCCCCTATCCTCTCCCCCCAGTTTGCTCCTCATACTCCCCCCACTCTGCTCCTCTACACCCCCTATCCTCTCTCCCTAGTCTGCGCCTCATACTCCTCCCATTCTGCTCCTCATACACCCCTATCCTCTCCCCCAGTTTGCTCCTCATACTCCTCCCACTCTGCTCCTCATACACCCCCTATCCTCTCTCCCTAGTTTGCTCCTCATACTCCCCCCACTCTGCTCTTCATACACCCCCTATCCTCTCTCTTTCTAGTTTGCTCCTCATACTCCTCCCATTCTGCTCCTCATACACCCCCTATCCTCTCCCCCCAGTTTGCTCCTCATACTCCTCCCACTCTGCTCCTCATACACCCCCTATCCTCTCCCCCCAGTTTGCTCCTCATACTCCCCCCACGCTGCTCCTCATACACCCCCTATCCTCTCCCCCAGTTTGCTCCTCATACTCCCCCCACTCTGCTCCTCTACACCCCCTATCCTCTCTCCCTAGTCTGCGCCTCATACTCCTCCCATTCTGCTCCTCATACACCCCCTATCCTCTCCCCCCAGTTTGCTCCTCATACTCCTCCCACTCTGCTCCTCATACACCCCCTATCCTCTCCCCCCAGTTTGCTCCTCATACTCCCCCCACGCTGCTCCTCATACACCCCCTATCCTCTCTTCCCAGTTTGCTCCTCTTACTCCTCCCACTCTGCTCCTCATACACCCCCTATCCTCTCCCCCAGTTTGCTCCTCATACTCCTCCCACTCTGCTCCTCATACACCCCCTATCCTCTCCCCCCAGTTTGTTCCTCATACTCCCCCCACTCTGCTCCTCATACACCCCCAACCCTGTCCCCCTTCCCCTAATTACGTTAATGTCCCCTGTCTTCCTCAGTTCCAGTATGGAATGCTGCGCTCCATCCTTCTGTCGCCTCTGCCGGGTGATGTTATCAGTGTAATCAGGTGACCTGATGATGTGGCCCAGACCTGGAAATGGCGGGAATCAGGGCTTCCATTGTACATACAGAACTGCCAGGTTCCCGTAGATATTCCTCTGGCCAAGAGGGTGACAGGTTTCCTTATAGGGGGGGGGGCAGCTGCCTCCGCGCCCCACGCTGATGGTGGTATATAAAGGTGATGGTGGTATATAGAGGTGATGGTGGTATGATGGGGAGGTGGTGGTATATACAGATGAGAGTAGTATATAGAGGTGATGGTGGTATATAGAGGTGATGGTGGTATATCGTGGTGATGGTGGTATATAGAGGTGATGGTATATAGAGGTGATGGTAGTATATAGAGGTGATGGTGGTATATAAAGGTGATGGTGGTATATAGAGGTGATCTTGGTATGTAGAGATGATGGTGGTATATAGGGGTGATAGTGGTATGTCAGGGTGATGGTGGTATATAGAGGTGATGGTGGTATGTCAGGGTGATGGTGGTATATAGAGGTGATGGTGGTATGACGGGGTGATGGTGGTATGTCAGGGTGATGGTGGTATATAGAGGTGATGGTGGTATATAGAGATGATGGTGGTATATAGAGATGATGGTAGTATACAGAGGTGATAGTAGTATATAGAGGTGATGGTGGTATGTCGCGGTGATGGTGGTATATAGAGGTGATGGTGGTATATAAAGGTGATGGTGTTATGATGGGGTGATGGTGGTATATAGAGATGATGGTAGTATACAGAGGTGATGGTGGTATATAGAGGTGATGGTGGTATGTCGGGGTGATGGTGGTATATAGAGGTGATGGTGGTATGATGGGTGATGGTGGTATATAGAGATGATGGTGTATATAGAGGTGATGGTGGTATATAAGGTGATGGTGGTATGATGAGGTGATGGTGGTATATAGTGAGGTGTTATAGAGATGATGGTGGTATATAAAGGTGATGGTGGTATATAGAGGTGATGGTGTATGTTGGGTGATGGTGGTATATAGAGATGATGGTAGTATATAGAGGTGATGGTGGTATTAGGTATAAGAGTGATGGTGGTATAAGAGGTATGGTATGGGTGATGGTGGTATATAGAGATGATGGTAGTATATAGAGGTGATGGTGGTATATAGAGGTGATGGTGGTATGTCGGGTGATGGTGGTATATGGGAGGTGATGGTGGTATATAGAGTGATGGTGGTATGGATGATGGTGTATAAGAGGTGATGGTGTATATATGAGGTGATGGTGGTATTAGAGGTGATGGTGTATATAGAGGTGATGGTGGTATATAGAGGTGATGGTGGTATATAAAGGTGATGGTGGTATATAGGGTGATGGTGGTATATAGAGTGATGGTAGTATATAGAGTGATGGTGGTATATAGAGGTGATGGTGGTATGTCGGGGTGATGGTGGTATATAGAGGTGATGGTGGTATGATGGGTGATGGTGGTATATAAAATGATGGTATATAAGAGTTGATGGTGGTATATACGAGGTGATGGTGGTATATAAGGTGATGGTGGTATGTCGGGGTGATGTGTATATAGAGTTGGTGGTATATAGAGGTGATGTGGTATATAAGGTGATGGTGGTATGTCGGGGTGATGGGGTATATAGAGGTGTATTGGTATGAGTGATGGTATATAGCGGTGATGGTGGTATATAAAGGAGATGGTGTTATGATGGGGTGATGGTGGTATATAAAGGTGATGGTGGTATCTTGGGGTGATGATGGTGTATAGAGTTGATGGTGGTATATAGAGGTGATGTTGGTATATAAAGGTGATGGTGGTATGTCGAGGTGATGGCGGTATATAGAGGTGATATTGGTATATAGAGGTGATGGTGGTATACAGAGGTGATGGTGGTATGTCGGGGTGATGGTGGTATATAAAGGTGATGGTGGTATGTCGGGGTGATGATGGTATATAGAGTTGATGGTGGTATATAGAGGTGATGTTGGTATATAAAGGTGATGGTGGTATGTCGGGGTGATGGCGGTATATAGAGATGATATTGGCATATAGAGGTGATGGCGGTATATAGAGGTGATATTGGTATATAGAGGTGATGGTGGTATATAAAGGTGATGGTGGTATATAGAGGTGATGGTGGTATGTCGGGGTGATGATGGTATATAGAGGTGATGGTGGTATATAGAGGTGATGGTGGTATGTCGGGGTGATGGTGGTATATAAAGGTGATGGTGGTATGTCGGGTGTGATACCTATAGGGTGCAATATTCCATCGACTTAGCGGCGCCACCTTAGCCAGCAGTGAGGCCATGTTCCTCGCCCCCCATCCCTCTGTTCAGAGCACAGGTGCCGTCAGCTGGAAGTAACACTATAATAAGACGATTCATTTACCTGTAAACAGCGGTGGAGACGGCAGAAAATGGGCGCAATTTCCTGCTGTACCCGGGGCCAAGTCCTGTAATAGGGCAGACGGGGCTGGAGAGAGTCATTGATAGCTCTATGTCCAGCAGAGAGACCGGGGAGCGTCCACCTCTTATGGGATGGAGGACATGCTGGGACTTGTAGTTGGTTGTATGTCGCAAACAATATATCCCAGTGGACAGAAACTGGACATTAGTGTGTGTGTGGGGGTCTGGGTACATTTAGGCTTCTGTCATTATATAGTCAGCGGGACACAGGGTGGCACTTATATCAGACTATATCACACTATGTGCTGTACTGCTATAGAACACCATTCTACTATATATATATGATCAATTACATTATAGTCTATCATGTTATGCAATATATTAACTCTGATAAGAGATATTATGTAATACCATCGTCCTTTACGCTGTTTTATCACATGTGGCTTCTTGCATTTTATTTTGCCATGTAATATATTGTATTCATTCCTTTATATTGTACAATTACATTAAACACTGTCCAAAGAATTGATACAATGTATTATATCTTGCCTTGATATTGCCTGAATAATACACGCACACATATATATATACATAGTTCACTATATATAATGTAACATAAGATGTATAGTATGTGAACGGCTGTGCAATATAAACATATACTGTATATATATACTACATAGCCGCTCACACACTGTACATCTTACATAACGAGGTATCTTCCTGGCTAGTCATATATATGTCATTTATAGAATATGTTCTTACTTATACATTTTTTTTTAACTATATTATTGTAAGTCAATTATTCCATATGTCGTACACACTATTATATATTTCATAATATTCTATGTTAGATGATTATATTGTATCTATAACAGTCTATTAATCTAGGTTATACCTACAATTGCTATTTAAGACTATCAATAATTGGGGTTGATGAGCTTCACGTTGCAGCACTGGTTATTACTTTACATGACACTATCATAATATATATCATTTATTATATTACAATGTTCCATAATCCTACACATTACTTATGGTATTGTTCTGTGTTGTACCTATTACACTATATGATATCATCCATAGACTATTATACAACTATATTACCCTTGTTATATCACATTGTTCCATAATACTGCACTATACTTACATTACTATGTTAGTTGATGGACATGTATCTGTTCTGAACTAGACTGACCTATGTAACTATTCAGTATCATCCATAATATACTATATTAGCCTATAATAATACTACTACATTCAGTAATATATACTAGTCTATACCTGTATAACTATCTTACACTATATCATACTATAAAATATCATCTATATTGTACTATAGTAGACGATAACAATACAATTTTACAGAAGATGTCATACTATACAATATTACCCTATAGTAGACTATAATATACTATATTACAGAGGATGTCATACTATACAATATTACCCTATAGTAGACTATAATATACTATATTACAGAGATGTCATACTATACAATATTACACCTATAGTAGACTATAATATACTATATTACAGAGGATGTCATACTATACAATATTACTGTATAGTAGACTATAATATACTATATTACAGAAGATGTCATACTATACAATATTACACTATAGTAGACTATAATATACTATATGTACAGAAGATGTCATACTATACAATATTATACCATAGTAGACTATAATAACTATATTACAGAAGATGTCATACTATACAATATTACACTATAGTAGACTATAATATACTATATTACAGGAGATGTCATACTATACAATATTACTGTATAGTAGACTATAATATACTATATTACAGAATATGTCATGCTATAGAATATGAACCCATAGTAGACTATAATATACTATATTACAGAATATGTCATGCTATATAACATTATACTATAGTAGACTATAATATCTATATTACAGAGGATGTCATACTATACAATATTACCCTATAGTAGACTATAATATACTATATTACAGAGGATGTCATACTATACAATATTACCCTATAGTAGACTATAATATACTATAGTACAGAGATGTCATACTATACAATATTAACTATAGTAGACTATAATATACTATATTACAGAAGATGTCATACTATACAATATTACCCTATAGTAGACTATAATATACTATATTACAGAAGATGTCATACTATACAATATTACTGTATAGTAGACTATAATATACTATATTACAGAAGATGTCATACTATACAATATTACCCTATAGTAGACTATAATATACTATATCCTTATTATATCACATTTTAGCAGTAATATACTTTTGTACTTAATTATACTCTTATACTATGTCATACTTATTATTCTATATTCCATTTAATACAGTATGTCATACTATGTACTATACTATATCAATTTTGCTATATACCCTACTTTTATGCCTATTATACTATATGCGATGATTCTTATTATACCGCATTGTGCTAAGACTATAATTCTGCTGCTATTATGCCTATTATATTATACAATATTGTACTATATTAGACTATAATAATACTTTATGGCACTTATTGTATCACATTAAAACACTAAACTATACTTGTACTTTATTATACCTATTATACTATAGCATACTTTTATAGTATATTACATTTATTATATTTTATCTATAATTCATATCTATATTACACTTTACTTTACCATTTGTGATACTATATGACACTTATTATGCTACATAATTCTTTATTATACCTATTATATCACAATAAACATACTATACAATATTATACCATAGTATATTCTTTATTATACCTCCTAGACTATATTGTATAATACAATATTACAATGATATACTACATTACGATGCCTGTTTTACTTTATTATAACTTTTATACCATATCATACTCTATTTTACTTATACATGGTTAGAATATATCTTTATTAGGCTTTTTATACTGTATTATATTCTATTTTTCCAATTGTGGTTAGAATATATCTTTATTATCTTTTTTATACTTTTTTTTACCTATACTTGGTTAGAGCATATCTTTATTATCCTTATTTATACCATATCATACTCTATTTTACTTATACATGGTTAGAATATATCTTTATTATCCTTTTTTATATCATACTATACACTATTTTACTTATATGTTGTTAGAATATATCTTTATGAGGCTTTTTTATGCTATATTATACCCTATTTTACCAATATATGCTTAGAATATATCTGTATTATGACTTTGTATACCATATCATACTCTAATTTACCTATACATGGTTAAAATATATCTTTATTATGCTTTTTATACTCCATTTTACCTATACATGGCTTGAATATATCTTTCTATTCTTTTTTTATACTCTATTTTACCTATACATGGTTGGAATATATCTTTAGTATATCTTTTTATACCATATTATAGTCTATTTTACCTATACATGGTTAGAGTATTTCTTTATTATCTTTTTCATACTATATTTTACCTATACATGGTTAGTATATATCTTTATTATGCTTTTTCATGCTATATTATAATCTATTTTACCTGTACATGGTTAGAATATATCTTTATTATTACTTTGTATGCCATATTATATTCTATTATACCTATACATGGTTAGAATATCTATTTATTATGCTTTTTATGCCATATTATACTCTATTTTACCTATACATGGTTAGTATAGATCTTTATTAGGCTTTTTTATGTTATATTATACTCTATTATACCTATAATGGTTAGAATATCTATTTATTATGCTTTTTTATATTTATTATACTCTATTATACCTAGAATGTTAGAATATTCTTTATTATGTTTTTTTATGCCTTATTATATTCTATTTTACCTATACATTGTTAGTATCTCTTTATTATGGTTTTTTATGCCTTATTATATTCTATTTTACCTATACATGGTTAGAATATATCTTTAGTATATCTTTGTATGCCATATTATACTCTATTATACCTAGAGATGGTTTGTATATATCTTTATTATTCTTATTTATGCCATGCTATACTCTATTTTAACTATACATGATTAGAATATATCTTTATTATAACTTTTTATGCCATATTATACTCTATTTTACCTATACATGGTTAGTATATATCTTTATTATAAATTTTTATGCTATATTATACTCTATTATACCTAGACATGGTTAGAATATATCTTTATTATGTTTTTTTGCATGCTATATTATTATTACCTGGACATGGTTAGTATATATCTTTATTATGCTTTTTTATGCTGTTATACTATTTTACCTATACATGGTTAGTATATATCTTTATTATAACCTTTTAAGCCATATTATACTCTATTATACCTAGACATGGTTAGAATATATCTTTATGTGCTTTTTTGTGCCATATTATACCCTATAGGATTGGAATCAGGATTTGGCTCGGGCCTGACCCCAGAGATGACTCCCGTCGATAACAAACCATGAAAATAAAATATGGTTCTCACCGACTGGAGCTTTATTAATTACACACAGTTAATTAGTTGACTGTTTCCTATTATTTCCTAGAGTCTTTAACTCTTCGTTTGCCCAGGAGGATGGAAGAAGAGCGAAGGGCATCATAGGGGGAGGGGAGGGGGTAATTATTATAAGGAGCTACCTTGTGGATCTAAGTTGGGGGGGAGGTGGGGGACAAGGGGTCTGGTTTATGTCAGAGGGAAAAGTTGGAGTCTGGTTCTTGTCAAGAGTCTCGATGATTGTAATTATTAATTGGCTGCACCCAGTGTTTGAAAATACTAATGTGAGATCATTAATCTTCTATGGGGAGCCGGAATGTGCGGCGGATACAAGGAATAATCTATAGAGATGGGAAACACACACAATGACACAATGTCCTGGGAGAGAGAGATGCAGGTAGAAAACATTGGGCGTCCAATCGAATTCCAAAGCCCCAAATTGTTCTATACCCGATATAATGACCGAATATACCGGTGATGACAACACATAGGGGCCCATTCACTGAGCGAGGCCCCGGGATCAGAGGCCCCTCTCTATATCCCCCTATACTTCTCCATCACAGTTCAAGTTTACCAAGACCCCCATGGACCCTATAAGCATTTACTTTGGTTTTCTGGTGGTAACATAGGCCTAGCTATATAAATAACAAATGGTTTAATGTATGAATTCCCTTATAGCACCATTAATATTATTATAAAATGTATATTATTATATATTATATTTGCACAAATATATTATAATAATATATTATTATATTATATAATATTGTTATAAAATGTTTATTATATAAAATTATATATTATATTTGTATAAAATATATTATAATAATATTACTATAAAATTATTATAATATAAAAAAATTATAATAATATTACTATAAAATGTTTATTATTATACAATATTATTATATTTGTATAAAATATATTATAATAATATATTATTATACTATAAATGTTTATTATTATATTTTATAGTATTATTATAAAATGTTTATTATTATATAATATTATTATTATATATTATATTTGTATAAAATATATTATAATAATATTAGTATAAAATTATTATAATATTACTATAAAATTACTATAAATGTTTATTATTATATAGTTATTATATATATATTTGTATAAAATATATTGTAATAATATATTATATTATATAATATTACTATAAAATGTTGAATATTATATAATATTATTATATATTATATTTGTATAAAATATATTATAATAATATATTATATTATATAATATTACTATAAAATGTGAATATTATATAATATTATTATATATTATATTTGTATAAAATATATTATAATAATATATTATATTATATAATATTACTATTAAATGTTGAATATTATATAATATTATTATATATTATATTTGTTTAAAATATATTATACTAATATATTATGATATTATATAATAATATTATAAAATGTTTATTATTATATTATTTTAGAAAATGTTTATTGTTATATAATATTATTATATATGATATTTGTTGAAAATATATTATATAAATATTACTATAAAATGTTTGTTATATAATATTATCATATATTATATTTGTGGAAAATATATTGGAATAATATACTATTATAATATTATAAAATGTATATAATTATATGATATTATTATATATTATATTTGTTGGAAAATCATTATAATAATATATTATTATATTATATAATATTATTATAAAATGTATATGATTATATTATACTATTATATATTATATTTGTTTAAAAATATTATTATAATAATATATTATTATATATTATAGAATATATTTTTTTAAAATTTATTATTATCATTATTATTTTATTATTATTATATTATCAAATATTATTATGTTGTAACAGAGTAGTCAGGGGAAGGGTTAATCATTTGCCTTTGGCAGTTTGTTGACACAGCATATATCATGGATACAAAAAAATAATAATAAATAAGTAATAAGACAATAATAAATAAAAAAAGTAACATACATATATACACATGGAGGCAAGTAAACATATAGAGTTAAATACACATATATATGCATACATGCATACTGACATATAAGCATAGACAAAGAGATAAACCCATGTACGCACAACGTACAAATACACAAATACACAGACAACACAGCATATCCACAGATAAATGCACACAGATATATGTATATATACAGATAGACACATTAACCTGTAGAGATAGGTGAGAATAGGATATATACAAAGGTAAATACAACACACTTGTATATAATGTATGTAGGTTGGAAGTTGTTCCAAACATCTTGGAGACCTGACCCCAGATCTTCTATCCAGACAGACAGATGATGTGAGATCAGGGCTCTGCGGGGGCGGGTCATCACCTCCAGGTCTCCTCAGTCTTTGTGACATGGGCTGGATATTTGTTTTCCTGCTGCAGAATAAATTTGGAGCCAATCAGACGCCTCCCTGATGGGATTACATGATGGATAAGTATGTGCCTGTATCTCTCAGCATTGAGGACACCATTAACTCTGACCAAGTTCCCAACTCCATTTAGTGAAACCTTCCAGGCCTCCAGTGGGCCTCACTGCTCCTGCAGACCTCTCCGGCCCTGCTTCAGTTCACACATTGCACTCTGGGCATTCTTCTGACCCAGTTCATATGTGTTTGGGCATAGTTGAGTCTCTTGACCTTGTTTCCATGTTAAAAGTTTGGATTTTGGCACCATTCTTCAATGAGGAACCCCTCTGCTCAGACGTCTCAGCCAGTATATAGGGGCAGCTGTCCCACTCTTTGCTGCCTGCTCTGATTTGATGGCTCTGCTGGACATCTTCCCATTTCACAGGGCAGTAAATCCATCTGCTGCACTAACTTTTTTTGGCCAAACACTTCACGCACAGTCCTCAACGTTGTCCATTTCTTGGTTTCGTCAATACTGATACACTTAACCATCATGAAATAACATCAAGGAGGCGTCTGATTGGCTACAAATTTATTCTGCAAAGCAACCCCAAACATGAAACCAGTCTATACCTACTACTACCGTTCAAAAGTTTGGGGTCACCCAGACAATTTTGTGTTTTCCATGAAATCTCACTTTCATGTATTAAATGAGTTGCAAAATGAATAGAAAATATCATCCAGCCATTGACAAGGTTAGAAATGATGATTTTTATTTGAAATATTAATTTTCTCCTTCAAACTTTGCTTTCATCACAGAATGCTCCTTTGCAGCAATGACAGCATTGCAGACCTTTTGCAGGTACTATATAATGAAGCTGCCGGATGAGGAGCTGTGAGGAGGCGATTTCTCACACTAGAGACTGTAATGTAGTTGTCTTGTTGCTCAGTTGTGCAGCGGGGTCTCCCACTTCTCTTTCTACTCTGGTTAGAGCCTCTTTTGCTCTCCTCTGAAGGGAGTAGGACACACCGTTGTAGGAAATCTTCAGTTTCTTGGCAATGTCTCGCATGGAATAGTCTTCATTTTTGAGAACAAGAATAGACTGTCGAGTTTCACATGAAAGTTCTCTTTTTCTGGCCATTTTGAAAGTTTTCATAGAAAAAACATTGTAATGCTCCAGATTCTCAACTAAAGGAAGATCAATTTTATAGCTTCTCTAATCAGCCAAACTGTTTTCAGCTGAGCTAACATACTTGTACAAGGGTTTTCTAGAGATTTCTAAACATCCATTCGCCTTCTTACACAGTTAGCAAAACCACTGGAGTGGTGGTTGTTGTAAATGGGCCTCTATACACCTATAAAGATATTGCATTAAAAACCAGACGTTTGCAGCTAGAATAGTCATTCACCACATTAACAATGTATAGAGTTATTTCTGATTCATTTAATGTTAGCTTCATTAATAAAAATGTGCTTTTCTATAAAAAATAAGGAATTTTCTAAATGACCCTAAACGTTTCCACGGTAGTCTATCTATCTATCTATCTATCTATCTATTCTATCTATCTATCTATATCTGTCTGTCTGTCTGTCTGTCTGTCTGTCTATCTATCTGTCTGTCTGTCTGTCTATCTATCTATCTATCTTTTAATCCAGTTTCATGCCCAGGGTATGGCGACATTTCGGGCACACACACGCCCTTAGTCCAACCAGGCTGGACCTTTTTTGTAGAACTGTATGTTTTCTTGGTATTTGATCCAGCATCACTGCTAGCACCATTTCACATTGTGTCTTGAGTGCTGTGCAGTTTTTTTTTGCTCTATCTATCTATCTATCTATCTATCTATCTATCTATCTATCTATCTATCTGTCTTTCTATCTATCTATGTTTCCTCTGTCTACAGTACTATTCACATTTGTAGACGCCTCTGATAACAGTCACATTATATAACGTCTTACATTGGGGTTTTAATTCTCGTACTGATACACCAGGCTCATCCACAATGTAGAAATGAGGTGAGTGTGATAATAATAATAAATGGGTGCATTGTGTGGCGCCCGCGGCCCCCCGTTCTGTATGTGCAGAGGAGACGGATTATTACTGGTGACAGCAGCGGCTCAGGTTGTGCAGGGGAGGAGGATATGGTGAAGGGATGACAGGCAGGGAGGGCAGCGCAGCAATCAGGGGCTCCGGGCTGAGGCTCTTTCTTCCCTTTCTCTCCTTTTTATCAGAATGTTCTGTTCAGGCCATTTATCCCTGATGATAGAAAATTGTTCTGTTGCCAGGACGCTGCTCTGCACAAATAGAGGGCAGGGGCTCCGCATTCCCATCAGCCGGCCCTGTAAGCTACTCCAACCGTCAGCGCCCAGCCAGGGGAAGCATGGACATGTATCATATATATATATATATATATATTATATGTATACAGTTTTTTAAAGCATGTGACCCCTAAAACTGTACATCACGTTGAACATTACACTCTAAACCATTGTGTGTAGTATGGAGTCGTCTCTTTTTGCTGCCTCCAATCTTCCGGGAAGGTTTTTACTAAATTTTGGATACTTCATTACTTTGGAAATGAATAACTAGTGATGAGTGAACTCTACCATGCTCAGCTGCTTGGTACTTGTAACTAAGTATGTTGGACCTCAATGGCAAACTCAAGCAGATCTTCGGAAAAATGCTCAAGTTCCTCATTGACTTTCATTATTCTTGGGTTGAACCCCTCAACATCTGGATCACCCAGGCATAGTAGAGAACGCTCTTCACTATTAATAACCCTTCAACCACATGATCACATAAAGTGGTGACTCCAGGTGAAGTCAACGGTCGGGATCCCATCGGTTCACCAGTGGACAAATATTCCCCATTCATCCCATCTTGACTGGAACCAGGACAAGTTGTATGAAGCTGCTGGGCTTGCGCATGCTCAAAGTCTACGACGTTGATGAACCCGTATCCCATACGGACAGGGGAACCAACCTTGCCCCCTGTGGTCCCCCCTGTTGAGGAGTTTCCACTTTTCTTACTAGGTCACTTGCGGTTTGGTTTATCGTGATAGGGTGGCATGTTTCTATTGTGGTCGTTGACAATATCACGTACAGACAGGGAAAATGTTTGCCGCACAGCGGCACACCCTTGCAAAACACCAAAGGATAAACAGGGACTTCATGGCTACAGCCAAGATCAACTCGTGACACCTGGCACATGGCTAACTCCTTCCCAGGGGCGGACCTACCGTGGTGCAGCTGGTTCAGCTGCACCAGGGCCCTGACCAGGTAGGGGGCCCCTCAAGCACCTGTAGGGGGCCCCCGTGACCCTATGTCAGAGGAAGGAGGTTAACCGAGGGAAGCTTCCTGCCTCTCCAGCCCCGACTCCCAGATCTACAATGCGCGGCTCGGTGCATCAGCGCAAGTAAGAGGCGCACGCAATACCCCCTGCTAGCACCCGTCCCCCCCCCCGCTCCTCACCTGACGCTGCCAGCACTTCCCCCCCGCTCCTCACCCTGACGCTAACAGCACCCACGAACTCCCCCCGGTCCTCACCTAAAGCTGCACCAGGGCCCGGCAGGCTGAAGGTCCATCACTGCGCCTTCCAATCCTCAAAGTTTGATGGAGCTGTAGTGCGCATACACGACCAACTGTTTTATTTGGCTCCTTTTGTTCTCCTGTTGGGTGAAACTACCAGACACAAGTCTGCCTTAATAGCCTCCATTGGGGGTCAACATGGATCTGACAATTACCATGTAGACAGCATAAAGTGATCGCGTTTGGAGTCAAGAATACACTTTTAATATAGTCAAGAACTAATGTTGGGTGATTTAGCCCGGCACCTTGTGCAGCCAAGCTCGCGCATGCGCAATGCCTCTATATTCAAAGTTTATGGCAGTGTTGAGCTCTACCCTTGGATCATTTAGGTTGCAGAATGGATTGACAGCACATCAACTCTTCCTAGCTGTGGTCTTACTGTAAGAGTGAGCAAGGGATAAGGGTCTCCAATTGGTGAAAGTATACCCCGACCTAACTACTATCACATGCCAAGTAGATCGGTGATAATGTTTGGAAACCGGAATGTTGGCCATTAATATTGGGTGATATGTTCTAGCATGAGACTGAGAGTACATTTTCATTGCTTCATACTCCAATGGTGATTGGTTTACACACATGCCATTGAGAAGCTCAAGGAAACCCCAAAAAGAAGTTCCAATGCTTCCAGCGATGGTCTACAACTCATTAGTGGCTGTTAATAGACATTGGACGTCCCATGCTTTGAGATTATGGGGTCACGACTCCATGATGTTTCTCCTACATTACTCTGTTGTAACACTTACAGTACGAGTAGCCAGGAGTGGCCCCACTAGGCCATGACACCGATCGCCACCTGGAGGCCTTGATGACTACCGAGTCTTTTGCAAAAGACAGAGGAGGTGGGGATAGGGTGAGCTGGTAGGTGGCTGACAGGTGTAACCAGAAGAGTCTTGATGTAACGACAGGTGACTCCAGGGGTTGGCTCTATGGACCGGAAAAGTCTCGGGGTAAGTGCAGCCAGAGCAGCCAATGCTGGCAGCATGCAAAGCTCAGCAGGGATCAGCAGGTGTGACGGGTATGAGCAGCACAGCAGATTATGCACCGGTGTAGGTAGGTATAAACGGCACAACAGATTCAGGCTGGTATATGTGGCATGATAGGTGCAGACAGATGCAACCTGGTATATATACGGCAGGTGCAGGCTGGTATATATGGCACGGCAGATGAAGATCGATGCAAGGTGATATATGTGGCACGACAGATACAGAGAGGTGCAGGCTGGTATGGGAAGCATGGCAGGTGCAGGCAGGTGCTGGGATAAGACAGGTTAGATGATTGTCAACACAGGCACAGGGACAGAATACTGGTGTGGGGACCTGGCAACTAACAACATGTCTCTAAGAGTAGATCACACTTCCTAGGCACCTCCCAATAGGGAAGGGTGTCTTAAATACAATGTGATTCTCAGCTGTAGGCTGAGAAGCATTTTCGGGTTAGGCCATGCTGGCCCTTTAAGAAGAGCGACAGTGCGCCACGTACCGCCTAAGTGCTCTCCTAGGAGATCTGTACAGTATACATAGGCTTTGGGAGCAGATAATGACAGATGGGGAACGAGCAGACACCGTGGGCCCGCCGGCGGGGTCAGTATGCTGCGGACATCTGTTTCCCTGCTGTGGGAGGTCAGCACTGCTGCGATAGGCACCACTCCTGTTTTACAGCAAAACTAAATGAAAGTGAGCAATAAATGGGGGAAAAAATGTAAAGCACTGATTTGATGAAGCCTTTTCTCATGACAGTGCTCCTTTAAAAGTCCACAATTTCTTATAGTCAACCTCCTCATTTTTAGATCCATCTTTATAGTGGTTAGAGCTCCAAAAGTCAAATTACACAATTCTGTCTGCTGGTGACCACCACTAGGGGGAGCTCACTGCATACAGCTTTACTATAGAGTTTTATATAGAATCTGTATGCAGTGAGCTCCCTCTAGTGGTGGCTGCAGCAAGAGAACATTTTATTATTAAAAATGGAGATGTGTTTGCAATAAAGGTATATGATGAAATAAATTTCGGATTTATTTAGGTGAATAAGTGTCTCGTTCTATCATCATAGAGATTATATGGGCACATTTTATTGGTTTATATAGGCTGGTTCAATACTTTGTATAATCGTGTGTGCACGCTCATGGACACCCATTGACTCCAATCAATCCCTGCTCTGGCTTCTATTCTTTCCCTGTCTTTAAGGGTCTGGTGTTGGGCGTCCGTGCCCCCCTCGCTCAGCCGCTATGTGGTATCACTAATCGGTGTCAGGGTCTCTGGTTATTTCTTCTTCTAAGAAGAGAAAATCTCATAAAAATCAATAAGACCTAAATCAATTTTCCTGTCAGCAGCTTCTCTATGAGGGATCATTGCCTGCCGGAGGTAGGAGGAATATCAGACGTGAGTTCTGCCTGACGGTGGAGGAGAAGCTGGGAAATGTGTGATCATGGTGTGCGGACTTCTCCTAATGGGCAATGACAACCATGGAAGGGAAGAACTATTCATTGCACAGTATACTTGTGTATTCCTATCTTATCCTCCATTACTGAGAAATCAGCATTTGATTCTGAAATCTCTGTCACTCCAGCTCTATTCCTTGCCCAACACCAATGGTAAATCGAAAGACTCTTTCGTTTCAGCTCTATTCCCCACCCGACACCAATGGAATATGTGAAGCTCTATACCCCACCCAACACCGATGGTAAATCTAAAAGTCTTAGTCACTCCGGCTCTATATCCTGCCCAATACCAATAGTAAATCTATACGCACTGTCATTTCAGCTCTATTCCCTGCCCGATACCAATGGTAAATATGAAGTCTCTGTCACCCCATTTCTATTCCTCACCCGACACTAATGGTAAATTTAAAGTCTCCATCACTCAAGCTCTATTTCTCTCCCGCACTCCAATGGTAAATATGAAGTCTTTGTCACTACAGCTCTATTACCTGCCCAACACCAATGGTAATTATGAAGTCTACTGTATGTCACTCCAGCTCTATTCCACGCCTGACACCAATGGTAAATATGAAGTTTGTCAATCCAGTTCTATTTCCGGCCCAACACTGATGGTAAATCTAAAGTCTCTGTCACTCCAGCTCTTTTCCTTGCCTGACACCAATGGTAAATCTAATGTCTCTGTCACTCCAGCTCTATTTCGTGCCCAACACTGATGGTAAATCTAAAGTCTCTGCCACTCTAGTTCTTTTCCTTGTCTGACATCAATGGTAAATGTGAAGTCTCTGTCACTCCAACTCTATTCACCACCTGACACCAATGGTTAATCTAATGTCTCTGTAACTCCAGCTCTATTTCCTGACCAACACTGATGGTAAATCTAAAGTCTCTGTCACTCCAACTCTATTCACTGACTGACACTAATTGTAAATCTGAAGCCTCTGTCTTTCCAGCTCTGTTCACCACCTGACACCAATTGTATATCTGAAGCCTCTTTCACTCCATCTCTATTCCCCACCCAACACCAATTATAAATCTGAAGTCTCTGTCACTCCAGATCTATTCCACGCCTGGCACCACCTCCTCTTTTTTTACTGATGCCTCCTTTGTCTGAAGTCCCACAGCATAGAGGCTGTCAGTCAAGCAGGAGAAAGCATTGCTGGGTTGGGAACAGAGCTGGAGTGACAGAGGCTTCAGATTTACCATAGTCCTCCAGCGTCATTTGCATATAAATTTAAACACTAATTTCTCAATAATAGAGGAACGGACTGGCCATATGATTGCCCAGGTTTTGATGGACTTGACTTTCAAAGTACCATATGTGCATGGTAATAGCTTGGGAGTGAAATCCTGCTGACAGATTCCTTTTAATAGGAGTTGTGCTGCAGTACTGAGAATGGCCACTACTAGGTGTATGGCGCTGTTCTCTATTGATGTCTGGACCCACACTATAGCAGAAAGCAGCTAATTGTTGGGAGTGTGGGGTGCTGGATCCCCACCTAAAAGAGTGATCTCAAAATTGGACTTACTCTCCATTGAAGTGAATGGCTGAGGTCAGGTTAAGTACCAAAACCAGACACAGCCTACTAATGAGAGGGGCACTGGTTTTATAACGAAAAAGCAGGTGTCGGCATGCCCATGACTGCGGGCGCATGGCAGTGACTTCATGCGCCACCATAGCAGACATGCCGGTGTTAGCTGCCGGAAACTCAACCGGCCACGGAGGAGGACGCCGGGCAGCGTGGATGCCGGGGAAGATCAATAGAATGATTTTTTTTTATGTGTTACAGAACGGGGACATTTATAACAGGGAGGGTCCTAGAATAAAGACATATATACCATATATGTCAGGATGGGGTACATATATACCAGGATGGAAACATATAGATTCCAATAGGGGATATAAATACCAGGATATCAGACAGATATACCAGGATGGGCGACATATATACCATGATAGGAGGTATATTTACAAGGAGGGTGGACATATATATCAGGATGGAGACATATATAGCAGAATGGTGAATATATATACCAGGATGGAGGATATATATACCAGAATGAAGGACATATATACAGCGGTGTAATTAGCTTTGATGGCGCCCGGGGCAAAGATCTATTTTGGCGCACCCCACCCCCAAAGTAGGTAAGGACCGGGGTGGGGGGGAGGGTGCTGTCAGCTTTCAGCCCCGCCGCCGCCCCTGCAGCCTTGGCTGAGGACCTTTTGTGCTGTCAGCTTTCCTCGGTCACTCACCTCTGCTGTCCCCCTCCTTCAACCCCGGCTCCTCGGTCACTCACCCCTGCTGCCCCCCCCCCTCCTGCCCTGGCTCCTTGGTCCCTCACTCCTGCTGCCCCCACCCTGTCCAGGCGGTCTCTCCTCCGTCCTCTGATCACACACTGGACATTATGAGGCGTTGCCGCCAGTGACGCAGTTTCAGGGGTCTGCTGCGGTCACCCCGCAGCGGACCCGCTGCCACCAAGTCTCCCAGCGGCCCCCGCGGCCCCAGACTGACGCGGAAGCAGAAGTGACGCCATTTTTGCACACCCCGAGTCGGGCACTTCCTTTCAGGGGCGTACCCTTCAGTCATTTCGTTATTAAAAGTCAATGGTAAGGAGAAAGACCGACGTTATTCACCATAATGCGCTAAACTGTGAACATCAGCCCTTGTGATGTGTGTGCGTCCCCCGCGGCCGCCGGGTGTAGCAAGGGGGGGGGGGGTGGTGGTGCTGTCAGCTTTCAGCCTCGCTGCCCCTGGCCCTGCAGCCTTGGTTGAGTGGGGGGGGGGTGCCGCCGGCGCCCCCCGCTGAGTTGCGCCCGGGGCAAAAGATCCGGCTGCACCCCCCTAGATACGCCCCTGCATATATACCAGGATGGAGAAATGTATACCAGGATAGAGACGTATATACCAGGATGGAGACATATATACCATGATGAAAACATATATACCAGGATGGGAGACATATATACCAGGCTGAGGGCTAAATATACCAGGTTGGGGACATACGTACCAGGATGTAGACATGTATACCAGAATGGAATCATATATACCAGGATGGGGGACATATATTCCAGGATGGAAACATATATACCATGATGAAGACATATATACCAGGATGGGAGACATACATACTAGGATGAGGACATATATACCAGGATGGAGACATGTATACCAGGATGGAGACATATATACCAGGATGGGAGACATATATACCAGGCTGAGGGCTAAATATACCAGGATGGGGGGCATACATACCAGGATGGAGAGATGTATTCCAGGATGGAGACATATATACCAGGATAGGGGACATATATACTAGGATGACGACATATATACCATGATGAAGACATATATACCAGGATGGGAGACATATATACCAGGATGAAGGCCATATATACCAGGATGGGAGACATACATACCAGGATGATGACATGTATACCAGGAAGGGAGACATATATACCAGGAAGGGGAGCATATATACCAGGAAGTGGAGCATATATAGTAGGATGGGGCCCAGGATAAGGACATGCAGTTTATAAATGAAGGTCTTTAATATTAAGGGAAAAAGAAATCCAAACCTAAAGGGCCCTGTGCGAGAAAGCGATTCCCCCCTCCAACCCCCTCCCCCATAAATCAACTGTGGTTTATCTCATCTTTGGGAAGCTGAATTCACTCTCCTTAACCACTCCCAGGCCTGATTACTACCGTACCTGTTCTCAATCAAGACACACTTAAATAGGACCTGCCTGACAAAGTAAAGTGGACCAAAAGTAGATACCAGTCTTTGTTGTGCCAGTGCTTCGAAATCAAGCTTTTCATTTACATGATTGGAAGTTCATTGGGGACTTTGATGACACTTGGAGTTCTCTGACCGGTGGATTTCTCAGCACTAAGATATCGGATCACTACAAGACTGGCATCATTTTTATTGTTGTTCTGGGATCTGTACAGTGATACCACTTGTTCCGATAGTAGAATAATCCCTTTAAGCATTTACTCACTACTATGAAGCGACATCCCTTTAAACCCTCAGTATACTGTATTATCACCCATTTATGTTCTTACTGCAAGTGGATTCCACAAATACCTTGAATGTAGGAGCGCTGCCCGCTCTGAGGTTCTGATCTTCCAGAGTAAATAATCTGTATGGCACCAGCGTCTTGGCCCGCACAAAGGCCCGAGTGCTTCTCCGTATATTTATCAAGCACTTGCAGAATATTTTCTTTTTTATTATCACTACATTGGTCTGGGAAGATCATAAATCATCCCTCATGGAGAATATTAGGAATGCGATGACTGACACTTTGTATGTTCAGAGCTGCAGCCGCCTTAAACCACCAGATGATATTAAATAAATGCAAACAGCCGTGGTTTGGAGGGAGCAGCGCTGGCAGAGGAGCCTCATTCCCGGTCTGGAAGATGCCAACCAGGTGGCTCCTCCTTGAGATAGACAGAGCCAGGTAACATCTGTCCGTCATGCTCCTCGTTCTGCAATGATCGTGCATGCCAGCCATAGGCGGATTATAATGTGGGCAATCTGGGCTACCACCCGGGGCCCGCACCAGGGGGGGGCCCACGGTCAGATTGCCCTCACTATTATGTTTTGTGCATCAACAGATACTCACCTCGCTGTGTGTGGCCTCCTGCTGTAATACTGGGGGCTGCGTTAAATTAATTTTCCACCCCTGCTCTATTATGTATAGCACTGTATGTAAAAGGGAAAAAACTGTGTGAGGTGCTACAAGTGCACCTGTGTGTTGATCACATGGCCGATCGCATCATCTATCAAAAGATGATCATGCGACATGTCACATTATATATCGAGTAAGTGAGTCGCCCACCAGGGCCATGGGGTACTCGGAACCCGCTCATTATCGTCGTCTGGGGCTGCAGGATGTCACAGTGTTGTGACCCAGCTCCGTGGTCCCAGACGAGTCAATAAAAGGGGGAATACTGTGTAAAGAAACAGAGAGTGCTTCTGTGAAAAGACTTCCTAGGGTAATTATTAAAAAATGGGAAGCCGATGAGCCTCTCACCTGTGGGGGTTGTGCCCTCGCACAACCCTGGGTATAGCCTCCTTTGGGTGCCGGTGCTCTCTGGAAAGCGTTGCCCTGGGCATGGGTGCCTCCGTACGGGGTTTCAGCGGCTCCTCGGTAATACTTGTCCCAACTTCCATGTCACGTGATCGTGCGCCGGAAACACATCACCACAGGTCCTACGATCGTGTCGGTAGTTGCCGTGGATACCGCAGGTCCTTGCCACTTTATTAGAGGATCAATTTAGCCGGAGCAGCTCCTGACGATCTCCCCTCAGGGAGT
The DNA here is from genome assembly GCA_033576535.1 of Allobates femoralis. NCBI lineage: Eukaryota > Metazoa > Chordata > Amphibia > Anura > Aromobatidae > Allobates > Allobates femoralis. Next base: position 556,595,050 of record JARQOC010000005.1, read on the forward strand.
GATAGCATGCAAAGAAAACAATATTTATTGGCTTGTGTAGTGCACATTAAAAGGGGGAAAACTGTTTTTTAAACAATTATCGTGACGCCACCCATGGTTTATGGTTAGAGGTAGCCACCGCTGCAGTCGGGACCTTTGGGGATGATGGGGGTTGCAGCAGAGATCTTGCACTCTCCACGGGTAGGGCTGGTCCCCAGGGCTACCGCATAGTGTAAGTGTAGTGTAAAGTTCTCCACACCCTCAGGTAGCCTCCTGCTGCCAGCTCGCAGAGTCAGTCTGCCACCTCTCAGGAGCACAATAGAGTCTTACACAGTTCTGAGCTTTACCAGGTTTACTTTCTTGCTCGTCAGGTCTTACAACACACACAGTTCAGTGAAATAGCGGCTCTGATCTGGTTTTAGCAGCTGGGACGGCTTGTCTGCGACACCCCCTTTCATGTTCCTTTCAGGCCTCTTCAGTCTATTCTGCACACTAGTTACGGTCCAGCGGTCACAGGCTCTCCGGTCACAGGCTCTCAGTAGGCACCCTTCCGGGTTTCCTAGCCCTAGTTCAATGGCCTTCCTTTTGCTGTGCCGGTCGTTGGGTCTCGGGACATAAAGACCCCGCACCCCGCCGGTCTTTGTGGTTGGGGCATGCAGCTTCCCTGCCACTTCAACAGAGACGGCACTCTGGTTCCGGTCCAGTCGCTCGGTGTCCCCACTGACTTGGACACACCTTGAACCTCCTCTGTCTTCCTTCGGTTCTCAGCCTGGGACCCGAGCTAGCCATACGGTGGCAGAGGCCACCGAGTCCGGGTTTTCTCAGTCTGGTTTCTCTGACTACTTGGCTGGCAGGCCTCAACTCTTTCTTACTCCTCTCCTCCACCACTTTGCTACTCTGTCTCTGGTGTTGTCTGGTTTTATTGTTGTGTTCCCACCCCCTTACCGCGTTCTGTGCTAACGTTCCACCCTCCACCTGGCTCCTCCCGCTATCCCATTGCTAGACATAGAGTAACTTAGACTTGAGATAGGGGGATGTGTTGGGTGTGTGTGTGCAGTGACCGACTTACCAATCCCAGCTGCTGTGCCATCTAGTGGCGACCGGTCTGCAGGGCACTACAGTAGGGTGGGGGCCCTTGCTTTCTAAACAGCCTGGGGCCCTGGCTAGTCTTAATCCGCCCCTGATGCCTGCCATAGCGAGCTCTGAAATATGGCGGAAGGCATAACCTGAGAGATGTGAGGTCACTCCTGGCCATAATAACTTTGATAAGAATTTATCATATTAGTGAAGTTACTTCTATACATTATAGTCTACAATTGACATTTCTTGACATTATAGCTTTGATTTTGTCACTGGTGATGTCATCAGTGATGTCACCCCTGTATATTCTTTATATTTAGAGACACTCCTGTACATTATAACTTATATTTGATGAGAATTTATCTCATTAGTTAAGTTTCTTCCATACATTATAGCCTACATTTGACTTCAATGGACCTTATTCTTTCACATGTGACGTCATTGTAATTTTTTTTGTCACTGCTGATGTCATCAGTGATGTCACTCTTGTATATCGAATATATAAAGCTGAGTGTATATGTATGTATGTTTATGGTATTAGCCCTGCCCACTCCACATAGCCATGCCCACTCCAAATAGGCATGACATAGCCTCACCCACTCCACATAGCTCCGCCCACACCACATAGGCATGACATAACCTCGCCCACTCCACATAGCTCCGCCCACTCTACATAGCCAAGCCCACTCCAAATAGGCATGACATAGCCTCACCCACTCCACATAGCTCCGCCCACACCACATAGGCATGACATAACCTCGCCCGCTCCACATAGCTCCGCCCACTCTACATAGCCAAGCCCACTCCAAATAGGCATGACATAGCCTCACCCACTCCACATAGCTCCGCCCACACCACATAGGCATGACATAACCTCGCCCACTCCACATAGCTCCGCCCACTCTACATAGCCAAGCCCACTCCAAATAGGCATGACATAGCCTCACCCACTCCACATAGCTCCGCCCACACCACATAGGCATGACATAACCTCGCCCGCTCCACATAGCTCCGCCCACTCTACATAGCCAAGCCCACTCCAAATAGGCATGACATAGCCTCACCCACTCCACATAGCTCCGCCCACACCACATAGGCATGACATAACCTCACCCACTCCACATAGCTCCGCCCACACCACATAGGCATGACATAACCTCGCCCACTCCACATAGCTCCGCCCACTCTACATAGCCAAGGCCACTCCAAATAGGCATGACATAGCCTCACCCACTCCACATAGCTCCGCCCACACCACATAGGCATGACATAACCTCGCCCGCTCCACATAGCTCCGCCCACTCTACATAGCCAAGCCCACTCCAAATAGGCATGACATAGCCTCACCCACTCCACATAGCCCCGCCCACACCACATAGGCATGACATAACCTCGCCCGCTCCACATAGCTCCGCCCACTCTACTTAGTCACGTTTCCTTTATGGGATCTTACTTTGAATCAACTAATTAGATAAGTCCTCCCATATTGCACCTCCCCAACAATACGTTTTGTCTCATAAACCTATGACAAAGATGTAACTACATGCCCAATGCTATTGACCGGACAGTGATATTTGGTTGCCATAGGATAAAATTATGTTGACAGTGTATGAGTGTATTATATGGGTACTATAGGGTACAACAACTTACCGGTAGTGTCACCATACGGAATATGAAGCATTACACAGTGCCCATTCATGTTGATGGGATGGTCATGCATTTCTCCAGCCAGTGACAGTGTTCACTTGAGCCGTCCCTCCAGCTGGGGATCCCTAGGCTAATCCCTATCTCCAAGATTACCCATGGAAGGTCGGGATACCTAGGTCTTTTACCTTGCTAAGCCCATGGATAAGACTCACCTAGATGTTGCCCCCCAAAAGAGTGAAGGTGCAGGAGAGAAAGGAAACATGTAGGGAAATCAGGCAAGTCAACATATATAACAGGGCTACAAGAACTTCACCAGATAATTGCTTCACTCGTGCTAAAGGAAGGACACCCTTGCTCAATAGCAACAAGTTCCTCCGTGGGCCAGAAAACTAATACTATATCCAGTATGGATGGAGACCTGTTTCGGGTAGATATAGCAGAATGGGGAGACAATCACAAGCTGCAGCTGAAATGAAGGCTAAGGGAATTGTCAGCAAGCAGTGAATGGGTCCTTAACACCTTCAACATAGAATGGAGAGTACATCAGTAAAACAGCAGTCAAGTGAGCTCTGCAGATGGCAATTGATTAAACGATGAGACCTCCAGATCCAAGGTCGCCCAGAGGTGACATACAGATAGTTTTACATTGAGGTGCCTGTTCCTCCAGAAGATGGAATGCCCTATACTTGTCAGTGTAACCACTAGATAAGAGTCCTAAACAGGAAACTCCTGTATTAATATTCTATAACCTGAAAACCCCTTTAATTAGAGCATGAGCAACCTCAAAAGGGGGTCAATTGGTTACTACCCCCGTCATTGATGATCTCTGCCCAGCATTTGGCTTACTAACCACTAGAGTCATTAAGCCTTGGTTGCAGAGATTGTAACTGACAAATGCGAAGCCAAGCTACAACTTACCTAAATTGGACTCATCATACGAAGAGAGCAATCACTGGAGAAGGACATCATGGTTGCAAGAAAAGAATGAACAAGGCGAAGAGGAAGACCAGCAAACTAATAGCTTGATATTTTTAAGATAAGGGTGAAGACCCAGTTGGACTTATCTAGGCTTGAAGGAGACCCTAGTGGACATATCTAGGCTTGGAGAAGACCCTTGTGGACCTATCCAGGCTTGGGAAGACGCTGGTGGACCTATCTAGGCTTGGAAAAAGACCTTGGTGGACCTATCTAGTCTTGGAGAAGACCCTGGTGGACCTATCTAGTCTTGGAGAAGACCCTGGTGAACCTATCTAGGCTTGGAGAAAACTCTGGTGGACCAATCTAGGCTTGGAGAAGACCCTGATGGACCTATCTAGGCCTGGAGAATAACCTGCTGGACCGATCTAGGCTTGTGAAGATGCTGGTGATCCTATCTAGTTATGGAAAAGATCCTGGAGGACCTATCTGGTCTTGGAAAGACCCTGATGGACCTATCTAGGCATGGAGAAAACTCTGGTGGACCTATCTAAGCTTGGATTAAGACCCTAGTTGACCTATCTAGGCTTGGAGAAGAACCTGGTGGATCAATTTAGGCTAAGAGAAGACCCTGGTGGACATATTTAGGCTGGGAGAAACCCTGTTGGACCTGTCCATGCTTGGGAAGACCCTGGTGAACCTATCTAGGCTTGGAAAAGACCCTGATGGACCTATCCAGTCTTGGAGAAGACCCTGGTGGACCTATCTAGGCTTGGAAAAGGCCTTGGTAGACCTATCTAGTCTTGGAGAAGACCTTGTGGACCTATCTAGTCTTGGCGAAAACCCGGTTGGACCTATATAGGAATGGAAAAGACTCTGGTGGACTTATCTAGGCTTGGAGAAGACCCCGGTGGACCTATCTAGGCTTAAAAGACCCTCGTAGACCTATCTAGTGTTGGAGAAGACCCTGGTGGACCTATCTAGGCTTGGAAAGACCCTGGTGGACCTATCTAGGCTTGGAAAGACCCTGGTGGACTGATCTAGACTTGGAGAAGAACCTGGTGGATCAATTTAGGCTAAGAGAAGACCCTGGTGGACCTATCTAGGCTGGGAGAAGCCCTGTTGAACCTGTCCATGCTTGGGAAGACCCTGGTGAACCTATCTATGCTTGGAAAAGACCCTGGTGGACCTACCTAGTCTTGGAGGAGACCCTGGTGGATCTATCTAGGCTTCGAAAAGACCCTGGTGGACCTATCTAGGTTTGGAGAAGACTCTGGTGAACCTATCTAGTCTTGGAGAAAACCCTGGTGAACCTATCTAGTCTTGGAGAAGACCCTGGTTGACCTATCTAGGCTTGGAGAAGACTCTGGTGAACCTATCTAGGCTCTTTCTACAGAGCGTTCATCCATCAAGTCGCCATGGCTTGAGATCGAGCTGAAGGCCATTAGGTCTATGCGCTTAGAGAAAGTCCTTGGAGTCTTGCCTAATCTCTTATACAACTTGATCAGAGGTGTAGCTTGACGTTTCTACATCCAAATACATAATGTGTCACAGGCTCCTATCTACCAGTCGCCGTTTAGAGTATTGGAGGCAGAGGACACTTTGGTATCTGTGCATCCTCCGGTGGCTCTGCCATTGTCTGCTCTTCGTGGCTATCTGTGCATCCTCTGGTGGCTCTGCCATTGTCTGCTCTTCGTGGCTATCTGTGCATCCTCCGGTGGCTCTGCCATTGTCTGCTCTTCGTGGCTATCTGTGCATCCTCTGGTGGCTCTGCCATTGTCTGCTCTTCGTGGCTTTCTGTGCATCCTCGGTGGCTCTGCCATTGTCTGCTCTTCATGGCTATCTGTGCATCCTCTGGTGGCTCTGCCATTGTCTGCTCTTCGTGGCTTTCTGTGCATCCTCCGGTGGCTCTGCCATTGTCTGCTCTTCGTGGCTATCTGTGCATCCTCCGGTGGCTCTGCCATTGTCTGCTCTTCGTGGCTATCTGTGCATCCTCCGGTGGCTCTGCCATTGTCTGCTCTTCGTGGCTATCTGTGCATCCTCCGGTGGCTCTGCCATTGTCTGCTCTTCGTGGCTATCTGTGAATCCTCCGGTGGCTCTGCCATTGTCTGCTCTTCGTGGCTATCTGTGCATCCTCCGGTGGCTCTGCCATTGTCTGCTCTTCGTGGCTATCTGTGCATCCTCCGGTGGCTCTGCCATTGTTTGCTCTTCGTGGCTATCTGTGCATCCTCCGGTGGCTCTGCCATTGTCTGCTCTTCGTGGCTATCTGTGCATCCTCCGGTGGCTCTGCCATTGTTTGCTCTTCGTGGCTATCTGTGCATCCTCCGGTGGCTCTGCCATTGTCTGCTCTTCTGGCTATCTGTGCATCCTCCGGTGGCTCTGCCATTGTCTGCTCTTCGTGGCTATCTGTGCATCCTCCGGTGGCTCTGCCATTGTCTGCTCTTCATGGCTATCTGTGCATCCTCCGGTGGCTCTGCCATTGTCTGCTCTTCGTGGCTATCTGTGCATCCTCCGGTGGCTCTGCCATTGTTTGCTCTTCGTGGCTATCTGTGCATCCTCCGGTGGCTCTGCCATTGTCTGCTCTTCATGGCTATCTGTGCATCCTCCGGTGGCTCTGCCATTGTCTGCTCTTCGTGGCTATCTGTGCATCCTCCGGTGGCTCTGCCATTGTCTGCTCTTCGTGGCTATCTGTGCATCCTCCGGTGGCTCTGCCATTGTTTGCTCTTCGTGGCTATCTGTGCATCCTCCGGTGGCTCTGCCATTGTCTGCTCTTCGTGCTATCTGTGCATCCTCCGGTGGCTCTGCCATTGTCTGCTCTTCGTGGCTATCTGTGCATCCTCCGGTGGCTCTGCCATTGTCTGCTCTTCGTGGCTATCTGTGCATCCTCCGGTGGCTCTGCCATTGTCTGCTCTTCGTGGCTATCTGTGATCCTCCGGTGGCTCTGCCATTGTCTGCTCTTCGTGGCTATCTGTGCATCCTCCGGTGGCTCTGCCATTGTCTGCTCTTCGTGACTATCTGTGCATCCTCCGGTGGCTCTGCCATTGTTGCTCTTCGTGGCTATCTGTGCATCCTCCGGTGGCTCTGCCATTGTCTGCTCTTCGTGGCTATCTGTGCATCCTCCGGTGGCCTTCTGCCTTGTCTGCATCTTCGTGGCTTATCTGTGCATTTTCCTCCCGGTGGCTCTGCCATTGTCTGCTCTTCGTGGCTATCTGTGCATCCTCCGGTGGCTCTGCCATTGTCTGCTCTTCGTGGCTATCTGTGCATCCTCCGGTGGCTCTGCCATTGTCTGCTCTTCGTGGCTATCTGTGCATCCTCGGTGGCTCTGCCATTGTCTGCTCTTCGTGGCTATCTGTGCATCCTCCGGTGGCTCTGCCATTGTCTGCTCTTCGTGGCTATCTGTGCATCTCCGGTGGCTCTGCCATTGTCTGCTCTTCGTGGCTATCTGTGCATCCTCCGGTGGCTCTGCCATTGTCTGCTCTTCGTGGCTATCTGTGCATCCTCCGGTGGCTCTGCCATTGTCTGCTCTTCGTGGCTATCTGTGCATCCTCCGGTGGCTCTGCCATTGTCTGCTCTTCGTGGCTATCTGTGCATCCTCCGGTGGCTCTGCCATTGTCTGCTCTTCGTGGCTATCTGTGCATCCTCCGGTGGCTCTGCCATTGTCTGCTCTTCGTGGCTATCTGTGCATCCTCCGGTGGCTCTGCCATTGTCTGCTCTTCGTGGCTATCTGTGCATCCTCCGGTGGCTCTGCCATTGTCTGCTCTTCGTGGCTATCTGTGCATCCTCCGGTGGCTCTGCCATTGTCTGCTCTTCGTGGTTACCCCCTTTCTTCTGTAGAATGGAGAGGAGGATGGGGAATTCTTAAACTAGGTGAAAAAAGAATGAGAACCCTTCCAGGAATAGGAGATACTTGCCATATGAAGACCACAAATAATCAACCCTAATACCACAAGTACACATGGATGCTGATTAGAATGAACTTGCCCTTTAATCATGATTATAGAATAATCCCTCCTGATTTCTTACATCCCCTGTGAGCTACAACCATCAGTCTCCAGTCATGGTCTGGAAAGAGCAATATCAGGAGCTGTCAATCACCGTCCGCCGCACCGGTGCAGGTCAGGAAGCGTCTTGGCCATCGCCAGCGGACGGCGGGTGACGTCATCAGATACAATTTAACTCCTGTAACGAGCATTCGTCATATCCCCGTTGACTCTTTTCCCACAGAAGCTTCAATCACAGGCGGGTTATTAGGCAGCAAATAGTCCGGGTTGAAGAAGGTCATTTGATCTAGAAGTTTCTGCAATGTTTTGCTGTGTTCGGGCTTCTGTCTGCTATTTCTTATGGGTAAGAGCAGAGCCGGAGATGGTCTTATTACAGACTATCTATCTATCTATCTATCTATCTATCTATCTATCTCTCTAACCATCCATTATCTATCTATCTATCTATCTATCTATCTATCTATCTATCTATCTATCTATCTATCCCTATAGATCTAATGTCTATCTATCTATCTATCTATCTATCTATCTATCTATCTATCTATCTGTCTAACCATCCATTATCTATCTATCTATCTATCTATCTATCTATCTATCTATCTATCTGTCTAACCATCCATTATCTATCTATCTATCTATCTATCTATCTATCTATCTATCTGTCTAACCATCCATTATCTATCTATCTATCTATCTATCTATCTATCTATCTATCTATCTATCCCTATAGATCTAATGTCTATCTATCTATCTATCTATCTATCTATCTGTCTAACCATCCATTATCTATCTATCTATCTATCTATCTATCTATCTATCTATCTATCTATCTATCTATCTATCCCTATAGATCTAATGTCTATCTATCTATCTATCTGTCTAACCATCCATTATCTATCTATCTATCTATCTATCTGTCTAACCATCCATTATCTATCTATCTATCTATCTATCTATCTATCTATCTATCTATCTGTCTAACCATCCATTATCTATCTATCTATCTATCTATCTATCTATCTATCTGTCTAACTATCTATCTATCTATCTATCTATCTGTCTAACCATCCATTATCTATCTATCTATCTATCTATCTATCTGCCTAACCATCCATTATCTATCTATCTATCTATCTATCTATCTATCTATCTATCTATCTATCCCTATAGATCTAATGTCTATCTATCTATCTATCTATCTATCTATCTGTCTAACGTCTCTCCATTGTTTGCTTCTGGCTATCTGTCTATCCTCCGGTGCTCTGCCATTTCTCTCTTCTCTATCTGTGCATCTCCGGTGCTCTATGTATGCTCTTCGTGCTATCTGTTGAATCCTCCGGTCTCTCCATTGTCTCTCTTCGTCTATCTTCTATCCTCCGGTATAGCTCTCATGTCTGATCTTCGTGCTATCTGTCATCCTCCGATCTCTCCTTGTCTCTATCGTGGCTATCTGTCATCTGGTGCTCTCCATTGTCGTCTTCGTGGTTATCTATGCATCCTACGTCTCATCCATTTTGCTTCTGTCTACCATCCTTTCTTCTGTATAAATCGAAATCTAACTAGTAAAAAATAACCCTTCCAAATCTGCCTATAACCTAATCACCTAATCCACATCATCTGATCTTTTAAAATCATCTTGCTTTAATCATGATTATAATAATCTTCTGATTCTTCATCCTGTGCCTAAACCATCCATTATCTTCTAAGCTATTATCAATCTTCTATCACTCCCCGATGCAGTCAAATGTCTTCTATCTATGCTACTTCATCGTCATGTATCATTGTAACCCTCCTTAAATCGATCTATCTTCATTATCTATCTTTTCTCACTAGAACCATCCATTATTAGGCAGCTATCGGGTTAAAGTCTTTATCTAATTTCTACAATGGCTTTCACTTCTTCTCTATTATCTTATGGTAAGCCAATGTCTATTATCAGAACATCTATCCTACTAATCTAATCTATCTATCTATCTATCTGATCTAACCATCATTATCTATCTATATCTATCTTATCTGTCTAACCATCCATTATCTATCTATCTATCTATCTATCTATCTATCTATCTATCTACCTATCATATCTATCTATCACCCATTATCTATCTATCTGTCTAACTATCTATCTATCTATCTATCTATCTATCTATCTATTTATCTATCTATCTGATCTAACCATCCATTATCTATCTATCTATCTCATCTATCTATTCTAGCCTAACCATCCATTATCTATCTATCTATCTATCTATCTATCTATCTATTATCTATCTATCTATCTATCTATTAGATCTAATCGATCTATCTATCTTATCTATCTATCTATCTATCTATCTATCTATCTTATCTGTCTAACCATCTATCTATCTATCTATCTATCTATCTATCTATCTATCTATCTATCTGTCTAACCATCCATTATCTATCTATCTATCTTATCTATCTATCTATCTATCTATCTATCTATCTCTATCTACTAGTATGTATCTTTCTATATTGTTGTTCTGCTGATATCATCAACCAGTTTGTTTTCTATCTTGGATCCATCTTTGCAGCTGAGGTTTTGGATCTGTTGCCTCAAAGGGAGTAATTCAATCTGCTTTCGAGCCTTTCATGTCATCCTGGGAATTGAGCCCTGTCAATGGGAGATGCCGCTGAGAGCCATGAGGATGAGCAGATTGCAATCATATGTATCAAAAGAAGCCATAATTGTTTCTATGTAGAAATGATGTCAGTCGTGTTCCTCCAAATCCTCATCCTTTATCAGTCCCCACATGAGTCACACGGACGCGTGTCACCGGGTCAGCGCCGTACACAGGTCGCCCCAAGGACAAAGTCATGCGCGATAATTCATAAATGGTGTAAAATAGACATATACATAATCATATGCAGGGATAGTATAGACGTCCTGTAACTGCTGCCCCCATTGTGTCTAGGAAGATCCCAACACTGTCTAGAAACGCTCCCGTATGTGCAAATCCTCACATCTCCGCTTATATGGAAACAAAGAATGTTCTGCAAAAAATGGAGCTGCTGGGAGGTAAAGCCATAATAGTCAGGTAGATGGGGTCATTGTGATATATTAAGGAGGACATAGATCTAGTCCACCAGTATGTGCAGTCATTGTAGGTCTAATCTATGTGCACCAGCTCCATGGTCAAAACCCTATCCCATATGTAGATCAATGGCTTATTTGCCCCACGGTAACTCAATTTATACCTACCACTTGAGGCACTTTCTATTTATCTATCTATCTATCTATCTATCTATCTATCTATCTATCTATCTATCTATCTATCTATCACGAGGTAGTAAGGAATGACAGGGGGACGGGTCTCCTAGACTGACCCTCAGGCTAGAGGGGCTCTAGCTGTCCATAATCCCAGAGTTATCTCTGATGGTGAGGATGTCTGAGCTGCCACCCTTGCCCTGCTCCTGGCTAGCCCTGGTCAATACCCCTCCCTCACCCAGGGGGGAAACCAGGACGGGAGTGGTAAAACCACACACAAATAAAATAATCAGGAAACAAATGATACTCACTCACAGCAATAGACACAGAAGGTATAAGACAATACGTGCATAGGAGGAAATAAAGAGCAGGGAGGAATAACCAGACAAGAGGGTTTTCACAGCACACAAACAGCACTTCAAAAGATCACCAGCATCTGGATCACTATCTATCTATCCACTCTATATATCCAAAAGTATGTGTTCTTCCTCTACATTCAATCCACAAGTTTTTCTGACCTCACAGTCTACATCCATAGACATTAACATATACTTGGTGCATTTGCATCTATACCAGCCCCGCTCTTCTGGGAAGGATTTCCAGAAAAAATTTGAAAAAAGCATCTACAGAATGGGAGAGAATAGGACTAAGCACCAGCACGTGTGAAAAAGACTAGTGTATACTAATAGATCACAGACTGAACATGAGTCAACAGTGTGATGCAGCAGCTATAAAGGCAAACATAATTCTAGGATGTATAACAGAAGCAAAGGTCTAGATCACGTGAAGTCATTATCCCCCTCTACCCTTCTTTGGTCAGACCTCATCTGGATATGCATTGGCTTCAAGGGCGAGGGTACTGACAATACGGGGTATCAGTCTGATGGAAGTCATGGTGGCGACCCCAGAAGCCGTAACCCTGGCCGAGCATGTTAAGTGGAATTGTTTAAAAAGCGAAACAAAGTTTATCATGACACCGTCTGTGGTTTCTGTTCAGGTTGGACAAGCGCTGCTTGTAGTGGTCCCCCAGGGGATAGGTGTTACGGTTCCCCATGCATTCCCTGATGAATGGGGAATCAGGCTCTGAAACTCGTTGGATGGATCCAATAAATGTGAAGTCATTTGAAGCTATTGGCTACATGTCTTCAGTGGCAGCGTGGACCGGTAAACACATTGTCCCTTCGAATCCTTGGATAGTAGGGATTGGGGCAGGGTGGCATAGGAAAGAGTGGACAGACACGAAGGCTGTAGTTCTTACCGGGTACCTTTACTTGCAGTCCACAGACAACCCAGCTAGGGCACTGTGTTTTCCAAGGTTGCATCTTGGCAAGCTCACAAGTAGTCCGGGTCCACTGTGGTGAGACACGGAGTGCAAAGCCTTTCCTTGCTGCCCTGGTCTCTCTGATATTTCTCTACTCCTCTCCTTCCCTGTGTCCCTATGCTACAAATCCCAAAACAGGTGACTGCAGGCCCTTCTGAGCGACTGCCTTGCAAGTCCTCTCGACCCTCTGTAGACAGGGGTGCACCAAGCCCCTCTGCTTCCTGAGCCACAGTCTGGGGACCGTGGGGAGTGCTGTCAGAGTCCAGCACCGCCCCTGTAGCTGTGGGTTGAGGACCGGGCCGAAGCGGGTGCTGTCAGAGCCCAGCACCGCCCCTGTAGCCTGTAACCGCGGGTTGAGGACCGGGGGGGTTGTTACCTGCCCCTTGCCCCCGCCATGACAGGGGGACACTGTGTGCATATGGCGCCGCCCTCTTCTGCGCAGCCGCTCCCCCCTGCCAGCTTGCCGCCTGAGTGATAGGGCTCCCACTGTCCAATGGACGGTGCTGCCCTGTCTGTAGACCCTTTGCTTGGGAGAGTCCATGGTGCCATGTGAAGTTCAGTGACCTCCGGTTTCTCGGTTGGTGCAGCTTATTCCTCTATCTGTCCATCCAGTCAGCTGCAGATTAGATCCTCAGGTCTGGAGATCAGCAGCCGACCCTTCTGGATGGGTCTTGCTCTCTCCCCATCTGCCTGGGTTCCCTAAAACTCACTCTTCTCCTGCCATGTTGTCCTCCTTCTCTCTGTGTAACTAACTCTCTAACTCCTCCTCCCACCCCCTAGACCTACTCCTCCCTCCAGCCAGCAGATGGGGACTGCTCTCTCAGGAGTCTCTTCCCCCAGCACCTCCCTGACCTGGAGTTTGGATTGGTGTTGGGTGTGTATTGGTGTATCTCGGTAGAGTTTCTCCTCTTACCTGAGAGCATGATCCTACACCTGTTGAATAGGTGCAGCACCATTGTGGCGACCGAACCGTAAGGGCACCACAGATACTGTGTCCAGTTCTGGACTCCGCATTATAAGAAAGATATCAACAAACTGGAACAAGTTCAGAGAAGAGTGACCAGAATGGTGACAGTCTGCAAACCATGTCCTATGAGGAACAGGTACAGGATTGGGGAATGTTTAGCTTGTAAAAAAAAATACTTAGGCTAGGATCACTCTTGGAGGGTGACCCACGCCTGATGCCTCCGCTAAGTTCCCCCGCAGTCCATAGCGTTAACGCTATGAGCTGCCTGCCAACGCTGCCCCATAGAAGCCTGTAGTTTACTTTAGCAGCGGCCACACAGGACGTCCGCATTAGCTGAGTGCACAGGAAAAGGCTGCGCTTCCTGTGCGTTGTGATAAAGCGCACTCCTTGTGTGGCTGCTGCTAAGGTAAGCTACAGGTTTCTATGGGGCAGTGTTGGCAGGCAGCTCATAGCGTAACGCTATGGACTGCGGGGGAACTTAGCGGAGGCATCAGGCGTGGGTCACCCTCCAAGAGTGACCCTAGCCTAAGTGAAAACTCAATAGCTGTCTACAAATATCTCAAGGGCTGTCACACTGTAGAGGGATCAGCTTTATTCTAGGGCTGTCACACTGTAGAGGATCAGCTTTATTCTAGGGCTGTCACACTGTAGAGGGATCAGCTTTATTCTAATTTGCATAAATAAAGACTAGGAGCAATGGGATGAAACTGAATGGGAGGAGACACTGATTAGATATTAGAAAAAACTTTTTGACAGTGAGGGAGATCAACGAAAGGAACAGGCGGCCACAAGAGGTGGTGAGTTCCCCTTCAATTGACGTCTTCACACAGAGGCTGGACAGACATCTGTCTGGGATGATTTAGTGAGCAGGGGGTTGGAGCAGATGACCCAGGCGGCCCCTTCACACTCTACCATTCTATGACTCTATGATTTCTATGAGATTTTGGAAGTGTCTGTGGAAATTTTTGAATAATATTGGTGAGGGGAGACCCTGATGTTGGGGAGAGGCCGGGCTCACAATCTCCATTATAAGTGTTGGATGGGGTTGAGGTCCAGGTTCTTCCACCAAACTCTCCCTCCATGTCTGTATGGATCTTGTGCACTGGGCACAGTCATGGTGAACAGAAAAACATCTTCCCCAAAATGTTCCCACAAAACGGGAAGCTACAACTGTCCACAATGTCTTGTGTTGAAGAATTAAGATTTCCCTTCACTGGAACTAAGGAGCCGAGGCCGATCCCTGACAACAGCCCAGAGCATTATCCTCCTCCACGTTCTTCTGGAATGACCAAACCCAGACTATTCTGTAAGACGCATTTGGAGAAGTGTGACCCATCACTGCACAGAACATGTCTCCTCCAGACTCCAGTGGTGGCAGTTTTACACCGTTCCATTCGACGCTTGGCATTGTGCTTGAGGATATACAGTATGGCTTTACTCCACTCCATCGGATGCTCGGCATTGTGCTTAGTGAGTATAGGCTTTACACCGCTCATCAGAGCTCGGCATAGTACTTGGTAGATGTACGGTTTTACACCGCTCCATCCAACGCTCGGTATTATGCTTGGTGATGTATGGCTTTACACCGCTCCTCTGACGCTCGGCATTGTATTGGTGATGTACGGCTTTACACCGCTCCATCTGACGCTCGGCATTGTGCTTGGTGATGTACAGGCTTTACACGCTCCATCGACGCCGTCATTGTGCTTGGTGATGTACGGCTTCACGCACACACGCTGGCATCTGCAGGCTACACTGTCCATCTGTGTCGCATTGTCTGGTGATTACGGCTTGCAGCTGCTTGGCCATGAAGCTCCGGCGGGTGCAATGTTTGTGCTGATGTGACCAGAAGGAGGTCTGGACTCTGCAGGTATGGTATCAGCAGAGTGGTGGGGACTTTTCTGCCCTCTGCTCCTCAGCACTCGGCCCTCCGCTCTGTAACATTACGGGGTCTGAGTTGCTGCCGCTCTTTCCACTTCTCAATAATATCACTCACAGGTGTTGGAGTTAGATACAGGAGGAAGAAATGTCATAATGGACTTTTTACCCCGGTGGGTCCTGTTACAGGACAACTGGTATCAGTGGGATCTGCACCACCATAAAACACTCAAGATCCCCATTGACTTCCATTATACTCGGCATTTGAGTTGCGCCCATCCGAGCCTGAACATGGTAGTGCTCGCTCATCACCATTCCCTATGTAAACTGCATACAATATTAAACAGATCTGTTAGACCTGATGAGGCTGATGTACTTGTTCTGCAATGTTTGTTTTACTAATCTTTTTGGAAATCTGATATTAAAATTAGCATTTTATGAGCCCAACTCTAGCCAAAACTTGGAAAGTCGTATACAATGAAGTCTATGAGTTATTGCAATGTATACACAGATATTTGATTTTTTCTATTGGTTGAAAAATAGAAAAAATTACATATAATTTTTTTAAAATTTCTTTAAAAATGAATATTTTTCAAAATTATTTTAATCTTTAAAAGCTACATAATAATTATAATTTTACATATTTGGTTTTGTGGAGAAAATAAAGTATCCCGGAGAAGTGTACGTTCATTTTACCCAGCCCTTCAGTTTGTTATATGTTTTATAAGAGCAAACATTTGAGTCAAATATTCACTGACTGGTTAATGACTTCCAATCCCGCAATACATTCCTTGTAATAACCACAGCAAAAAACAAACATGGTGAAAGTATGAACAACGGAAACTGGTTAAGGGAAATTTCCCACTGCTTTTCCTCGGTTCCAGGAGATTTGCAAATGATATTTTAAAATAAAAGAACATTATATAAGTCAGGGTTTATAATAAACATTTTTTCCCAACCAGTTTTTTTTTGTTTTAATTTTGTAAGCAAATATAATTTTTATGTACTAATAGACTAACATTTTACATATGTAATACATTAGCTTTACTGTACAGACTGTGACAATATCAGCAGAGTCATCTCATTGCCATTAGAGCACAGCATCAGTTAAGTCTCCTTATTATCATCAGAGTCAGAACAGCAAAGTCAACTCATTATCATCAGAGTCAGAACAGCAAAGTCAACTCATTATCATCAGAGTC
Source organism: Allobates femoralis (assembly GCA_033576535.1). Lineage (NCBI taxonomy): Eukaryota > Metazoa > Chordata > Amphibia > Anura > Aromobatidae > Allobates > Allobates femoralis. The sequence continues at coordinate 556,611,269 of JARQOC010000005.1, forward strand.
AGAACAGCAAAGTCAACTCATCATCAGAGTCAGAATAGCAAAGACAACTCATTATCATCAGAGTCTCAACAGCAAAGTCAACTCATTTCATCAGTCAGAACATCAAAGTCAACTCATTATCATCAGAGTCAGAACAGCAAAGTCAACTCATTATCATCAAATCAGAAAGCAAAGCAACTCATTATCATCATACAGAGAGTCAGAACATCAAAGTCAACTCATTATCCTCAGAGTCAGAATACAAAGCAATATCAACTCATTCAACAGCAGAATCAGAACATCAAAGTCAACTCATTATCATCAGAGTCAGAACAGCAAAGTCAACTCATTATCATCAGAGTCAGAACAGCAAAGACAATCATTTCATCAGAAGTCAATCATATCAGGTAGAAATCAATACTCATTTATCAGTCAGACACAAGCATCATTTATCAGAGTCAGACTCAAGTCAAATCATATGAAAGTCACAGTATCATCAATAAACAAATCATCATTTCATAGAGTCATTCATTTGAGTTAGAGGACTGGTCAGTAAACAATCTTATATGATGTGGTCATGAGTATAACGATCATTTGATGACAGGGTCTAATATCTTTATTTATCATTATGTTTTTCAATTCATATTAATCAACATTCATTTTAGTTATTTAGAAATTAAAGTTACATAATAATGGTTAAAAATATCATTAATATCTTTCAATAGAGCACACACAATCGACTGCCATTACTTCAGCTTTACTTTGTAGACTGTGACATGGTAACCAGAATTATCTCTTATTATTATTATCATTTTTACATATTTGGCTTTTTCCCTATTTTTATATACGTATCCTATTAAACCATTTAATATCTTTCAATAGAGCACTCACAATAGACTGCATTACTTAGCTTTACTGTGTAGACTGTGACATGGTAACCAGAGATTTATCATATCATTTTTCATATTTGCTTTTTTCCTTCTTATACTAACTATCCCAAGAAAAAAAAATCAATATCTTTCAATAGATCATACACAATAGACTGTCAATACTTAAGCTTTATTTGTAGACTGAGACTTGGTCACCAGAGCCATCTCGTTATCATTTTTCACATATTTTGCTTTTTTCCTATTTTTCTATACCCATTCCAAGAAAACAAATCAATATCTCAATAAAGCACACACAATAGACTGCCATTCTCTAAGCTGACTTCAGCTTTACTGTGTAGACTGTGACATTGTAACCAGAGTTATCTCATTATCATTATCACTTTTATATTTTCTTTTTTTATATATGGTAACTACCGTATCCAATAATAAAAATCAATAGCCTTCAATAGAATACACACAATAGACTGACATTTTCTGAGCTTACGTCCGTTCACTGTGTAGTCGGTGACATGGTAACAAAAGGTATCTCATTATTATTATCTCATTATTATTATAATTCTTTTAATATATATTTTGCTTTTTTTCTTAGTTGTAGTTACCTATCTGAAGAAAAAATGCAATATCTTTGAATACACACAAAAGACTGCCATCACTGAGCTGACTTCAGCTTTACTGTGTAGACTGTGACATAGTAACCAGAGATATCTCATTATTATTATATATTTTTTTTACATATTTAGCTTTTTTCCTATTTTATATAACTATCTCAAGAAAAAAATAAATCTTTCAATAGAGTACGCACAGAAGAATGCTATATTTCTAGTTTAGCTTTACTGTGTAGACTGTGACATGTAAGCAGAGTTATCTCAATAGAATCAGTAAGGTCATCTTCTACTTATCATTTCATTATTACTGAAATTATTACTATGAAGTAGTAGTGCTTATATCAGTCCATTTTTTATTTTAATTATTAAACTAAATACTATTGGAGGACAGTGTCGATTAAATAATCTCATCCTTTCAAGGAAGGAGTCATTGAATTTTCATTAAATGGCAAGATCTGTGTTATGTGATAATTAGAGATAAAAAACAAACTTTTTTCTGCAACTATCTCTTTAAAAATCCCCAAATTTTTCATTAAAGTACACACAATAGACTGACATACTGAGTGCTTAATTCAGCTTTACTGTGTAGACTGGGACAGGGTTAACAGAGTCATCTCATTACCATTAAATAGGACATCGGTAAAGAATCATCTCATTGTTATTAGAGGATGGCATCAGCAGAATCATCTTTTTAAAATCAGAGGATGGAGTTAGTCAAAGAATCTCAAGATTTGATAGTAGCATTGAGAAAGTGATTTCATTTTTGATAGATGGCAAGATCTGATCCATATAATTAGTGATTACCAAAACTATTTGGCTGCTTTTTCTATTTTTATGTAATTGTCCTTATAAAAGGTCCTGAAATCATCCTGATATTACCCATTTCCCTAGGGCTGACATTTTCTTTATTCTGAATGTACCTCAGCTTTACTGTACAGACTGTGACATGATTAGCAGATTTATCAAGTTGCCATTGAAGGACTGTATAAGTGGAATCATCCTATTTGCATGAAAGGGTGGAGTTACAAAAATATTCTCTTTACCATTAGTGGGCAGAGCTAGAAAATAATCCCATAATTTGAGATTAAGGTCATTAGATGGCAGGGGCTGTCAATATCTTAGGGACCCGTCACACGGTGCCACCTCGAGATGTCGGCGGCGACTGGCCACGCCCCTACGTCGCCTAAGAAACCGCCAGGTGTGACGGCACCCTTAGGTATAATGGACAGGCAGTCCAGGCAGGGATCAGGGTACGGACACAGGTGTAGACAGGAAGGCCGTCTGGTGGGTGAGTGTCAGTGGTTGCAGGCAGAAGCAGGCCATAATGGCCAGGTGCAGTCAGATGAAAGGCATAGTAGGCTCTGGAACGATACACATGGAACAATACAAGAAGTAAGTACAGTTCTAGATACTGGAAGAGGTACAGTATAACGGGAACCTGAGAACTAGCAATGCCACCAATGGACAGGACACATTGCTTAGGCACCCCTCCAGTGCTTAAAATACATAGCACCTTTCAGCCATACGCTGAGAGAACATTTTGGGTTAGGGCGTGCTGGCTCTTTAAATATTATTAATGTGCAGAGCGCACCACCTAAGCACGCTACCAGGAGACCTGCTAGGAGGAAGTAGGTCCCTGGAGCAGGGGAGCGAGAGGCAGGCACAGGACTACCGGCAAGGTGAGTACGTTGTGGCCGGGCAGATCGCATGGAGCCGAGTTGTGGACACTGATCTCCCTGCCCCTTGCTCCCGATACCTTGGCCATAGGCACAACAATAATAAATTGCTCAGGACACTAGTTGACTCTATGGCATACCATTAAGTGCAATACAGGAAGGCTCCTCCAATATTAACACACCTATAGAATCTTTTAATATTTGCTAAAAAAAAATATGCTACATGCCCTTTAAGTCATTCAGACAGAAGTTAGATTTTTTTATTTTTACACATTTAATTGGTCAATATCTTTATTACAATACCATGAAACATAATAATGTGGTTAAAGTTGGAGAAAAAAATAATGTACAGAAAACCATAAGTACAACGCTGGGTTTTAGGGCTCCTGCTGTTTGCTATTAGCAGACGGCATATATTATAGACTATATTATTTTTCTAGCGAGTCCCACAATCCGTGATAGGCGCAATGCAAACACCGGGCAATTACGTTAATCCGGCTTTGATCTCAGAAGGATGCTGTCTGCGGAAATCAGGTCATCACACTGATAGGCAGCGCTGTCTGTGTGCCAGGTGGCAGCCGGACCCGGCAATGGGAAGAAATACATAAGGGTAATTTATAGCTTTCTTTGATTTCCGTCCTGCATGTAATGACCTTCGATTTCACCCCATATTACTTGGCATGAGCTGCTATTAAAATGTCTACCTGCTGCAGAATGCGGACTTTCATTTATAGGCTGGGAATTGTAATGTGTCCTTGTCTTGTGCGGTAGCAGGCTGGTTTCTGGCGGTTGTAATTCAGATGCATTATAGGGTACGGATTACGACCCTTTTGGTCGGTGATAAGGAGCCTTCCTGCAATACTTGGGCATGGTAGTTTCATGTTGGTCTGTAAGGTGTGACCCGAGCAGGTGTGGACATCGGAAAAATAAAAATATTCCAGCACTTCCTCCCTTCATCTCGTCCTTTCCTTGATCCTATTTTTGATTTCATATTACAATTAAACTGAGAAATATATAATATAATTTCTTCTCTGCGGGTCTCAGACACTCAGCCATGTCTCTGTCCCTTTTCCTCATTGTCTTGTAAGAGATTGTAAGATACCTGGTGTTTTTGGACTATAAGACGCACTGGACCATAAGACTCAGAGGTTTAGGGTGGCAAAAAATGTGGTCATGTCCCCCAAGTTTGTTCTAATATTCTGGACTCTTTCCTGGTATATATGATCCCTATCCTGGTATATTTGTCCCTTATCCTGGTATATATGTCCACCATCCTGGTATATATGTCCTCCATCCTGGTATATATATCTCACTTCCTGGTATATATGTCCCCTATCCTGGTACATACGTCTCGCATCCTGGTATATATGTCCTTATCCTGGTATATGTTCCAACCTAGTATATATGTTCCCCATCCTGGCATATGTGTCCTCATTCTGGGCTCAACCTGGTATATATGCTCCCCATCCTGGTATATATGTCCCTGTCCTGGTATATATTTCTTGCATACTAGTATATATGTCCCCATCCTGTATATATTTCCATTCCTGGTATATGTGTCCTCATCCTGGGTGCATCCTGGTATATATGTTTCCCATCCTGTGAGTCCGCCTTATACACCCACTTGCGACTTGCACATTATATGTATGACAGATGTCGAGAAGGGGTTAATATACAGTTAGGGCCAGAAATATTTGGACAGTGACACAAGTTTTGTTATTTTAGCTGTTTACAAAAACATGTTCAGAAATACAATTATATATATAATATGGGCTGAAAGTGCACACTCCCAGCTGCAATATGAGAGTTCCCACATCCAAATCGGAGAAAGGGTTTAGGAATCATAGCTCTGTAATGCATAGCCTCCTCTTTTTCAAGGGACCAAAAGTAATTGGACAATGGACTCTAAGGGCTGCAATTAACTCTGAAGGCGTCTCCCTCGTTAGCCTGTAATCAATGAAGTAGTTAAAAGGTCAGGGGTGGATTCCAGGTGTGTGGTTTTGCATTTGGAAGCTGTTGCTGTGACCAGACAACATGCGGTCAAAGGAACTCTCAATTGAGGTGAAGCAGAACATCCTGAGGCTGAAAAAAAAGAAAAAATCCATCAGAGAGATAGCAGACATGCTTGGAGTAGCAAAATCAACAGTTGGGTACATTCTGAGAAAAAAGGAATTGACTGGTGAGCTTGGGAACTGTAAAAGGCCTGGGCGTCCACGGATGACAACAGTGGTGGATGATCGCCGCATACTTTATTTGGTGAAGAAGAACCCGTTCACAACATCAACTGAAGTCCAGAACACTCTCAGTGAAGTAGGTGTATCTGTCTCTAAGTCAACAGTAAAGAGAAGACTCCATGACAGTAAATACAAAGGGTTCACATCTAGATGCAAACCATTCATCAATTCCAAAAATAGACAGGCCAGAGTTACATTTGCTGAAAAACACCTCAAGAAGCCAGCTCAGTTCTGGAAAAGTATTCTATGGACAGATGAGACAAAGATCAACCTGTACCAGAATGATGGGAAGAAAAAAGTTTGGAGAAGAAAGGGAACGGCACATGATCCAAGGCACACCACATCCTCTGTAAAACATGGTGGAGGCAACGTGATGGCATGGGCATGCATGGCTTTCAATGTCACTGGGTCACTTGTGTTTATTGATGACATAACAGCAGACAAGAGTAGCCGGATGAATTCTGCAGTGTACCGGGATATACTTTCAGCCCAGATTCAGCCAAATGCTGCAAAGTTGATTGCACGGCGCTTCATAGTACAGATGGACAATGACCCCAAGCATAAAGCCAAAGCTACCCAGGAGTTCATGAGTGCAAAAAAGTGGAACATTCTGCAATGGCCAAGTCAATCACCAGATCTTAACCCAATTGAGCATGCATTTCACTTGCTGAAATCCAGACTTAAGACGGAAAGACCCACAAACAAGCAAGACCTGAAGGCTGCGGCTGTAAAGGCCTGGCAAAGCATTAAGAAGGAGGAAACCCAGCGTTTGGTGATGTCCATGGGTTCCAGACTTAAGGCAGTGATTGCCTCCAAAGGATTTGCAACAAAATATTGAAAATAAAAATATTTTGTTTGGGTTATGTTTATTTGTCCAATTACTTTTGACCTCCTAAAATGTGGAGTGTTTGTAAAGAAATGTGTACAATTCCTACATTTTCTATCAGATATTTTTGTTCAACCCTTCAAATTAAACGTTACAATCTGCACTTGAATTCTGTTGTAGAGGTTTCATTTGAAATCCAATGTGGTGGCATGCAGAGCCCAACTCGCGAAAATTGTGGCACTGTCCAAATATTTCTGGCCCTAACTGTATACTACCAAGAGCTCATAAATTCAAAACATGCATATATATATACATACCGTACTTAGGTCAATAGTAAGAGTAGAATATTGGGCAGCACTCAAAAAGTTGGGGTGCAGAAATGGACTTTTATTGAGCCCAAAGTGGCACAACGTTTCGGTGTGTGTACTTGACAAAGGTGTCACGCACACCGAAACGTTGTGCCACTTTGGGCTCAATAAAAGTCCATTTCTGCACCCCAACTTTTTGAGTGCTGCCTGATTTTCTATTCTTATGTAGTTATGTAGACATTGTAGACACACACAAGCTCACATTACATCTCCTCTTTAGCCCTTTTGATGGTGACATCACATGATTAGTCAAATGATTTTGATGTCACGAAAGGTCCTGAAGTCCCACAGAGTACAAGACCTCTGATGACATCATGGTCACATGATTGATCACTTAATCGTAATGTCACCAAAGGTCCTGAAGTCCTTGAGAGTACCAGACCTCTAGTGACTTTGCGGTCACATGATTGATCACATGATTGTAACGTCATCAAAGATCCTCAAGTAGACTCCACATCGGAAGCTACACTGATTAGCTCCTGTGGTAGACACTGGTGGCATCGGATAACTGCCCACCTTGCCTCTCCCTAACGTCAGACCTGGGTCCTAGGTGTGATCTGAAGACATACATCAGTCTGAACCCCACAATCTGCGTGTAGTGTGGACATTAATAACAAGCCTTTTTTGGAGGTATTGGGGGGCACATTTGGGGTATAAAGGGTCATAGGCAGGGTTGCCAAATTTGCTTTTTATTTTTTCTGTACAGTTTATCAAAAAATCACGGACAGAGGATATGAGTTTTACGGATACATTGGAGAACCGTGCCTATGTTGGGGCCACCACCAATTGCCCCAGCTAACCAACCATCCACCCTGGTACATGTGCTTTATTACTCAGAAATGCTAACTTTTTAGCATTTTTAATTGACATCATTTGGGTTTTTACAACCTCAAAACAAGACTAAATCACCGTATATTTCAATTATATGCACATTATATGAGTATAGCTTCATATATACATTGCAGAATTATATTTATTATATTTTAATCAGAAACATTGACAGGATATGACGTGGCAATGCCACAACAATGATGTGGCACATGGTTTAATAATCATAAAAAGCATTGGGGATACCAGCAGTTAGCAGGTGGTCCACAGTGAAACTGGTCCGGGGGGTAATGGTTGACCAATGTGGCTGCTGGACTGGGGTCCTGAGAATCTTTATTACCAACTCTACATTAGCTTTGGAACATGGACTGCATGTGTTATTATTGTGTAATCAACTCACACAGGAGAGACAGGTAAAACACTGAAAAACTGCAACTGACCCATCTGGTTCCTGTACAGACTAGAGATTCAGACTCCACAGTCCCTAGTGGTTCCTGTAAAGACTAGACATTTAGAGCTCACAGTCCTAGTAGTTCCTGTACAGACTAGAGATTCAGACCCCATAGCCCCTAGTGGTTCTAGTGGTTCCTGTACAGACTAGAGATTCAGACCCTATAGTCCCTAGTTGTTCCTGTACAGACTAGAGATTCAGACCCTACAGTCCCTAGTTGTTCCTGTACAGAATACAGATTCAGACCCCACAGTCCCAAGTGGTTCCTGCACAGACTAGAGATTCAGATGCCACAGTCCCTAGTGGTTCCTGTACAGGGTACACTCGCACTACTGACTGTTTTTAGTATTAACTAAATAAAAAAATCATCTTAATTGTGCATTCTTTGGAGATATAAATTGTTTTGGTTAGAGTCACACTTATTGTTTTTTCTAGAAATTTCTTTTTTTTTTGGTTCCTGTACAGACTAGACATTTAGACCTCACAGTCCCTTGTAGTTCCTGTACAGACTAGAGTTTCAGACCCCACAGCCCCTAGTGGTTCCTGTGCAGACTGGAGATTGAGATCCTACCAGTACAGACTAGAAATTGAGACCACACAGTCTCTCAAGGTTCCTGTACAGACTAGAGATTCAGACCCCACAGTCCCTAGTGATTTCTGTACAGACTAGAGATTCAGATCTCACTGTCCTTAGTGGTTCCTGTGCAGATTAGAATGGCCCTAACCCCAGATTTAACTTTGGCAATTCAAGGCTATGCTTCCTGAACGGCCATCAAGTGCTTTCCATTTCTCCTGAGGATCCAGAGGGCAGAGCATACTGTAGGAAGATCCATCTTTTGCAGCCTAGATAAGTCTACCAAGGTCTTGTCCAAGCCCAAATAGGTCAACCAGGGTCTTCTTCAAGTCTAAATAGGTCCACCAGGGTCTTCTCCAAGCATATAAAGGTCTACCAGGATCTTTTCCAAGCCTAGATAAGTCCACCAGGGTCTTCTCCAATCCTATGTAGGTACACAAGGGTCTTCTCCAACCTTAGATAGGTCCACCAGAGTCTTCTCCAAGTCTAGGTAGGTCCAGCAAGCTCTTATCCAAGCCTAGATAGGTCTACCAGGGTCTTCTCCAAACCTAGATAGATCCATTAGGGTCTTCTTCAAGCTTAGATAGGTCCACCAGTGTCATCTCCAAACCTAGATAGGTCCACCAGGGTTGTCTCCAAGCTTAGATAGGTCCACCAGGTTTTTTTTTCCTTTTTTCCAAGCCTAGATAGGACTACCATTGTTTTCTCCAAGCTTAGATAGGTCTACCAGTGACTTTTACAAGTTTAGATAGGTCTACCGGGGTCTTCTCCAAGCCTAGATAGGTCAATCAGGGTCTTTTCAAAGCCTAGTTAGGGTCTCTTCCGCTGTTATCTTGATTGTATCAAGCCATTGGGTTGCCGGTCTTCCTCTTTCTCTTCACAGGTACTTACCACCCACTAAAAAAGATTGCAGAGTTCCTCTTGGGTAGCTGTATGAGCTGCGAAACATATGACGTTCTAAAGAAGCGTCAATAATGGTGGTAACCAAGTAGTCACATCCATACTAACATATGAGTTAATTGTTTTTCATTACTGTTAATAATAATTCTGATGGAGCATAGTCCGTCAGTCTCATTGGCCATACAATTGGTTTGCAGCTCTAAAGTAGCAGTATGAGGAGCGTCAGCTCTTGTGTTCAGGCCTGTAACCATCTGTTTATTACTCTTGCATATTTCATGGTTCGTTACTTACAGATTTCCATCAAGGTTTTATACTTCCACGTACAATTGTAGTTCCGGTAATGTGATATGTGTCCATTTCTCGACCAGCGCTGGCTGACCATCATACCATTGTGTGTAATACATACTTTTCCCGGTGTCTGCTAACTGAGGCTGTAATTGTCTGAAAGTATACGTTATTATTACTGTGATACATGACTCGCCCTGTGCCGGTGCCAAGCGGCTATGAGCAAACTAGGTCAGGTTCATACAAGTTCAGTGGCTCATAGCTGGAAAATGTGCTCAGGTATGATTGCAAGGAAAATCAAGTGGATAAATGTGACATTAGCCATTATATGCCAGGAGAAGACTCACCGAGGATGACATGTGATTGATGTCCGTCGTGTAGATCTGGTAAAATGATCCCTAGAGGAATCTATAAATATTCACTGTCATATAGGGAAAATAATGGCACGATTAGAGTCGTCTACCTTAGGGATCATGTTATTTTACTTAAAGGGGTTGTGTCACGTACAATTGTACATTCCATTGTACATTAGAATAAAAATAAGTTCCACAATTGGATGTGTTAAAAAAATGTTCCTTATAAATGCATCTGTTCCCATGCAGGAACAGGTGGGATATACCACAGTTCCAGGGCAGGGGAGGAAGAGAGTACACAGACATTACAGCTGGGGATCACAGAGTATAAGAGTATACAGACATTACAGCCGGGGATCACAGAATATAAGAGTATACAGACATTACAGCCAGGGATCACTGACTATAAGAGTATACAGACATTACAGCCGGGGATCACAGAATATAAGAGTATACAGACATTACAGCCGGGGATCACAGAGTATAAGAGTATACAGACATTACAGCCAGGGATCACAGAATATAAGAGTATACAGACATTACAGCCAGGGATCACAGAATATAAAACTATACAGACATTACAGCCGGGGATCACAGAATATAAGAGTATACAGACATTACAGCTGGGGATCACAGAATATAAGAGTATACAGACATTACAGCCGGGGATCACAGAATATAAGAGTATACAGACATTACAGCCAGGGATCACAGAATATAAGAGTATACAGACATTACAGCCAGGGATCACAGAATATAAGAGTATACAGACATTACAGCTGGGGATCACAGAACATAAGAGTGAACAGACATTACAGCCAGGGATCACAGAATATACAGTTGTGGCCAAAAATTTTGACACCCCTGCAATTCTGTCAGATAATACTCAGTTTCTTCCTGAAAATGATTGCAATCACAAATTCTTTGGTCTTATTATCTTCATTTAATTTGTCTTCAATGAAAAAACACAAAAGAGAATGAAGCAAAAAGCAAAACATTGATCAATTCACACAAAACTCCAAAAATGGGCCGGACAAAAGTATTGGCACCCTCAGCCTAATACTTGGTTGCACAACCTTTAGCCAAAATAACTGCGATCAACCGCTTCCAGTAACCATCAATGAGTTTCTTCCAATGCTCTGCTGGAATTTTAGACCATTCTTCTTTGGCAAACTGCTCCAGGTCCCTGATATTTGAAGGGTGCCTTCTCCAAACTGCCATTTTTAGATCTCTCCACAGGTGTTCTATGGGATTCAGGTCTGGACTCATTGCTGCCACCTTAGAAGTCTCCAGTGCTTTCTCTCAAACCATTTTCTAGTGCTTTTTGAAGTGTGTTTTGGGTCATTGTCCTGCTGGAAGACCCATGACCTCTGAGGGAGACCCAGCTTTCTCACACTGGGCCCTACATTATACTGCAAAATGTGTTGGTAGTCTTCAGACTTCATAATGCCATGCACACGGTCAAGCAGTCCAGTGCCAGAGGCAGCAAAGCAACCACAAAATATCAGGGAACCTCTGCCATGCTTGACTGTAGGGACCGTGTTCTTTTCTTTGAATGCCTCTTTTTTTCTCCTGTAAACTCTATGGGTAGGGTCACATTGAAAACCTAAATTGCATTCACCGCATCCGGATCCGGATGCGGTGAACGCAATGGCGGGCACACACATTTTTTTCAAAAATGTGTGCTGAATACCGCACTGCGGTCACCGGATGGCTCAGGATGTGTAATCCCTGAGCCATCCGGTAACTGCCGAGGTTGCGGATCCCGGCTATTGGCGGGATCCGCAACCTTAATAAAGAGTTAAATTGTTGATCTAAATGACTTTTTAAGGTCTGTAGGGGGGCTTAGACCCCCCTACAGACCGGCCGCCCACTTCTATAGTGTACTTCAGCTATATCTCACGGGGCACGGGCTCCCCGGAGCAAAGTGCCCCCCCCCGTATCACTATACAGGGGTGCCTACACCCCTCTATTACAATGATGCTTTAATGATGTCCAAAAATGCAGTACAAAAAGGATTTGATCACTCGCAATGTAAGTTTATAGTTACATGCTGTTGTAGGCAGAGTCCAGCGAAATCCATGGGCGGGGCTGTGTGCAGCAGCCTCCGCCCGCTCCATGTTGATGGCCGCCCCCTCTGGCCGTAATCCAGTCTTGTGAGGGCGGGCACGTCGTTAAGGGGCGTGGCTAACCTCGGCACATAGTTAGCCACGCCCCTTTAACGACGTATCCGCCTTCACAACAGTGGATTACGGCCAGAGGGGGCGGCCATCAACATGGAGCGGGCGGAGGCTGCTGCACACAGCCCCGCCCATGGATTTCGCTGGACTCTGCCTACAACTTACATGCTGTAAGTATAAACTTACATTGCGAGTGATAAAATCCTTTTTGGACTACACATCATTAATGCATCATTGTAATACAGGGGTGTATGCACCCCTGTATAGTGATACGGGGGGGGGGCACTTTGCTCCGAAGAGCCCGTGCCCATTGTGAAATTGTACAAGAACACTGTATAAGTGGGCGGCCGGTCTGTAGGGGGGTCTAAGCCCCCCTACAGACCTTAAACAGTCATTGAGATCAACAATTTAACTCTTTATTAAGGTTGCGGATCCCGCCAATAGCCGGGAACCGCAACCTCGGCAGTTACCGGATGGCTCAGGATTACACATCCTGAGCCATCCGGTGACCGCAGTGCGGTCCCGGCAAACGCTGCGAAAACTGCTGCCTGCATGATTTTAAACGCAGGCAGCAGTGCCGGATCCGGCCACCGGATGGCTTGTGAAGCCATCCGGTGTTTTGCATAGGCTCCTATGAGGAGCGTTTCCTGGTCCGGTTTTGAGCTTTTTTAAAGCTCAAAACCGGATCAGGATTTAGTTACAAAAACGGAAATGTGACCCTGGCCTATGTTGATGTCTTTGCCCATAAAGCTCTACTTTTGTCTCATCTGACCAGAGAACATTCTTCCAAAACGTTGTAGGCTTTCTCAGGTAAGTTTTGGCAAACTCCAGCCTGGCTTTTTTATGTCTCGGGGTAAGAAGTGGGGTCTTCCTGGGTCTCCTACCATACAGTCCCTTTTCATTCAGACGCTGACGGATAGTACGGGTTGACACCCCTGTACCCTCGGACTGCAGGGCAGCTTGAACTTGTTTGGATGTTAGTCGAGGTTCTTTATCCACCATCCGCACAATCTTGCGTTTAAATCTCTTGTCAATTTTTCTTTTCCGTCCACATCTAGGGAGATTAGCCACAGTGCCATGGGATTTACACTTCTTGATGACACTGCGCACGGTAGACACAGGAACATTCAGGTCTTTGGAGATGGACTTGTAGCCTTGAGATTGCTCATGCTTCCTCACAATTTGCTTTCTCAAGTCCTCAGACAGTTCTTTAGTCTTCTTTCTTTTCTCCATGCTCAATGTGGTACACACAAGGACACAGGACAGAGGTTGAGTCAACTTTAATCCATGTCAACTGGCTGCAAGTGTGATTTAGTTATTGCCAACACCTGTTAGGTGCCACAGGTAAGTTACAGGTGCTGTTAATTACACAAATTAGAGAAGCATCACATGATTTTTCTAACAGTGCCAATACTTTTGTCCACCCCCTTTTTTATGTTTGGTGTGGAAATAGATCCAATTTGGCTTTAGGACAATTCTTTTTGTGTTTTTTCATTGAAGACAAATTAAATGAAGATAATAATACCAAAGAATGTGTGATTGCAATCATTTTCAGGAAGAAACGGAGTATTATCTGACAGAATTGCAGGGGTGTCAATACTTTTGGCCACAGCTGTAAGAGTATACAGACATAACAGCCGGGGATCACAGAATATAAGAGTATACAGACATTACAGCTGGGGATCACAGAATAAAAGAGTATACAGACATTACAGCCAGGGATCACAGAATATAAGAGTATACAGACATTATAGCCGGGGATCACAGGATATAAGAGTATATAGACATTACAGCCGGGGATCACAGAATATAAGAGTATACAGACATTACAGCTGGGGATCACAGAATATAAGAGTATACAGACATTACAGTCGGGGATCACAGAATATAAGAGTATACAGACATTACAGCTGGGGATCACAGAATATAAGAGTATACAGACATTACAGCCGGGGATCACAGAATATAAGAGTATACAGACATGACATATGGGGATCACAGAGTATTAGAGTTCATTCCTCCGGCTCTCTCTTACTTCCTCCCCTGCCCAGGAGCTGTGGTATATCTGACCTTTTCCTGAATGGTTGGACACATCCAATTATAAGGATATCTCGGATTTGTATTTTAAACATTTTTGCAATGTTGTAGTTTGACATATTCTTTGTTTTCCTGCTCATTCGGTTTTGATGTGGTTTTATACATTAGCTCAAATAAAGACAGATAAATAAGTTACAATCCAGAGCTCACTGACTGATTCTCAGATAGCTCATTCTTCAGCTTCTCATAAATAGTGACTTATTATTATCTCACCTATAGCAAATGTCAATCATCATATTTGGGAAAAGAAAATATTACATTTTACTTTCATATTGTCTTGCAGGTGGTGACCCAGGGGAGCCGAACGACCATTGGATGCCAATATACAGATTTGGGGTTCATCAAAAGTGGCTTCAAAATATCAGCAACTTCGTTCTTCTGATAAAGCAAGGATGGATGATCCCATATCCACAATCATATCATCTATGATATGCTGAACTCAAAGATCTAATACTTTCTCTATGGACACAAAAGGCCTTCGCTTTACAATATTGTTCACAAGTTTGTCTATATCTGTGTTAGTGAGCACTTCTCCTTTGCTGAATGAATCCATCCACCTCACAGGTGTGACATATCAAGATTACACACATGATTATTGCACAGGCGTGCCTTAAGCCGGTGTCACACATTGTCAATGTCGTCAGTGATCTGATCGCTGGTGACATTGACGGCTGATTGCTGGTGAGCTGTCACACAGGCAGACTCACCAGCGATCAGTGGACCAGCGACATCGTGGAAATGATTTAAATATCATTTCCACGATGTCTTGCTCCTGCTGCCAGGCTGCAGTTATCGGGAGCAGGCTGGTATCCAAGGTAAATTGCGGGTATCTAGGCAGCGCGCGCTGCCTAGATACCCGATGTATACCTTGGTTACCAGCCTTCTCCGCTCACCGGTTGGTATCCAAGGTACACAGCAGGTAACTAGGGTCCCTAGTTACCCACTGTGTACCATGGATACCAGCAGGTGAGCGGAGAAGGCTGGTAACCAAGGTATACATCGGGTATCTAGGCAGTGCGCGCTGCCTAGATAGCCACAGTTTACCCTGGATACCAGCTCCCAGGGCTTGCTGAGAGGCGCTGGGAGCTGGCTTATCGGGTCTCCCGGTGTCACACGCAGCGATGCTGCGTGTGCATCGGGTGACCATCGCCAGGTTTTTGGTCCCGTCCGAAAACCTGGCGACCATCAACCAGCAATTTACACCATCAACCCTGTGTTTAAGGGGTTAATGTTATTGAGCTACATGGCCCCAGAGAGTGGCCACACTCCCTGTAGCCATGTAGCCCAAAAAATTGTCAGCACTGGGGTTAAATTATATATTTAGCAGAAGCCGCACTATGTCGGCTCTGCTAGATTCAATCATTAAAAACTGGCGTGTATGAAGCCGGTGTTTAATGGGTTAATTAAACTGAGCTACGTGGCCCCAGAGATTGGCCATACTCCCCCGGAGCCATGTAGCCAAAAACATTGGTAGCTCAGGGGTTAAAGCAGCCACTTTGCAGAAGCCGCACTATGTCGGCTCTGCTATAATCCTGCAGTAATGCCGGCGGCTCCTGTCATTTGACAGTGCGCCGTGAAAATTTACTAAACAGCTTCCTGAATAGGGAGCCGGCCAGTGTACTGACGCTGAATGCGTTTAGCACCCGTCGCTCTCCGAGGTGCTGAGCGCTTTACCACTAATAGCTATGGCCCGCACACATTGAAACTCCAGTGCTCTGGCCATAGCTATAATGGTACCTTTACACGCCGCTACAACAGGGTGGAAACAACCGGGTTGATGAGACAAATGTATCTTGCACCGTCAAATCAACCCGAGGTAGCGGCGTGTACACTCGGTTGTTGCCACCCGTCACTTTTGGCACCTGTTTCAGAGCAGTGCTCTAAAACAGGTTGATTTCAACCCGATGGTAGCGGCGTCTAAATACGGTACGGTAAGGTTTTTCCGCCACCTAGTGAACTCCCTGGGGCATGACACAGCCTCCGGGAAACCGCCCCCCATCAGCTATCATTGGAGGAAGCTCCTGCGTTACGATTGGTTGTCGCTGCATAGGGAGGCATATTTAAGGAGCTGACCAGTCACACTACACAATTGCAATAGCGTCATGTATTAGCCAGCCTTCCTGCGCTGCCTGGCCAATCATGATGCTATTGCGCTGTCCAATCATCGTACGAGCGTCTCGTAATCCACAACTCTGGCACGCCTATGTGCTGTCCCTGCTGCACCAGGTCCTCCCATATTACCTCCTGTAGCGGTGTATAAATGAGGTAAGGTGCTCTACAGAAGGTAACTTGTGGCACCCGGCGGTGTATCCAGAGATAGATGTAACCTTCTGTAGAGCACCTTGTAGCGGCGTGTAAAGGCGGTATTGGGTACTGTTTGTAACCGTTGGTGCGTGCTTGTGCACGTGAAGCACCCAGTTGTTTCCACCCTGTTGTAGCGGCGTGTAAAGGTACCTTTAGTGGTAAAGCGCTCAGCACCTCGGAGAGCACCGGGTGCTGAACGCATTCAACGTTAGTACACTGGCCGGCTCCCTATTCAGGAAGCTGTTTAGTAAATTTTCACGGTGCACTGTCAAATGACAGAAGCCGCTGGCTTTTACTGCAGGATTATAGCAGAGCCGACATAGTGCGGCTTCTGCAAAGTGGCTGCTTTAACCCCTGAGCAGCCAGTGTTTTTGGCTACATGGCTCCAGGGGAGTGTGGCCAATCTCTGGGGCCACGCAGCTCAGTTTAATTAACCCATTAAACACCGGCTTCATACACGCCAGTTTTTAATGATTGAATCTAGCAGAGCCGACATAGTGCGGCTTCTGCTAAATACATGATTTAACCACTGTGCTGGCAATGTTTTGGGCTATATGGCTACAGGGGAATGTGGCCACTCTCTGGGGCCATGTAGTTCAATAACATTAACCCCTTAATAATAACCACTCCTGAAGCTCTGTGCCAACAGGTATCACAGAGCTGCAGGAGCGTCTTTACATGTAAACTAAATGACTGCATTTTTAAATAAAAGTTTATTAATAACTTTTGCATACCATAATGTGCCAGTGCTGTTGTCACATTATTGTACCGCCATTGTTCTGCTTTTTGGACATCGAACAGAACATTTTCTGTCCGACTTTGGAGAAGTGCTAAAGTTAACATCATTAACGATATCCTTGTGTGTGACAATGAACGAACGATATATACATATCGTACGTATGATTTCAGACACGTGACTTTTCTTAACGATATCCTTGTGTGTAAACCCACCATTAGGATGGTTAGACATATGATTGTTGCACAGGTGTGCCTTAGGCTGATTAGACATATGATTGTTGCACAGGTGTGCCTTAGGCTGATTAGACATATGATTGTTGCACAGGTGTGCCTTAGGCTGATTAGACATATGATTGTTGCACAGGTGTGCCTTAGGCTGATTAGACATATGATTGTTGCACAGGTGTGCCTTAGGCTGATTAGACATATGATTGTTGCACAGGTGTGCCTTAGGCTGATTAGACACATGATGATTGCACAGATGTGCCTTAGGCTGATTAGACACATGATTATTGCACTGGTGTGTTTTAGGCTGACTAGACACATGATTATTGCACAGGTGCGTCTTAAGATGATTATACATATGATTATTGCACAGGTGGCCTTAGGCTGATGAGACACATGATTATTGCACAGGTGCGTCTTAAGATGATTATACATATGATTATTGCACAGGTGTGCCTTAGGCTGATGAGACACATGATTATTGCACAGGTGTGCTCTGGACAGACTAGACACATCATTATTGAACAGGTGCATCTTAGACTGATTGGACAGATGATTATTGCACAGGTGCACCTTAAGATGATTACACACATGATTATTGCACAGGTGTGCCTTAAGCTGATTACACACGATTATTACACAGTTGTGCCTTAGGCTGGCCACAAGAAAAGGCTGTTCTATGTAAATGTACAGTTTTATCATGCAGCACAATGCCACAGATATCACGGGTTTTGGAGGGAGTGCGTAGTTGCCAGCTAATGGCAGGAATGTCCACTAGAGCTGTCGCCCGTAAAGTCAATGTTCATTTCTGTACCATAAGCCATCTCCAAACTAGTTTCAGAGAATTTGGCAGAACATCCAACCGGCCTCACAACCGCAGACCATGTGTAACCACCCCAGCCCAGGCCCTCTACATCCAGCATGTTCACCTACAAGATAATCTGAGACCGGCCACCCTGACACTTGCTGGAACAATCGGTGCATAACCAAAGGATTTGTTCTCAAACTGTCAAAAACTGTCTCAGGATAGCTTATCTGCAGCTCATTGTCCTCATTGAAGTCTCCACCTGACTGCAGCTTGTCCTCCACCCAACTGCATGTCGTCATCCTCTTCGGGGTCTCCACATGACTGCAGCTGCTCATCTTTATTGGGGTCTCCACCTGACTGCAGCTCATTGTCCTCATCGGAAATCTCCATCTGACTACAGCTTGACATCTTTATCGGGGTCTCCACCCAACGGCATCTCGTCATCCTCATCGGGGTTTCCGCCAGAATGCAGCTTGTCTTCTTTATCGGATTTCCACCTGACTGCAGCTTTTTGTCATCATCAGGGTCTCCACCTGACTGCAGCTCATCATCCTGATTGGGTTCTCCACCTAAGGCCAGGACCACACTTGCGTCTGCAATCGAGTTACTGGATCCAGTTTTTGACATGTTGAAATGTTGAAAACTGGATCTGGCACTGCACCCATAGACTCCAATGCAAAAACCAGATTGCAACTGTGCAATCTGTTTACCGAATTGGGTTTTGGAGAAATCCGTTTTTAATAGGTTCTGCAATGTTTTTTGGTGCATTTTCAAAAACGCATGTGTTTTTTAACATGGGGTCTATGGGAAATGCTTAACGCATGGTACATATATGTACATTGCGTTAATGGATCGGGTAGAAATGCCTCAAAAATGGCTACTTCAAAAACTGGATCCAGTAATGCATCCAGTAAATGGATTCAACCTCCCAAGTGTGGCCCTAGCTTAACTGCAGCTCATCACCCTGATCAGGGTCTCCACCTGACTGCAGCTCTTTGTCCTCATCGGGGCCTCCACCAGGCTACAGCTTGTTATCTTTATCGAGGTTTCCACCTGACTGCAGCTTTTTGTCCTCATTGGGGTCTCCACCTGACTGCAGCTTGTCGTCTTTATCGGAATCTCCACCTGACTGCAGCTCGTCATCCTCATCAGGTCTCCACCTGACTGCAGCTTGTTGTCCTAATAAGGGTCTCCACCTGACTGCAGCTCGTCACCCTCATTGGAGTCTCCACCTGACTGCAACTCGTTGTCCTAATCAAGGTCTCCACCTGACTGCAGTTAGTCACCCTCATGGTGGGGTTAGACGTCCCGATATCGCGGCGATATCGGAGGCAACGACGCTGGAGCGCGCATTTAGTGCACGTTTCTCCCTGCATCGCATCGCCGGTTTACACGCCGCGATATCGGGATGCAACGTCCCTCCGATGTGTACGCCCACCAACCCAGGAACGACCAGTTAACATGGGAGTGAATGGGTGACGTGAGATTACACATCATAGTTGGGCTGTCACACGCTGCGATGCTGGTACAACGGCCTTGCGATATTGGGGAGTTGAATAGCTTTGCTATTCAACCCCGATATCGTTTTGGCATCGTTTCAGCATCGCGTTGTACGCTCAAACCGTACAACGCGCACACGATATCGGGTCCAACTCGCAACCCACGTGACTTTTTGTCGGAGTTGGGTCGGAGTTGGACGCCGATATCGTGGCGTGTAAACCCACCATCATCTGGTCTCCACGTCACTGCAGCTCGTTGTCCTAATTAGGGTCTCCATCTAACTGCAGCTTGTCACCCTCATAGGGGTCTTCACCTGACTGCAGCTCGTCATCCTAATCAGGGTCTCCACCTGACTGCAGCTCGTCACCCACATCGGGGTCTCCACCTAACTGCAGCTCGTCATCCTAATCATGGTCTCCACCTGACTGCAGCTCGTCAACCACATCGTGGTCTCCACCTGACTGCAGCTCGTCACCCACATCGGGGTCTCCACCTGACTGCAGCTCGTTGTCCTAATTAGGGTCTCCACCTGACTGCAGCTCGTCACCCTCATAGGAGTCTCTACCTGACTGCAGCTCGTCATCCTAATCAGGGTCTCTACCTGACTGCAGCTTGTCACCCACATCGGGGTGTCCATCTGACTGCAGCTCATCGTCCTAATAACGGTCTCCACCTGACTGCAGCTAGTCACCCTCATTGGGGTCTCCACCTGACTGCAGCTCTTCACCCTCATTGGAGTCTCTACCTGACTGCAGCTCATTGTCCTAATAAGGGTCTCCACCTGACTGCAGCTCGTCACCCTCATTGGAGTCTCTACCTGACTGCAGCTCATCGTCCTAATAAGGGTCTCCACCTGACTGCAGCTCGTCACCCTCATTGAAGTCTCTACCTGACTGCAGCTCATCGTCCTAATAAGGGTCTCCACCTGACTGCAGCTCGTCACCCTCATCGGGGTCTCCACCTGACTGCAGCTTGTCACCCTCATCGGAGTCTCAACCTGACTGCAGCTCATCGTCCTAATAAGGGTCTCCACCTGACTGCAGCTCGTCATTGCAACCCATTTGATTGGACAAATGCCCACATCCGATGGTATCTGGCAGCTCTTCATAGGTGAATTCAGTTTTCAATGTATAGGGCAGATGATAGACTGGTAAATAGTGGACACACCAGAAAATGATTGGTTTTCTGAAACCCCGGACCCACCTTATACTGTAAAACTGCATTTCAGAGTGGACCTTTATTGTGGCCAACCTAAGGCGCACCTGTGCAATAATCATACTGTCTAATCAGCATCTTGCTATGCCACACCTGTGAGGTGGATGGATTATCTTGTGCTTAGTAACACAGATTTAGACAAATTACTGAACAATATTTGAGAGAATATATTTTTGTTTATATTTTTGTTCAGTAAAAAAAAGCACGTCTGGGACTATATGATTAACATGGAAGATCTGTAGAACCAGAAAACCAATTGATAGAAAATAAAAGTGGATAAAGCACCTGATGACCCCAAGGGATGGGGGAGTTTTGTCATTCATGCGCCCTAATACTTAAGGGGAACCTGTCAGGTCCCTGTGCACCCAGAACCACAAGCAGTTCTGTGTGCGTATGTCAAATCCCTAACAGTCCCTTCATATTGTAGCATAACATACAGATCTTTAAAAAAAGAATTTCTAAAGTCTAATTAGAGCTTTGACTAGTTAAGGAGGTGTTAGTTCCCGTACTCGGCCCGCTGAGCATGTTATTCAGCCTCTGGGGGTGTGATAACATGCTTTACATAACAGTGTGGCTTTCTATCCTTCACCATTGAGTTTCTCTGATGCCAGCTGTAAATGTCTCGGCTTCAGAGAGGTTCACTGCGCATGATTGGATGTCATCCACACTTCCGGTCATGCGCACTACTCTCCCTACTCAGTGACTACCATCATGGACTCTCCCAAGGCTAAGGAACTGGATAAGGTCAAGAGGACTATCCAAGCAGTCACTCAGAGCACCCACAGTCACCTGCCTTATGGGACTTGGAACCACAGGACACTAGGAGGAAAAGGGTAGCAGTGTCAGAGAGAAAAGGACAGCAAGGAAGGCATATTCCCTATGTCACTGCAAACTGGACTCTGACTATCTATGCACTGGCGAGGCTGCAATCTTGGTGAATACAGTACAACGGCTGGGATGTATATGCCCTGAACTTCAGTAAAGGTTACTGCTAAGAACTGCAAGAATCCTGTGTCTGTCTACTTTTAATGTGGCTCTCTGCACCCCCGCACCTTCAGCTGCTACAACCACCACCATCACTACTTCACCCTCATTACACCCCTGGAGCCCTCTCCATCTGAATGGAGGGCTCCAGCTAGCTGCCTAACCACCTATTCCCTTGGGACTACCATATGCAGTGCTATCTCTAACCAGAAAACTCAGATGGTGTCACGACAAACGTTCCCCCTTTAAATCACCCCTTTTATGGGCCATGACCTCTGGGAGGGCCACTGTGGCTACCGAACCCTCTGACCTCGGATGGTCGAGTAACCCAGCCCCGCAACCAATGCACTAGTACATGTCAGGACATTTAGGCAGGGATTAGAGATAAGGGCACAGAACTGCTCATGATTATGGGTGCACAGGTGACCTGACAGATTCACTTTAAGTAATTGCAGACACCTTGAAGTCATGTATGACTTAAGGCATGGCGTGCTTGATTGGTAGAGTCTACATTTACCAGATTTTCTCAAATTTGATAATTTTATATGCTACATAAAATTATGCTCTGAGATGTCAAGACCCCAAAATACAATAAATGGATCGAGTGGAAAGGGATTAAAAAACAATAAATTATTCTACTGACTTAGATCCTTACCTGCCCTTGCTGCCACAGCTCCCTGCTAGATCTTCTCCGGATCCGTAAGGCACCCACTGAGCTCCAGTGTGACACATATTATGATTATTATTATTTTTATTATTTATTATTATAGCACCATTTGTTCCATGGCGCTTTACATGTGAAAAGGGGCATACAAAGACAAGTACAATATACATGAGCAATACAAGCACACACCCGGTCAGGAGGAGAGAGGACCCTGCCCGTGAGAGGGGGCACAGTCTACAAGGGGGTGGGTGAGGATAAGTAGGTGGGAAAAGGAGGACCTGTCCGGGAAGGCTCACAGTCACAGGGGGTTTGGGGGAGGATTCAGTTTGGGGAAAAGAGATTTACCTGTCCACGAAGGCTCATTGTCTACAGGGGTTTGGGGGAGGATACAGTTGGTAGGAGAGAAAATCCTGCCCATGAGGGGTATGGTCTACAAGGGAAAGGGGGGGGATTTTTTAAAGGGGAGGAGAGAAAACCTTCCCTTTGGGGCTCACAGTCTACAAGGGGGTGGGTGAGGATACACTAGGATAGGGTAGGGCTGGTCATGT
>JARQOC010000005.1:556634600-556655807 GCA_033576535.1 Allobates femoralis
CGGTGATAATACTGGTGCTGTGTATCCAGTTTGTCAATTGTGGAAAAATCCAGGGGGATTCAGGTTTTACCCACATACCCTGGACTCCAAAAAATGGTAGTGTGAAACCAGCCTTAGTTAGTCAATAAGACTGATACTCAGGGGCGGAACTACCATGGTGCAGCTGGTTCAGCTGCACCAGGGCCCCGACCAGGTAGGGGGCCCCTCAAGCACCTGTGGGGCCCCCCATGACCCTATGTCAGAGGAGGTTAACCGAGGGAAGCTTCTGCTTCCCTTGGCTGTTCCACCCCTACTCTCCTCTCCAGCCCTGGCTCAAAGATCTACAATGCGCAGGTAAGAGCCGCACGCAATACATCCCCCCCCGCTCCTCACCTGACACTGCCAGCACACTTCCCGCGCCCCCCCATCCCGCTCCTCACCTGACGCTGCCAGCACCAGCCCCTCCCTCACCACAAGCTGCACTAGGGCCCTGCATACTGAAGGTCCGCCACTGCTGATACTTAGCTTCTTTACTTTTGGAACTCCCGCCTGGGGCACCCGTATCATCTCATGTTCTCTGTTCCATCCTGGCCTATTATGTCTCTGAGTTATAAACTTTCGGGCTGTACCGCTAGGCGTCCAATTCAAAGATCCGTCTTCAGTCTGTCACTCTGTCCTTAGGTCAATTGTCTTTCTTTACTCAGGATCACGCTAATCCACTGTCCCGGTCTCCTCTTACATCAGGGGCACCCATGTCATGCGAGTCTGCTCACTAGTCAGACCAGTGGTCTGCTCTCACTGTCTGTTGGGCCCTATGTGATCTCTTGAGAAGAAACTATCTTTGTCCTGTTCATGTTAGCCTCTTCCACTCTGAGCTAGTCCCAAACATTAACGCTAACTTTCTGTTAGGCAAAACACAATATACTGTACAATTTACACCATAACAATACTTATGTTTCTAAAGAGGTACGTGGCAGTAGAAAAATCTTCTACATTTCCCCATTCTTTAATGATGTTCGCCTTCGGCCAAAAGGAACCTGAAAGACACCAAACAGTTCCCCACATGCACATAAACCTAACCAATACGGGGTTCTTACTCTCTCTCGAGAGCAACACAAAGAAGATTTGCAGACCTTCTAGAAAAAAAGGAGATGGAACAACAACACTAAGGTAGATGGAAGGGAAACATGATGGGGGACGACTTCTGGATGGTCACAGAGAAGGTCCGCAGCCTTCTGTATGAGAAAGATGGAAGGTAAACATGATGGGGGACGACTGCTGGATGCTTCACAAAGAAGATCCGCAGCCTTCTAGAAGACAAAGATGGAAGGTGAACACGATGGAGGACGACTACTTGGATGCCTCCCAGTAAAGATCTACAGGACGTCCGTAAGAAAGATGGAAGGTGACCACGATGGAGGACGACTACTGGATGCTCCACAGATAAAATAAGCAGCCTTCTACAATAGAAAGATGGAATAACAATACCAAGGTAGATGTAACGTGATCGTGATGGGAGGTGATTGCTGGACGCTTCACAGAAGCCTTCTATAAGAGAAATGAGATCAAGAGAAGCTTGAAGAGACAAAAGGAAAAGGTGAGTTAATTTCCAATATAGTTGCAGAATGAATGTTCAATACATATTTATATACAGTATAACCTCATGTACATTTTTGGCTACAATAAAGATTTTACTTGTTTATCTCGCTTGTGCGTAATTTCATGTGCATTATCTACAAAATCCATACGTGATGGTTAAAATTAAGTGTTTTTTTAATTTTAAATCAGGGCATAAAAAAACATAAGAAACAGATAATGGTTTTGAAATAAAAATCATAAACCCAAATGTTGACTACGTGTGGTATCTTAATACAATGCCAATGCTCTTCTTTCTCCTACTGAATCCGTACCATCTCTTGAAGACTGTGAGCCTCATGGGCTGGATCCTCTCTCCTCACCTACTGTATCCTCACCCATCCCTTGTAGACTGTGAGCCCTCATAGGCAGGGTCCTCTCCCTCACATACTGTATCCTCACTAGGGATGAAGGTACTCGCCGAACAGTACGGTATTCGGGCTACTCGTAGTACATTCACTTTCACAGTGCATCTATATACACTGTGAAAGGGAAATAAAAGTTAATAAAAAGTATTAAAAATAAAAAAATAACATACTCACCTATCTGACGGCTGTCCCGGGACCCAAAAAGAACACATCCGATGAATTGCCAGGACCTTAAGTCTGATGACCA
Source organism: Allobates femoralis (assembly GCA_033576535.1). Lineage (NCBI taxonomy): Eukaryota > Metazoa > Chordata > Amphibia > Anura > Aromobatidae > Allobates > Allobates femoralis. The sequence goes on from JARQOC010000005.1 coordinate 556,636,830, forward strand.
ATCAAATGGCCGGTAGCGATCAGGTGGTGTTGACGTTACTACTGGCCATCTGATTGACCATCAGACTTAAGGTCCTGGCAGTTCATCGGATGTGTTCTTTTCGGGTCCCGGGACAGCCGTCAGGTAAGTATGTTTTTTTTTATTTTTAACACCTTTTATTAACTTTTATTTCACTTTTACAGTGTATATAGATACATAGTGAAAGTACTTGCATTTCCCATGGACTTACATTGGACTTGCTACTCGTAAAGAGAACCCGAGTTTTTAGGACCTACTTTTTTTGAATATAGCGAGTCCGGATATTTACTACTCGTTATATAATCCCACCATCCTTATAATTGTGGCCTCCGGCAGTATCTCTCACACTGCTGTATCCTCAGCCATCCCTTATAGACTGTGAGTCCCTCGTGGGCAGGGTCCTCTCTCCTCACCTACTGTATCCTCATTCCATCCCTTGTAGACTGTGAGCCCTCAGGGGCAGGGTCCTCTCTCCTCACCTACTGTATCCTCACCCATCCCTTGTAGACTGTGAGCCCTGGGCAGGGTCCTCTCTCCTCACCTCTCCTCCTCCTGTACCTGTGATGATTGTTCATGATTATTGTACTCTGTCTATGTATCCCTTTCCACATGTTAAGCGCATGAATAAGTGGTGACTAATCATAAAATAATAAAAAAATAATTGCTGTTTTTGGTCACCTCACTTGCCCCAAAAAATGATATAAAAAGCAAAAAAAACAAAACAGTATGTCATTTAAAATGGCCAAATAAATACAACTTGCTCTAAACATATCCAGCCTTTAAAGAGCTCAACTCAAAAAAATAGAAAAGTTATGGGTCTCAGGATATGGAAACAGAAACCTAATTAATTGTGTAAAAGCAGCAAAACATAAAAACTATAAAGTTAATAATTAATTCTGATCACTGCATAACAAAAATTGTGAAACAAATGCTGGGCAACAATTGCTTGTGTTTTTCTCATTTGTCATTGTAAATTCATGGTAAATTAAATGTAAGCATTTAAAACTAAAACGTCTACAAAAATACAATAAAACATGATGAGAAAATAAAAAAAATTGACCGCTGCTGAAACTAACATAAAAAACCCTAAATATCTTTTTACTGTTTAAATTATAAGTTAAGGTACAAAGTTGATTGGAGGTAAAAAATGACTTATATTTTGCATATAGGAGAAATAAAAATTAAATATTATTTTTTTTATTTTTTTATGTTTTTTATTTTTTTTTTTTTTTTTAGTTTTATTTATTCTCATTGATTACTTTTTCTGACTTACTCAGCCCTTGCTCTTGGAGCTGTTTCAGCAGTCGTCCTCCTGCAGATGTAACACCAAAAAAAAGTAAAAAAAGCATTGATTTTCCAAAATGAGCAGCTATCCAAACAAAAATAATGCATCACATACAATGTAATTATTAACATCTGCCTTATAGTCACCAACCCTGAGCTGCCTTCTATCATCTGTCAGGACGGCCGAGCGCAGACAAAATGACAGCCAGACACCACATCAACCCCACAGTTTTTTTTCCTACTACCTAAAGAAGTTAATAGTGACCACATTTTTTTATTAGTGCGTACAAATATATGACCGAGGGATCAGTGTAAAATAAAAGAGGACTGAAAAATAATTCTAAAAGAAAAAAAATAAAATAAAATAAAACAAATAAAAAAAGACAAAAACAATTAAAAAATAAAATAAAACAAATAAAAAAAAAAAAAAATAATTCTAAAAGAAAAAACCCCAAAATAAAATAAATAAAAAAAGATAAAAACAATTCTAAATAAAAAAAACAAACAAAATAAAAATAAATATAAAACAAAGTAAATAAAAAAAGACTAAAAAACAGTTAAAAAAAAGACAAAAACACAATAAATGAAAAAGATTGAAAAACAATTCTAAAAGAAAAAAACGAAATAAAAAAAAAACTGAAAAACAATTCTAAAATGAAAAAATAAAATAAATAAAAAAACCTGAAAAAACAATTCTAAAGGAAAAAAAAAAAGAAAAAAGACTGAAAATTTTTTTCTAAAATTAAAAAATTACATAAATAAAAAAAATTGAAAAAACTGTTCTAAAAGAAAAAACAAAAACAAAATTCTAAAAAGACTAAAAGAAAAAAACCTAAAATAAATAAAAAAGACTGAAAAAGAATTTTGAAAGAAAAAAAACAAACACTCAAGAAATAAAAAGAGACTGAAAAACATTTCTAAAAGAAAAAAGAACAACATAAATAAAAAAAGACTGACATTTCTAAAATAAAAAGAAAATAAAAAAACATTTTTTTGCAAAATCAAGTAGAAATTCCCAAAAAACTTTTGAAAGTTGAATTTTATCAGAGATCCATAAACAGTTTAGAAAACGTAGTAAGAAAAGTTGCAAAGATCTGAAACAGTAATACAAAGTTTAGAAAACCCCAACCACGCCATCCACCCCAGTTCTGTCTCCACCCAGCCACGTCTCTACCCCAGTTCTGTCTCCACCCAGCCACGTCTCCACCCGAGTTCTGCCTCCACCCAGCCACGCCTCCACCCCAGTTCTGCCTCCACCCAGCCACGCCTCCCACCCAGTTCTGTCTCCCCACCCACCACGCCTCCACCCCAGTTCTGTCTCCACCCAGCCACGTCTCCACCCCAGTTCTGTCTCCACCCAGCCACGTCTCCACCCGAGTTCTGCCTCCACCCAGCCACGCCTCCACCCCAGTTCTGCCTCCACCCAGCCACGCCTCCACCCCAGTTCTGCCTCCACCCAGCCACGTCTCCACCCCAGTTCTGCCTCCACTCAGCCACGTCTCCACACAAGTTCTGCCTCCACCCAGCCACGTCTTCACCCCAGTTCTGCCTCCACCCAGCTACGCCTCCACACCAGTTCTGCCTCCACCCAGCCACGTCTCCACCCCAGTTCTGTCTCCACCCCAGTTCTGCCTCCACCCCAGTTCTGTCTCTACCCAGCCACGTCTCCACCCCAGTTCTGCCTCCACCCAGCCACGTCTCCACCCCAGTTCTGCCTCCACCCAGCCACGTCTCCACCCCAGTTCCGCCTCCACCCCTCAAACCTTCCACAGTCCCACTGCCCACTTTGGAAGAACTCCATGTCAGCACTCCACTCCCCACTAAGGCAATCTCAGTAGTGATGTCACCAATCATTCCTATGTGATTTTCATACTTACATAATCCCAAGATCAGGGAAAAAGAGAGAAGCAGGGAGAAAACCTGTTACATAACCATAAGTATGAAAATCGCATATGAATGGAGTGGCCATGTGATGACTGCTGGAATTAGGAAACAAAGCTGAATCTTGACAGTGAGTATATTACACGCAGTTAGGATTGGGCCCCAGTGTCTGGCCTCATTCAATTCATTTTCATTGACTGAGGCCACAAATGTCTAGTAAATCAGATACTTTCGGTTTCATAACCTTCCACTCACATTGTCAACACCAGAGAATCTTGACAGTGGGCAGTGTGCACAGTATGAGAACTTAGAGGAGTCTGCAGTCACATTTTGTTTATCCTACTGAGAGCAATCAATCTTTCAATCACATACAGAGTGGCTGCAGATTTATCACAAACTTGGGACAACCCCTATTATGCTCCTAGCATAAATAAATACATAGTAACCAATAAATTGTCAGATGACATAATACTTTATTAACATAGCCATCTATCACATAATCATACAAGTTCTGAACTGCTGTATTTGTTCAGGATCAGAAACTACAACAGTACAGGAATAGATTACCAGACCCACCAGAGGTACAGAAATACATCCATAGAAACACAGAAACAAAAACCTTATCAGTACAGAAATACATCACAAGAACCACCTGAGGAACATAAATACATGCCTGGAACCTACATCGGTATAGAAACACAGCACCACAACTCTCATCAGAACATAAATACATCACCAGAACCCCCATAAGTACAGAAACCAAGAATCAAAATTCTCATCAGTATAGGAATACATCACAAGAACCACTTAAAGGTACAGAAATACATGACTAGAACCTCCATTAGTAGACAGCACCACAACCCTCACCAGTACAGAAATACATCACAAGAACCGCCATAGGTACAGAAAAAAGCATCAAAACCCTCATCAGCACAGGAATACATCACAAGAACCACTTAAAGGTACAGAAATACATGACTTGAACCCACATCAGTATAGAAACACAGCAGCAAAACCTTTGTAGTACAGGAATATATCACATCAACCATTAGTACATAGTACATCATTTGTAATGTCATGCGAGCTCCATATATATATTTGTATCGCATGAATCTACAACTTTAGTATGTCCTTAACAATGGTGAGGAGCTACAGGGAGTTGTTGTTACCAGTCATCATCGGACCATACAGGAACGACAGTACTGATGAGAATTAGTATCACAAATAATCATTTACATCCAGATACTTTATGATTACTTTACTCTGATCAAAGTCATTCTTTTTCTTTTCTTTATCTTGTCCAGACACCTTGATGACTTTTCATGACCATAGCTCATCTCTGCAGACTTCCATCTTCCCCGCTTTTCGGCAGCACATCCTGACACAGTTCCTTTAGAAATAGGAGTGTCATTATAATGTCCATGGATATAAGTATCTGCCCTACACTGTGTTCCTGAATAAATAATTGCTCTTCACTGTGTTCCCTGCACAAAATATGATGCACACACTGTCCCTCAACATGCTCTCCACACTACCCTCTCAAATTGTGTCCCTCTATATGGTCCAGTCTCTACTATGCCCTCTCATCACATTCCCCCTTCTTGCCATACTGTCCAATTCTTGTTGTGACATCACTGTCCCCCTATACAGCCCTCTACATACCCCAACTCCCACACTACCCAGTTGTGCCTGCATCTATCCCACCTGCATCACCATTCTGCCCAGTCTGTATTATGCACCATCTCACATTTTTCTCATCCCATAGTCTCTCCTCACTACCTCTGTGCTCATCACCCTCTTGCTGACCAAACTATGTCCTCACCCATCCCCCTTCACTCCCCAAACTGTGTTCGCACCCATCCCACTCACTCTCCTTCCTGTGCCCTCACCCGTCCCCTCTTACTTTTCTTACCGTGTCTGCACCCATCCCCCTCACTTCCCATACTATGTTCATGTGGCGCCCCTGAAGGTCTAGTCGCCACACAGTACTGCATCTAAGCCAGAGGTTTGGTACCCCACTCTTGGGTAAGGAGGGGGCACTACCCAGTACCCATACACCCGCACGCAACACCACACCACTCCAGACCAGGAGATTTGGGTGGACCCTATTGAGGGAGGGCCCCATCTCAGGCTGGAGGGGGGAACTAGGTTGAGGGGTTGGGTGGAGGAAGTAGATAAGGGTAGGACGCCCGGAAGTAGAGGAAGTTGAGAGAATGTGAGGAAAACGTCAGTTAGTCGGTTGGCAAGGAATTAGAGACAGGAGAATGTCATGAGTGAAGTGGAAGAGAGACATCCTGAGGACTGGAGTGGTGAGATGCTCATCCCAGGAAAAGGGAAGGAGAGGACAGACGAAGGAGCCGGTAAGGGGCTCCAGAGACAGAGAAGGGAACCTAGGGGCATGGGAAATGAGGAATGCACCCAAATCCACGCTAATGTAAAAGTTGTCACAGTCCCGGAGTACTGTCTTTCACTAAGTGGGAATGTGGCACCCCTGGGTCAAAGTGCCACAGTGTCATTACTGCCCCCAGGTGGTGATGTCACAAGAGAGCAACAAAGGGTCTTCTCATCAGGTAACACACACAACACTCAAGCCTCCAGGCCAGAAGGAGGAGACCAAGCCTGGGTTCAGGGTGAGTTCCCCTATATCTTCTGGTCTGGGGAGGAACAAGTCAGTTCAGTTTCTGGGAGGATTGTGACCTGGGCGTAAAAGAGCTGTGCTAAGCTCATTCCAGAGTCGCTAGCTAAGTTCCAGACCTAAGGCCAGGGTCTGAGGAAAGGAGTAGGAACACACCTGGGAGGCTGAGCAACTCCGTGCTCATCCCAGAGGAAAGGACACCGGAGTCCGAGACTGTGCAGAGTCTCACATCCTGGTAGTCAGTACTGGAAAGTGGGGATTCCAAATTTTCCAGCTACACTGTACCGGAGGCACAGCAACACCGTGAGAGTTCAGCAGCATACACCCCAGATCAGGGTAGGACTCGAGTTGCCTGTCATACCGGTACCTCGCAGGAAGAGACAGGGCCGGCAGCTCAGCTTATGCACTGCAGGAGCAAGTAAATAGCGCAGTAAGGGAGCCAAAGACCCAGCAGGATGGGAAGAAATCCCGAGTTGCTCTCAAAATACCCGTGGACTGCTCCATATAACATTTGCTCCAGTAAAGGACTGAGAAACTACAAAAACCGTGAGTCTGCCTATTCCTTATGCCTATATCTAGAGGGTTGAGAATGCGCACATAGGGTCTTATCCTTTATAGGCAGGTAAATGTGAAAAAAATCAGATTTGCTCACCTGGCCAGGTTGTGTAGCACACAACCAGCGTAATCGCTCAAACAATGCAGCTGCTGCAGGGACTGTACTTCCACGAGGTGCGGTGCTGTGATCAGGTATTTTGGACGAAGTACCTTAATGTCCGCGCTGCTGCCAGAGAGGAAAATACACCAACGACACTGGGACGTCTGAGTACTGGTAGTAGAGGTTTATTTCCAACGCGTTTCGGAGCCACGTACCGAGCTCCTTCCTTATGCCTGTCGTCCTGCATCCCACACATAGACTATTTACACTGCCAAGAAGTATTGGCTTTACCCGTGGAGAACCATTCTATCACAGCTGCCCGTCCATCACCCCGGAGGTTCTGCAGCAGCGGTGGCCATCCTTAGCCACACACCACGGGTGGCGTCACGAAGACTTCCCTGTATATAACCCCTTTTTCAACTGGACCCCAGTGACTTTCCCCAGAGATAGCAGTAGCTAGGCCCGGTCCCGAGTACCCCATCGCCCTGGGGGCGCTTCAGTTCCTGGTGTCACAAACAGGATCTTATGCCCGTTAAACAGGTACTGTGTATAGTGAATAGTGTGAAATACGTATTATAGATTGTCGTCATTACAAACGCGCGTGGCACGCTGGAAACAGACTGGGCATATCATCATGGGCGGTACCCTCCAAGGAGCGCAAAATGAGGCCCAACCTACGCTCTGATGACATCCAGTGGGGACGAGAAACCATGTCCCACCGTGGAACAAAAATTGTACATCCCTACGGAAATGACAGACAGGAAGGGTCAGGATTCACTAAAGGGATGGAAGGATGTCGCAACCGAGAGATCGCGATCAAGGGGTAGGTGCAGTCGGGCCCACGCTACAAGGTGTTGCCCATGAAGCAGACAGAGCACCCGGCGGTGCTGTAGTACAAAGACTGTCCCTGATCATGCCGTTCCTAATACCATAATTTCCCGGGAGTGACACCGTTGCCACAATACTCAGGGGAACCAAACACCCTGACAGACTTTAAAGAAAAGCTAGATAGCTATTACAGTGTGCATCCCCTGACAGAAGGCCAGCGCGTCAGTATACTCATGGGACAGTTAACTGGTAACGCCCAGTGGGAAGCAAAGTCCTGGCTGGACACTGACAAAGACACTGTAGAACATGCAACTGAGGTTGAGGTTCTATCATTTGTAGAAGAACTTAATACGAATCAATGGGGTTTGTCCTTCACAGCCTCGTGTTCTTCTTTGGCCCTCCTGTATTTGGACCTGTTGGTGAAATTTGATGACACAGGGAGGATGTTCACGTCAACTTTCTTTAAGCCTGTTGATGTCAACAGCTATTTTTTGACAGTGGACACCTCCCCAGTTGGATTCTTATTGTACCATACATCCAATACTGGAGGGTGCGGACAAATTGCACACGTGATTCTAATTTCAGAATGGAATCTTGGATTTTGAAAAAGAGGTTCCTTGAAAATGGATATCCGAGGAGACTCCTCCAGGATGCTTTTAACAAGACCAAATGCCTCACCCAGGAGTCGTGTGTAGAGATGAGCGGTGTTCGATTCGAAATGTTCGCCAATCTCAAATTCGACCTGTTTTGGGCGATGTTCGAGTCATTCGATGAATGCGAACAATTAGCTTCAAATTCGGCAGTTTGAGGTTATGTTCGATAACAGTTCGTTCACCAAAAGGACCCTATAAAGTGGTCTGGGGGCAGAGGAAAAGGCTGAAATGGGGTATGATTGTTTAAAAGCCGGCAGTAAAAAGCCGCCGGCTTTTAAACAATCATTCAGCCCGATCCTCTGCCCTCTGCCGCCTCCCATCCCGATCCTGAGTTAGGACCGGGCAGGGAGTGCAGCACCAGGGAGCGGGGAGCGAAAGACCCAGGCGGGGAAGCCGGCGGTGAGAAGACTTCACCACCGGCTTTCCTGCTCTGTGCTGCGCTCTCCGCTCCCTGATGCCCCCTCCCCGCTCCTTGGAGCTGCTCCCTCCACCCAGTCCTAACTTAAGATCAGCTGGGGAGGCGGAGGGGGGAGCGCAGAACAGAGCAGAAAAGCCGGCGGTGAAAACTTCTCATCGCTGGCTTTCCCGCCGGTTATTTCAAATGATCAGCTGATGCAGATCAGCTGTTCACTTGAAGTAGCCGCGGTGCTGTCAGGATTCATGTGAGTTTATGCAGCATGAACTCACATGAACTTTCCCACGGCCACCCAGCGCACAGCTCAGCTACATCTCTGGTAGAGGTTCTCTACCAGAGATGTAGCTGAGCAAAAGAAGAAAACTGGATTGGACTACATCGGACGGAAGATAATTTTTAAATAAAGATGGAGTCTAAGTGTTGTTTTGTTATTTTTTCTAATAAAGAATTTTTTCTCTGTGTTGTGTTTTTTTTTTTAAAACTTTACTAGAATATCATGGCGGTCATGTCTAATATTGGCGTGACCTGTTGAATTTCGGGCTTAGGGCCAGCTGATAACACAAAGCTGGCCCTAACCCCTTTATTACCCAGTGAGTCACCGCACCAGGGCCCTGGATGAGCTGGATACAGCACCAGAAGATGGCGCTTCTATAAACGCGCCATTTTCTGTGGTGGCTACAGACTCCAATTCGCAGTGGGCGGTAGCCTAAAAGCTAGGGCCTCCCTGCGCTGCGGATTCCAGCCCCCAGCTGCCTAGTTGTACCTGGCTGGACATAGAAATAGCGCGAAGCCCCACAAATTATTTAAGTTTCATGAAATTCATGAAATAATAAAAAAAAGGGCTTTCCTATATTTCTGTTTCCAGTCAGGTACAAATAGGCACCTGGGGGTTGGTGGCAGCCTGTTGCTGCCTGCTGTACCTGGCTGGCATACAAAAAGACTGCAAAGCCCATGTCAAAGTTTTTTTGAAAAATTCATAAAACAATAGAAAAAAAAGGCACTGCAACTTTATTAACCCCTCGACCATCATCTCTGTCAAAGAGATGATGGTCGAGGGGTTAATAAAGAACATTCGACGAACACACACCCAATTCGACAAATTGAATCGAATTCAAACACCAACTTGGTGGTTCATCTCTAGTCGTGTGACCAAAAAGTACTTGACTCCAGATCGTCTAATAATAGATCTAAAGACTTTGCAAGATGGAGTCTAGTAACTACCTTTTGCCAATCTTGGGCTATCATGCAGAAACTTTTGAACAAATATTGGTTCATATTAAAAGGTGAGCCTGTATTATCTAACCACCTTCCTCACAAACCAGTGGTTATTTGTAAGAGAAACAGGAATCTGTAGAATTTTGTGGCACCTAGTAATATGGCTCCAAATAGAATCATGGTCAAAATGGATAGCAATGATAAATTGGGTTGTTGTCAGTGCCATGTCCCAAAGTGCCTCTGTTGCCATATTGTAGTTGATGGGGCTTTGAATTTTACATCTAGAACCACGGGTGAGGTTTTCCTCATTAATTACAGGTTGACCTGCCAATCCACTCACGTGGTCTATCTTTTGGAATGCATGTGCGGCTTCCAGTATGTGGGCTGCACTGTGCAAACCATGCACGTATGCATCAATAAGCGCAGGCAAAATATTAGAAACGGATATCAACTACACAGTTTATCGAAACATTTTAATGCCGTGTTATACATGGAACAGGGCCGGAACAAGTGCTGACGTCAGGGCGGTAGGTGGGAGCAGGAGCGAGGGGTTGACAATAGCAACACCTCGCTCTGCGCCTGCGTGAGGTAGTACAAGGAGACGCAGGCGCAGAGCAAGGAGAAATGACAGGCATCAAGTAGGCAGCAAGGACAGGGCGGAGGGAGCAAGAGAGAAGCAGGGGGCGGGAATAGCCCCCGGAGAAGGAGCTGACTCCAGAGCTAGTAATGCCCTCATGACTTTGTTCCACCCACCAACCTAGGATCCACTTGCAGCTGGGGAAATTACACCTCTTTTATGGGTGCAATACCCCACTGTGACGCCTGACTACGTGGGGCGCCACATTTCTTTCTGCAAACTCTATCTGTGTATCTGATGCTATATTAGGCTATGTTCACACGCTGCATATTTGCTGCATTTTTTTGCAAATGCATTTTTTCTGCATTGTAGACTGCAAACACAGTGAACAAGGTTTGGTGAAAAAAAAAGGTCATTGATGTCAGTTCCTGCCTTCTCATTACTGAGAAGAGAGTATACACAGGAGTACAGAGCATGGATAATCTGGCAGCTGCAATGGCCTTGAGTGAAAGACTTCACTTGAGGGAAAATTTTGGCGTGGGTTTTGCCGGATTCTCTAATGCTAGCAAAGGTAACCCAGGCAGCTGGGGGCTGGAATCCTGGAGTCCTCAGCATGGTAAGGCCCAAGCGTTCTGGGCCCTCCACACTGATGACTGCAGCCAGCAGCCGCCCAAGAATTGGTAGCTCTATGAGAGATGCCAAACCTGGGGTCTACCCCTCCTCTTCCAGCTGCCCTGTGCGGTGGCACACTAGGTAATAACGGGGTTGGTGACAGCTTTTTTTTCAAGAAAAATAGTGTGAAAAAAAATGGCTCATTATAAAAAATACTTTATTATAACAAAAAAACCCAGACACCTCATTCTCCAATTTATTAAATTACTCAAAAAAACCCCTCCAATGCAGTCCTGGGTCCCGCGATGTCCAAAACGAATCCACTTATCTGCTGATCGGTTTACCACCCGGCAAACCAATCAGCTGATGTCACAGCCACTAAACTGATCAGCTGATGTCACAGCCACTAAACCGATCAGCTGATGTCACAGCCACTAAACTGATCAGCTGATGTCACAGCCACTAAACCGATCAGCTGATGTCACAGCCACTAAACCAATCAGCTGATGACACAGCCACTAAACCAATCAGCTGATGTCACAGCCACTAAACCAATCAGCTGATGACACAGCCACTAAACCAATCAGCTGATGACACAGCCACTAAACCAATCAGCTGATGTCACAGCCATTAAACTGATCAGCTGATGTCACAGCCACTAAACTGATCAGCTGATGTCACAGCCACTAAACCGTTCAGCTGATGTCACAGCCATTAAACTGATCAGCTGATGTCACAGCCACTAAACTGATCAGCTGATGTCACAGCCACTAAACCGTTCAGCTGATGTCACAGCCACTAAACTGATCAGCTGATGTCACAGCCACTAAACTGATCAGCTGATGTCACAGCCACTAAACTGATCAGGTGATGTCACAGCCACTAAACGATCAGCTGATGTCACAGCCACTAAACTGATCAGCTGATGTCACAGCCACTAAACCGATCAGCTGATGTCACAGCCACTAAACCAATCAGCTGATGTCACAGCCACTAAACCGATCAGGAGACTAGTTTGCTGACCGGCCGATCACCTGATGTACCTGAGGTACATTAGGTTACCTGAGGTTTTATTACCTGAGGTACATCAGGTTATTGGCCGGATAGCTGCGAAACCTAAATAAAAGTTATCAATGGTATTAAAGATAAAAAAATTGAATACTTACCCATCCGCCAGCTGTTCATGGTTACCGGGAGCCGAGATATCCACTTCTGATCTCCTTTCAGGATCTGTGATCTGTGATTGGCCTGTAGCATATCATGTGCATATCACATGATCGCTACCGGCCAATTACAGATCACAGGTTTTGGCAGCACATCAGATCACACACTCCCGCCCGCACCAGGACGCGACATGTTGCGTCCCTGGTGCGGGCGGGATTGTGTGATCTGTGCGCCGGCATCCGCCAGCTGTTCATGGTTACCGGGAGCCGAGATATCCACTTCTGATCTCCTTTCAGGATCTGTGATCTGTGATTGGCCTGTAGCATATCATGTGCATATCACATGATCGCTACCGGCCAATTACAGATCACAGGTTTTGGCAGCACATCAGATCACACACTCCCGCCCGCAACAGGACGTGACATGTTGCGTCCCTGGTGCGGGTGGGATTGTGTGATCTGTGCGCCGGCATCCGCCAGCGCACAGATCCCATATGGAAGTGAATGGGTGCGCACGGTCATGCGCTGTCAAGCGCAGCACCGTGCGCTCCCATTCTAAAGATAGGAGCTGGCGGCCGCTGCGCACACATGGTGATTCCCCTCCGCAGAGCGCTGCGGAGGGGAACGCCAGTGTGAAGGCGCCCTTAGTCAGGTGTTCTCACTTGCTTATTTTGTCTTTGTCCTAGCACATCCCAGTTGGGGCTATTTATACTCTCTTTTCACCAGCCATCTTTGCTGGCTATATTTCTATGTGGATTTCCAGCCCTGCAGTGATTTTGCCTATTAGACAGAGAACAGTGTTATATTTGCTCTGTGTATTTCTCACTTGCCTTTGTTACACCTGCCTTCTACTTTCTGTTAGGTTAGTGGGAGGTTACCCTTGCTTGAATTTATTATTTTGTGTCAGTGACATCAATGTGAATAAAGGCAGAGAAAGATGGGGCCCAACTGTAGCCACCTGTCCAACCGTGCCCTCTGGGCCCTTATTCTTTCTTTCCTGCAATAAATTGAATTACCCTGTATATTATCTCTGTAGTTTTTGATAGAGATGATAAACTGTCCGGTATAAATCCTACAGTCATCTCCAAAGCTTCTCCTCCCTTCGCACTGACATAAGGTGACCCAAATAACGTAGGGTATCTGGTTAAGACTGTTCGATCAAAAATGTGTAAAAGCCATCCTACCGTGACAAGCTGGGGCAAAATTGGTGCAGGGGTTGCAATCGCACCCGGGCCCTGGAGCCTAGGGGGCACCAAAAGTCCCTTTGGCCTATAGAAAAAGACTAATGCTATCAAGATTTGCAATATTTGGGGGCCCCATTGAAGCTTTTGCATCGGGACCCATGAGTTTCAAGTTATGCCACTAGTGACAAGGTGCACCCAAACTCTAGTATTAAAATCCATACCTTGTGGGAGGGACGTCAATGTGAAAAAGGGTAGAGAAGGACGAAGCTTGACCTGTAGCCACCTGCCCACATGTGCCCTCATGTTCCTTATTTTGCCTTTCCTACAATAAAGTGAATTATCCTGTACTTTATCTCTATAGTTATTGATAGAGATGATAAACCGCCCGTATAAAATCCTACAGTCATCTACCAAGCTTCTCCTTCCTTTGTACTGACACAAGATGACACAAAAGCTGTAAGGCCATACCACCATGTCAAGGTGCACCCATCTGACCCATCGGACCTGACACAAAGTAACACAAATAACATATGGTTCTTGTTTAACACTATTTGATCAAAAAAGTGTAAAAACCATCCCACCATGACAAGGTGCACCCATTGGGACAGACCTGACACAAGGTGACACAAAAGCATTATAGACTTCCCACCGTGACAAGGCACACCCATCAGGACAGACCTGACACAAGGTGACCCAAAAGCATTATAGACTTCCCACCGTGACAAGGTGCACCCATCGGGACAGACCTGACACAAGGTGATACAAAAGCATTATACACTTCCCACCGTGACAAGGTGCACCCATCGGGACAGACCTGACACAAGGTGACACAAAAGCATTATAGACTTCCCACCGTGACAAGGTGCACCCATCGGGACAGACCTGACACAAGGTGATACAAAAGCATTATAGACTTTCCACCGTGACAAGGTGCACCCATCGGGACAGACCTGACACAAGGTGACACAAAAGCATTATAGACTTCCCACCGCGACAAGGTGCACCCATCGGGACAGACCTGACACAAGGTGACCCAAAAACATTATAGACTTCCCATCGCGACAAGGTGCACCCATCGGGACAGACCTGACACAAGGTGACACAAAAGCATTATACACTTCCCACCGAGACAAGGTGCACCCATCGGGACAGACCTGACACAAGGTGACACAAAAGCATTATAGACTTCCCACCGTGACAAGGTGCACCCATCGGGACAGACCTGACACAAGGTGACACAAAAGCATTATAGACTTCCCACCGTGACAAGGTGCACCCATCGGGACAGACCTGACACAAGGTGACACAAAAGCATTATAGCCTTCCCACCGTGACAAGGTGCACCCATTGGGACAGACCTGACACAAGGTGACACAAAAGCATTATAGCCTTCCCACCGTGACAAGGTGCACCCATTGGGACAGACCTGACACAAGGTGACACAAAAGCATTATAGCCTTCCCACCGCGACAAGGTGCACCCATCGGGACAGACCTGACATAAGGTGACCCAAAAGCATTATAGCCTTCCCACCGTGACAAGGTGCACCCATCGGGACAGCCCTGACACAAGGTGACACAAAAGCATTATAGACTTCCCACCGTGACAAGGTGCACCCATCGGGACAGACCTGACACAAGGTGACACAAAAGCATTATAGACTTCCCATCGCGACAAGGTGCACCCATCGGGACAGACCTGACACAAGGTGACACAAAAGCATTATAGCCTTCCCACCGTGACAAGGTGCACCCATCGGGACAGACCTGACATAAGGTGACCCAAAAGCATTATAGCCTTCCCATTGCGACAAGGTGCACCCATCGGGACAGAACTGACACAAGGTGACACAAAAGCATTATAGCCTTCCCACCGTGACAAGGTGCACCCATCGGGACAGACCTGACACAAGGTGACACAAAAGCATTATAGCCTTCCCACCGTGACAAGGTACACCCATCGGGACAGACCTGACACAAGGTGACACAAAAGCATTATAGATTTCCCACCGAGACAAGGTGCACCCATCGGGACAGACCTGACACAAGGTGACACAAAAGCATTATAGACTTCCCACCGTGACAAGGTGCACCCATCGGGACAGACCTGACACAAGGTGACACAAAAGCATTATAGACTTCCCACCGTGACAAGGTGCACCCATCGGGACAGACCTGACACAAGGTGACACAAAAGCATTATAGCCTTCCCACCGTGACAAGGTGCACCCATTGGGACAGACCTGACACAAGGTGACACAAAAGCATTATAGCCTTCCCACCGTGACAAGGTGCACCCATTGGGACAGACCTGACACAAGGTGACACAAAAGCATTATAGCCTTCCCACCGCGACAAGGTGCACCCATCGGGACAGACCTGACATAAGGTGACCCAAAAGCATTATAGCCTTCCCACCGTGACAAGGTGCACCCATCGGGACAGCCCTGACACAAGGTGACACAAAAGCATTATAGACTTCCCACCGTGACAAGGTGCACCCATCGGGACAGACCTGACACAAGGTGACACAAAAGCATTATAGACTTCCCATCGCGACAAGGTGCACCCATCGGGACAGACCTGACACAAGGTGACACAAAAGCATTATAGCCTTCCCACTGTGACAAGGTGCACCCATCGGGACAGACCTGACATAAGGTGACCCAAAAGCATTATAGCCTTCCCACCGTGACAAGGTGCACCCATCGGGACAGCCCTGACACAAGGTGACACAAAAGCATTATAGACTTCCCACCGTGACAAGGTGCACCCATCGGGACAGACCTGACACAAGGTGACACAAAAGCATTATAGACTTCCCATCGCGACAAGGTGCACCCATCGGGACAGACCTGACACAAGGTGACACAAAAACATTATAGACTTCCCATCGCGACAAGGTGCACCCTTCGGGACAGACCTGACACAAGGTGACACAAAAACATTATAGCCTTCCCACCGTGACAAGGTGCACCCATCGGGACAGACCTGACACAAGGTGACACAAAAGCATTATAGCCTTCCCACCGTGACAAGGTGCACCCTTCGGGACAGACCTGACATAAGGTGACCCAAAAGCATTATAGCCTTCCCACCGTGACAAGGTGCACCCATCGGGACAGACCTGACACAAGGTGACACAAAAGCATTAAAGACTTCCCATTGCGACAAGGTGCACCCATCGGGACAGAACTGACACAAGGTGACACAAAAGCATTATAGCCTTCCCACCGTGACAAGGTGCACCCATCGGGACAGACCTGACACAAGGTGACACAAAAGCATTATAGCCTTCCCACCGTGACAAGGTACACCCATCGGGACAGACCTGACACAAGGTGACACAAAAGCATTATAGACTTCCCATCGCGACAAGGTGCACCCATCGGGACAGAACTGACACAAGGTGACACAAAAGCATTATAGCCTTCCCACCGTGACAAGGTGCACCCATTGGGACAGACCTGACACAAGGTGACACAAAAGCATTATAGACTTCCCATCGCGACAAGGTGCACCCATCGGGACAGAACTGACACAAGGTGACACAAAAGCATTATAGCCTTCCCACCGTGACAAGGTGCACCCATCGTGATGATCCTACTCTAGTATTAAAACTTTACCTTGTATCAATGACATCAATGTGAATAAGGGCAGAGAAAGACTGGACCCAACTGCAGTCACATGTCCAACTCTTGGGCCCTTATTCTGCCTTCCCTACAATAAAGTGAAATATCCTCCCGGTATAAAATCCTACAGTCTTCCCCGAAGATTCTCTTCCCTTCGCACTGACAGAAGGTGACACAAATGATAGATGATGATTTTTGCTTAGTCTAAAGAAAGACTTGTCCACACATCACAGTGAAGGGTTCAGAAGTCTCCCCCAGACAGATTGGCGAGCCGGCTTTGTCTATTTATCCGTCCTGTATCGTGGGCCATTTATTTTTAATTAGGACCACATGGCCTGGCGAGGGCTGTTTTTACATGTAATGTATCTCCCACATCTCGAGAGCCTACAATCTCCATGTGACAACCACAGGTAAGACACCAACATGAATATCTCCCGCCGGACACGGAGCGCTTGACACCTCCTCTATCCCACCTGATTCTAATTTCAGAAAATCGCTCCCTGCTGCTTCTTGTATATTTGGAGTCATCATGGCTGGAAGCTGGAGAAGAGCGGCTGTCATGTCATGTCACGGCCTGGATGTCTAATCTTTATCATTTCAGGAACATTAAGCTGATATCAATAACCCTTTGTTGCTACCTTGGTGGCGTCATCGAGCGGGCAGAAATGCAAATAGTGTGCGCTGGTGCGGAACATTGATCTTTTTAGGTCCTCAGAAGAGAACCCATAGTTTAGATCGCACATGTCTTTCATCTGGAAGACTCAGGAAAGTCATTCATTACATTGAAAGCCCATAGATTTCTGCATAATGGAGTCATTTGTAAATATGGGGGCACTGCAAGGGAATAAACCAATCGGTACCTTGGGTCCATGGCGGTCACACTGGTGGTTGAGGTTCTGGATCACTGATATAATGCCCCAGGGGGTTCAAGATCAACTACAAGGTAACAATGGAATAAAACAATTGGTACTTGGGGTCCCCAGCAGTCACACTGGCAATTGAGGTTCTGGATCACTGATATAATGACCCATGGGGTTCTAGATCAACTACAAGGTAACAATGGAATAAACAATTGGTACTTGGGGTCCCCAGCAGTCACACTGGCAGTTGAGGTTCTGGATCACTGATATAATGACCCATGGGGTTCTAGATCACTTACAAGGTAGCAATGGAATAAATCAATCGGTACCTCGGGTCCCTGGTGGTCACGCTGGCTGTCGAGGTTGTGGATCACTGATATAATAACCCATGGCGTTCTAGATCAATTACAAGGTAGCAATGGAATAAATCAATCGGTACCTGGGGGCCCTGGTGGTCACGCTGGCTGTTGAGATTCTGGATCACTGATATAATAACCCATGGCGTTCTAAATCAATTATAAGGTAAAAATGGAATAAATCAATCAGTACATGGGTTTCCCAGAGGTCGCGCTGGCGGTTGAGGTTCTGGATCCCTGACATAATGATCTATAGGTTCTAGATCAATTGCAAGGTAACAATTGAGTGTCCGGGACCATATAGAGAGGTAACAGCAGCACATAAGCCCTGATGTCCAAGGGTGACAAAGACCTCTCCACCTAGGAAGACAGTAGTACTATAATGGCTCATGGTAAGTGGGGGTACATTAAATCTTCTCATTCAAAGCTATAGAGCTTCAAGTTATAACACATCTAGGATAATAACATTTGACATGAAATTTGTTATTGTACAAGCACATGTATGTTAGCACAGTGACACACTGATACTGGGGGAACAGGACTATGACACTGACACGATACAAAAAATGACACTGACAGGGGCGTAACTTCAATGGGTGCAGGGGTTGCGATCGCACCCGGGCCCTGCAGCCTAGGGGGGACCCAAAAGTCCCTTTGACCTATAGAAAAAGACTAATACTAATAAAGATTTCCAATAATTGGGGGCCCTATCGGAGCTTTTGCATCGGGGCCCCTGGGCCTGAAGTTACGCCACTGGACACTGACATTGGGGCTACAGGATAATGACACTGACACATACAGTACAAAGTAACATAGGATGATGACACTGACACTGGGGGTACAGGATAATGACACTGACACTGGGGGTACAGGATAATGACACTGGGGATGCAGAATAATGACACTAGAGGTACAGGATAATGACACTGGGGGTACAGGATAATAACACTGACAGTCTTACAGCACAAAGTAACACAGAATGATGACACTGGGGGTACAGGATAATGATAC
>JARQOC010000005.1:556655907-556833990 GCA_033576535.1 Allobates femoralis
TATGCTATATACTGGGGGAGGCTATGCTATGTACTGGGGGAGGCTGGTGCTGCTATATACTGAGGGGAGGCTGTGCTATATACTGCGTGAGGCTGTGCTATATACTGGGGGGAGGCTGTGGTATATACTGTGGAATGTTGTGTTATATACTGGGGGTAGGATGTGCTATATACTGGGGGAGGCTATGGTATATACTGGGGGAGTCTGAGGCTGCTATATACTGGGGGAGGCTGTGCTACATACTGGGGGAGGCTGGTGCTGCTATATACTGAGGGAAGCTATTGTGGCGCCCTGCTCACACAGGTAGCCACAGACTTCTCTAATGCACAGCTGGGTTTCCACAGCAGGTATCTACTACATGCAACATCTTCCACCCCGGCACAGTAGGGAGAGCCCAACTTGCTGCCCTTAGGCAAGATCCCCTATAAATACTGCTGCTGGGGGAGGAGTTAGTCAGAGCGTGCAGTCGCTACAAGAGCTGTGAAGACGTCCTGGTGGTCGGTGCCGCAGTTAGGCCTGAACCAGTGATCCGGAGTGGCCCTTCTACGTCCTGCAAGCCTGAGTGGGGACAGAAGGCAAGGAGCAGATAGCCAAGAGGGAGTGAGGAACTTGGAGAGGTTCTCCCAAAGAAGTACCGGATATTGGGGATCTGCACCTGTGGGATACTCCAGGACCACAGAAAACCCCGTCGCACTGTGGAGGCTTCGGCTACCCAATTATCCCTTGTGGGTCAAGAGAGGAAGCCAGACACAGCCGTGCAGCACCGCAGTGTTCAGAGAGGGTAACCCGGAGACCGCACAAGAGGAGAGACAGACATCAAAGTCAGGAAGAGGAGGCAAGTCTGGCTGCATGCAGGCTGTGCTTCAATCATTACACAGGAAGAGAGGAGGCCTTATACCCACTTACTGTGGGGACCCACTGTGCAACCTGGTCACCTGTTAGTGCCATGGACGTCTTTACCTGCTCATACCATCAGTATAAGGTAAAAGAGACGACTTTGCAGTGTGCGTGTGTCATTCTTCTCTGTTCCCGGTGCTCCTCATAGACTGCTCCAGCACTCCCTAGGGGAGACTATGCTGTATACTAGGCGGAAAGGAAGCTGTGCTATATACTGGGGGGAGGCTCATGCTGTATTCTGGGGAAAGCTGGTGCTGCTATATACTGGGGGAGGCTGTGCTGTATAGTGGGGAGGCTGGTGCTGCTATATACTGGGGGAGGCTGTGCAGTATAATGGGGGGAGGCTGGTGCTGCTATATACTGGGTGGAGGCTGTGCTGTATAGTGGGGAGGCTGGTGCTGATATATCCTGGGGGGAGGCTGTGCTGTATACTGGGGTAGACCGTGCTGTATACTGGGGAGGCTGGTGCTGCTGTATACTGGGGGAGTTTGCGTTGTATACTAGGGGAAGGTGGTGCTGCTATATACTGGAGGGAGGCTGGTGCTGCTATATACTGTGGAGGAGACTGTGCTGTATAGTGGTGGCAGGGGGCTGTGATGCAATATACTGGTGAACAGGAATGGCTGCTGCTGTATACTGGTGACATTGGAGGTTGCTGCTGTATACTGGTGACATTGGAGGCGCTGCTGCTATATATTGGTGAAAGGGGAGGCTCCATTCTCCCCTCCTTGCAGGCTCTCATCACGCCTTGCTGGGCGTCTTCATTCCTTCTCTTTTTGTCCTCTTTTTTTAAATTCCCGCTTCCTCCTCATAGTATGACATGCACCAGGACGCCAGTTCCGGTCTGGTGCACTGTGGGGGCTTATCAGGTATACGGCCCAGCTTCAATATGCACATCATACTATGAGGAGGAGGCGAGATTTTCAAAAAAAGAGGACGAGAAGAGAAGGAATTAATGACGCCCTGCAAGGAGGGGAGAATGGAGCCTCGGAGACTGCCCATCCCAGTCTATGCCATAGCCGTGATGTAAGTTACTAAAATAATTTTTCTAAAGCTTTATACTGCAGTTCTAGGTCATACAGGGATGGTTAGGGATGTGCTAGTGACACGCCCACTTCAGGGTCGGGGGTACTCGGTGACCGGGCAGCAGTTGTTTTTCACTTCTCGGTTCTTTTCACAGGGACAGATGGGCGCTGAGACCCAATCCCGTGACACTGGCGGTGTCATTTTAATAAACGACGGTTGATGATGGAGGATGACTAGGGAAAGGGGTATTTATGATGCCACCTGAGATATGCGGCCAGGACGGCTGCCACTGCTTCAGAACCTCTGGGGACGGTGATCGGCAGCTTGGATGGTTCCGCTCCATGCAGGTGGAGCGCGGTCCCCCGGGCAGCAGGATGGAGGAGTCAGTTCGTACCTTGACAGATGTTCATTAGGTCATCAGCACCCTGGTGTCTCATGCGGCCTCTGCGGCCAGTGGTTGCCGCTAAAGAAAGTTTCACACACCACAACTGGAGTTCTGTTACTTTTAATCTGCAGTTTCAGCATGGCCGCCGGGTACTTCCCTTGACAACCTCCGGTTCAGCATTGTCTCCAGAACTGGGTCAGTGCAGTCGAAATTCAGTTGGTGTTCCTTCCTCTCTTACTAGGTGTTTCTGTCTCTGGTGGTACCATCGCGCTATAAGCTCGTCTCTCCGCTACCCACTTAGTGCCTCAGCAGCACAGAGCTTAGGTATCAACAGCCATGGGTGCTCTGTTGTACCTCTTCCGGGCACTGCTCCCTAGTTCGGCCGCCTTCTCCGAGTTGCATTGGGTGTTTGGCCACAGTTCCCGTAAGAAGCTTGGGGCCTCCGTTTCAACTGTTCGGGCATGAAGCATCCACGCCGTATTGTGTTCAGGGCCGGGTCCCTGTGTCATACACCAGCCCCTCTGTCTCGTCCAATATGTGAGTACGGGGCTCTACGTCTCATTCTGTACCCCAAGGGCTCCTTTCTTCCTCTACAAATGTCGGTCTTTCCCTCCCGGGGTGAGCGTGGTCGCGCTCCAGCCCGCGAGAGTCAGCACAACACCACTCCTACACTCCTGACTTCCACTCCTCTCCAATGGTATCTCTTTCTCCTACTACTCTAAGTCTACACTTTTCCTCCCGGCTACACTTGGGTCCTCCTGTGTGTATTTTTGTGAAGCTCAACTGCACCATCCAGTACCTGGAGACCAGAGGCACAGCTCTCCTTCTAATGGAGGAATACAGTACCTCTGGTGGCGGCCTACCTAGTGAGGCGCCCACTAGTGTGGCGCCCCAGGGTCCGGTTGCCACAATACTGCGCTTGAAAGCAAGAAAAGATAGCCACACCAGGTGAAACACACACACACACAACACGTTCCCAACTCCAGGAACTCTAAAGTCTGAGTTCAGAGTAGGTCCCCTATAAATTCTGGTCTGGGGCGGGGTCAGGCAGTTCAGCTCCCAGGATGACTGTAGAAGATACCCTACGGTCGGGAGCCATGTCAGGCCCGTCCGAGGAAACTGACTAGCCAGTGTAAGAGACCCGTAGGCGAGGGTCTGAGGAAGTGGAGAAGTAGGTGTGTGGAGTGGAGCAGTGCCAGCTCACCTCAGCACCGAGCGCAGGATGGACACCGGAGTCCGAGGTCACAAGGTACTTTATACCAAGTAACCAACACCGAAGGGCGGGTGGTTCCAAGTTGCTCGCCCACCAAAAGGCTAGGAGACACAGCCGCATCGGAGAGCTCAGTAAGAAGAGAGTAAAGCAAATAGAGCTCTGAACCTTTGAGAGACATGAACCTGCTACTTACATTAGTAAAGGTAAAGGAGACTGTTACCCCTGAGTCTGTGGGTTATTTTGTACACCAAGTCCGGCACCCCCAATGACCCTATTACCTCCACAGACTATACGGTTGCCCTGGGGACCCACACTTCCAATGGAGAGCAAGACCATCAGAGCTGCTACTCCCATCATCCCCAGAGGTCCCGACTGCAGCAGCTGCTATACCGGCCGCATTCCACGGGTGACGTCATGACGAAAACTCTATTATTTCTGTTTTATTTTTCTTTTCATCCATTTTTTACTTCCTCTTTTTAACTGATTGCCCTACGAGGGGATCACGGACCGGGTTACGCCACCATGACATCCCACAGTCCCACAGTCCCGGCATTGGGAGGGCTCGGTTCCGAGTACCCCATGGACCCCACCCGAGGCGAGTCACTAGCAAGGTGCAGGGACAGGTAGTGATAGGATGGGGGCTAAATTGAACTGACAGGTTCCCTTAAGGTACCATTACACGACGCACCTTTTGGTGGCGATCGAAGGTGATCTAACGTGCGCATGCACATTTTTCATGGTCGCCTCAGATTGCTGATGGCGCTTTTACACGCCGCAATTTCGCCCTCAACCTAAGGCGATGTGTCGCCCCGGAAGTCGCCACACCAACAGCGGGAAACATCCGATAGACTCCCCTCGCCGCTTCACACGCCGCAATCCCCAAAGGAATGTGGGCGTACATGTTCAGCGCGGCGAGAACATAGGCGTGCCAGACTGGTCTGCACCGCTCCCCAAACACGCTCATTGGACAACGCAATAGCGTTATGATTGGGCAGCCTGCGCTGCAAGGATGGCTAATACATGACGCCATTGTCTCGGAGTTTGTGATGGATACACGCTCGTGTCGTCGAAAGTGGCTGCTGCGACAAACTTTCGAGCCGCTCAAGCGTCACACAGGAGCGATTTGGTGCAGGACAGTGGCTTACACTACACAATGGCTATGTGTGCATCTGTAGGTGATGGCGGGAACATACAAACCACACTATGCCTATATGTGCCTACATTGGTCCATGCCATGGCACAGCTGCCATGGCTGAACTGAACTATGTGTGTGTACAAATGTTTGTGAGTGTGTACTGGACTGTACCTACATCCCCCACAAACACCACTGCTTGTGTGGCGCCCCTGCGATCAGGGTAGCCACATAGGGAACTGCAGCCAGGCAGAAAGATCAACGGTTTGTGCAACAAACACCCTCACAGCACACACACACCACTAGAGGCAGCACCCAACCCGGAGCCCGAAACTCTAGGCGGGCAAGGGGTGGTGGGTTTAGAGGAAAGTGGGTGGGAACGAATGTAGATCAGGTCACAGAGAGCACAAATAGAGGAGAAAGAGGAGGAAGGGGTTAGTAGGCTGGAGTAGGCTGAGAAGCAAAGACCAAGTAGGCCGAGGTAGGCTGAGCTGAAAAGACACCAAGCCGAGAGTGACACACATCCCGGTGGGGTTGGGCTTGATGGAGATGCAGAATCCACAGAGTCACAGAAACCATGGAGAGAAAGTTCGTCCATAGCCGGCATCCCAGGGGAGTGTGAGGAAAGAGACCGGACCAGCAGTACTGGGTCTGAGGAACACGGCAGCACTGACTAACTGGTGGAGAAGTTTTCCCTATTTGAGCTGGAGTCACACGGGCTAGATGGAGTCTGGTAATGCCTTGCAAGGCAGGGTTACTGCAGACTAGGCACACAGCAGAGTTTTGGCTCTGGAGGGAACCGATGATTCACCCGGCTTCCCAGATTAACCGACGGGGAGCTTTAACTCCAGGTTGGAGTTCCCACAACAAGGTTTGAAGGCACAGCAGCAACCAAGAGGACCACAAGGGTCCGAACTGCCGCCATACAACCCGTGGAGACAACAGAGAGAGAAACAACAGCCTGGAAGGACTTACAAGGAGTGAGGGGTCTCAGAGTGACAGCCTGGCTGCAGAGGGGTCGAGTGTTACCAGGGTCAACTGCACTGTGAACTGTTAAGAACTGAACTGTACCGTAAGCTGTGTTAACTGTGAAGAACTGACAAGTAAACCCGGTGAACCCTGCCTGAGTGGTCATGTTTGATTCCAGGTATATTGAACTTTGCATATCTTTTATCCTGTCAGGAGCAGCCCAACCCGTGGCGGCCTCATCCATCTGGCTGCAGCTCATCCATCCCTACATCCTCCTGGCAGAGCAGCGCTGCAGCGGTGGTCCCATCATTGACCACAACCTGTGGTGTCGCCCCAGGGTATGGGGTACTCGGGTAGCAGGCGGCAGAAGGGGTTAATTGTGTCATGGGGAATAGCGGCCGCGCCTGATCCTGTATCCTGGGGACTATTCTCTTGAAAAGGCGTATTTACAAGGGATTATGTACAAGTTTGTAGTTGTCGTGACGCCACCTGCAGTACCTAGTGAGATGTCACCAGCACCACCACAGTCCTCCAGAGGTCGGTGGTATTGCGGCTGAGATGTTGTAGTCCTCCGCAGGCAGGACTGGGACCTCCGGGGCAGCGATTCCTGTGCAAGGAATGAGTTCATGCAAAGAAGATGCAGCAGAGTCAAAAGTCACTTCACCCGGGTACTTTACTGGAACTTTAGCAGCATTATTACAGTCCTCAGTGCAGTTAGATGTTACATGACAAGTGGCTATGGGTGGCTGCAAGCGGATCTCTGGAAGCTGGAAGGAACCCCCAGTGTGTGCCTTTCTTGTTCCTTTTCTTCCCTGCTTCCCAGTAGCTTGTGTGAAGCCTGACCTCATATAGAGTAAGTCTGACCTCCTGCTGTTTCTCCTTCCCTTCCCTTGCTCCCGTCGGGTAACATTCTGTTGATCACTGCAGCTTGACTGGTGGTGTCTGGTCCCCTATAATGGTCGCTTGGGAATCAGGGCCGTATATTGATATACCCCCGTGCTTCGGATTTTCTGCAGGCCATAAAGGTTCCTACAGGTGCGTGCTCCGGTACCCGGTTTCTCTCCTGGGGCGAACTCTCCGGTTCTTCTATCCCCACTCGTTCTCCATGTCTGGGATCTGTTCTGGTTGTCCCTGGGTTCCTCAGCCGAGGAGACCCTCCTTCTTTCCTCAGGCTCCCTGCCTGAACTTTTCTAGATCTCCAACCCTGGAGGCAAGGACCGACGGTCAAAGACCTCCAGCCAGGGACCTTCTTGCTTTCCTTGAGCCCTTCTCTCTTCCTCCTTCTCCGACTGTTCCAGACCCTCTCCCCCTCTTGCCCAAAGAGGGGGACTAATCTTGCTCCTAGTTTGGCATTCTGCTCAAAGACCTCTCTAGTTCTCCCTGGAGGTGACCAAATACCCTCCCGGGTTCCCTCCCACCGTGTGACCTAGTGTGGGGTGTGGGTTTAGGGTTCTGCCTATCATCCTGAAATCCACTTGCAGTTGGGGTTACTACACCTCTTTTACGGGTGCAGTACCTCTCTGTGGTACCTACATAGGGGGTGCCACATGTACATATCCCCTTTACATATGAGAACCCGTGACACGGAAGAAGGAGGGCCAAGACGGAGGTGCCAAAAAGTGTGGCCGCCCAGATTGCCATCAATCAGGGGGGTGGCCCATAGGAAATTCCTCGGGAGAGGCCGCCCATAAAGAGACAAACCAAAAGAGAAAGACCAAAACATCAAGGCTCCTTCGTACCCAGCAGCATGGCGGAACCCCGTTGGAGAGATGTAGTGCGCAAGCTCGAAGAACAGGCCCGAGCTGCGCAAGGCTAACCGGCAGCAGCATCCCTCTTAACACTAGAAGGGCATGCTGACTACTGGAGGACGCGTTTGGACGGCTCCGCCAGGACATGGAAGAAGCCCTGGCGTGGGTGTGCCGACGGTGGAGCGCGAAGCGGACCTATGAACTATCGTCCATGAGAGCCGACTGCGAAGCGCAAGAGGCAGCAGTAGCAGAGCAAGCAGTTGTGGAGTACTGCACCTCTCTACCACGCGTACCACCACCCGTTCAGACCCGGGACACAGGAGTTCAGATAGAACCCCCGACAACATCACCGTCCCATGCCAGCAGTTGTCTCCGGCTGGAGGCAGCGCGGACATCCCCTACAGAACCAAACGTCATGGTCAAGGAGGAGTACGACGAGACAGATAATGAGGAACCGGAGGACATCAAAGGAGCATCGGGAGGGAGCACCCCAGAAGCTGCGTGGTGGACTGTGTGGCAACGGCAGCAGCGAGGAGCCCCCGTCATAGTGAGCTCAGCGAAAACCATAGTGGTATCCAGAGTCCCAACTGGCAACTCACCACCCCTACAGTACCAGTCACTCCAGCGGTCTCAATCAGCCTTAAATGAGAGACACCAGGTGGCTAGACAAAGACGCCGAGAGGAGTGGTTCCAGCGAGAGCAGGCAACAAGGCGACTACGGGACGAGGCAAGATCGCAGCCCCCGCTTCCATTAGAACTCCGCCGCCTAGGAACCGTCATCTCCGTGTACCAGGACGAAGGCTGGGGATTTCTACGGGAACCCGGACTTTCAGACAATGTCTTTTTCGCCAGACGCGATGTAGAATCCTACCTCCGGCGAGGACACCCAGACAGAGACCTTTACCGAGGTGAGCTGGTCACTTATGAGCGGTACCCCGGCCCATTAGGCTGCTTCGCCATAAGAATTTCCCGCCAGCAATAGACTCCCATGTGGGGACATTGCACCAGCAATAGACTCCCATGCTGAGACATTGCCCTGTACATAGCCCCTTCCAGCAACCATGCCTTTGTATTTTTGCTTGCCCCTTTTTACAAGCCCCTGAATGAAGAGTGAGTTCCCGTTTGTTTTTTCATCTGAAGACTCAGAGATTTTTACTTTGAACTTTCCCGTGTTTTATTGATGATGTGTGATAACACACACTGAACTGTGCTGGACAATGCATTACCGCTGGGCCCGCATAGTTAGTACCGGTCCCCGTTGGGCCAAGTTAATAATATCTTTTTATGCAGATAGTCGCAACCGGAGAGTAATAACAGGTGACCCGAGGGCCGTGGGGTCTGATAATATTAACTACTGCAGTGTGTATATGTGTAACGTTCAAAGAAATGTGCCTCCTAGCGAAAGGAAGAAATCTAAATATGCTTAATGGTATATAGTTTACCCTTTAATGTTAATATAAAATAAAATGCTTTTCACTTCCCGGTAAACAGGTACAGATACTCGCGGACGAGTATATTCAATCAAGGGGGTATGTGGCGCCCCGCCAAGCAGGCATCACAGACGGATACTACACCCGTAAAAGAGGTGCAGATGCTCCAGCTGCAGGGGACCCTAGGATGGTGGGTGGGACCCATAACCAGAACTCCCACATTAGTTTACACTGTGGGAGGTTACCCGGGAGGGAATAAAAAGACCTCTAGGGGAACAAGGAGGTCTTTGGACCTTTGGTCTTTTGCACTGAAGCGTGAGCTTAGGGTCTCTTGGCTGAGGGACCAGGGAGAGATGGAAGAAGAAGAGAGGGTTTAAGGAGAAAGGAAGCTTTTCAGGAGAGCAGCCGGTTTGAAAAGAGGGGCCGTCGTCAGGTTCTCTCAGACAGCTTACCGGGCACCGGAGCCCACAGACTGCCGTAGGTACAAGCACAACAGAGAATCTGGATTCCCGAGTAGTCTTCAATTACCCGGGCACCAGAGCAGACCGAAAGAGGGTATCAGGCACCGCCAAAGGAACGAGCGGCCAGCCAGTAGAGGGTTACCCGACGACAGCGAAGGTGAGAGAGAAAAGGAGGTCAGGCTGATTCCAAGTCACCAGGCTTCACACAAAAACTGAAAAGCAAGAAGGAACAGATGGGGTAAGAGAAGGAAGGCACACCAAGGGTTCCACTATACCACCTGGGATCCGCCTGCAGCCACCCGATAAGCTACCTGTCCTCATAACATCAGAAGTGCTGAACTGAAACTTTGTATGATGCTAATGCAAGTGAATAGTAAAGTACCCGGAGGAAAAGTGACTTTGCCTCTGCCTGTGTTCCTTTAAATGAACTTATTCCTTTTGCAGGAACGCTGCCCCGGAGGTCCAGCCCTACCTGTGGGGGACTTTACCATCTTAGCCGCATTACCAGCTACCTCCGGCGGACTGTGGCGGCGCTGGTGACACTTCACTAGAAACTACAGGTGGCGTCACGACATCTTGTATATAGCATCCCCTATTAATATTCCCTTTTCAAAGAAGTCCCCCAGGACACGGGATCAGGCGCGGCCACCACTCCCCATGACCCAGTTAACCTCTTGGAGCCTGATATCCGAGTACCCCAAAGCCTGGGGTTCCACATAACCTCACCCATTCCTTAAAGACTGTGAACCGTCGTGGGCAGGGCCCTCTCTCCTCACCTACTGTATCCTCACCCATCCCTTTAGATTTTGAGCCCTCATGGGTAGGGTCCTCTTCCATCCTGTACCTGTCTGTGCCTTTTGGCTCCATTGATGACCATAAGTGAAGAGATGCTAATCATGGCCTCTAAATATATCACCTTGGCTCCATCGATAACCACGGGTCAGGAGATGTTTATCACGGCCTGCCAATATATGAAACAGGGGCGGAACTACTGTGGTGCAGCTGCACCAGGGTCCCGACTGGATAGGGGGCCCCTTCAAGCCTGGAGGGGGCCCCCAGCCGACCCCCGCAAGCCGCCGTCAAAGGAGAGGAGGGTCAGGCAAGGGAAGCAGAGAGCTTCCTGCTCCCCTTGCCTGATCCCACCCCTCCCCTCCGGCTCCTACAAGCATCCGGCGCGGCTCTCCCAGCAGCACCGGGTAGGAGAGCGTGGCTCTCCCAGCAGCAAGCAACGGGTAGGAGAGCGCGGCCGCGCCGCCCCGCCGGTCAGTAGCACCGCATCCCCCTGGTCCTCACCTGCACCAGGGACCCTGGGGGTGACGGTCCACCCCTGATATGAAATATTGTTGTATAGAGCCACATTATACTTATCATATCTCCAACTTCAGAAGAGATAGTAATATAATCTCATAGTCATCTTCAAATTATCTGTCATCATGTCTGAAGAATTTTCCAACAGGTGTACCCTACTTTTGCTTCACATTGACTTCTTTGACCCCATATTGGCCCTGTTCTTTATTTAAAGCAACAAGTTTATTGCATACTGAGGTTCACTCTGACCTATTATGCCCCTTGGTAAACTCAGCTTTGGCATCTATAAGGAGCCTTGAGTGCTCATTATTGTAGCTTTCCAGACCTCCGCACCGGCTTCAGCACTTTAGTTGATTCCTACACCTATACTTAACTATCCATAATCATGCAGCTAAGTGCTAAATGCCTTTACGTTTGAGGAACATTTCAGTCAAAGCAACATTAATGGCATCAAACAAAGGCATGTCCTTGCGAAGAATACCGTGTGTAATGAAGAAGTGCCCACCTGTACGAGGCAACGCATAAAGGAAGTAACGGAGGTGGTGTGTTCAGCAAACGAGAACTAAACAGTCATTATTAACCTCAAAATAGTCTGTGATGAAAGAACTATTATCAAAATTTGATGTTAACGACTGTTCAGGTAAAACATCCCTTCTGAGCTTTATCAAAAGTTCAGAAGAACTTCAGCAATGAAGCCGGCTGACCCTAAAAGTCACGAAAGCTTTAGAGTTTATAGACTATTGGATTGACCATCTGTGGAGACATGGGGGTCAGTGCGTGCTCTCTGTGGAGACACCAGGGTCAATGGGTGGTCTCTGTGGAGACACAGGGTCAGTGGGTGGTCTCTGTGGAGACATGGGGGTCAGTGGGTGCTCTATGTGGAGACACGGGGTCAGTGGGTGCCCTCTGTGGAGACACAGGGTCAGTGGGTGCTCTATGTGGAGACACAGGGTCAGTGGGTGCTCTCTGTGGAGACATGGGGGTCAGTGGGTGGTCTCTGTGGAGACACAGGGTCAGTGGGTGGTCTCTGTGGAGACATGGGGGTCAGTGGGTGCTCTATGTGGAGACACGGGGTCAGTGGGTGCCCTCTGTGGAGACACAGGGTCAGTGGGTGCTCTATGTGGAGACACAGGGTCAGTGGGTGCTCTCTGTGGAGACATGGGGGTCAGTGGGTGCTCTCTGTGGAGACACGGGGTCAGTGGGTGCCCTCTGTGGAGACACAGGGTCAGTGGGTGCTCTCTGTGGAGACAGGTTCAGTGGGTGCCTCTGTGGAGACACAGGGTCAGTGGGTGCTCTCTGTGGAGACACGAGGGTCAGTGGGTGCTCTCTGTGGAGACAGGTTTAGTGGGTGCCTCTGTGGAGACACAGGGTCAGTGGGTGCTCTCTGTGGAGACACGAGGGTCAGTGGGTGCTCTCTGTGGAGACAGGTTCAGTGGGTGCCTCTGTGGAGACACAGGGTCAGTGGGTGCTCTCTGTGGAGACATGGGGGTCAGTGGGTGCTCTCTGTGGAGACACAGGGTCAGTGGGTGCTCTATGTGGAGACACAGGGTCAGTGGGTGCCCTCTGTGGAGACACGGGGGTCAGTGGGTGCTCTCTGTGGAGACACAGGGTCAGTGGGTGCCTTCTGTGGAGACACAGGGCCAGTGGGTGCCCTCTGTGGAGACACGGAGGTAAGTGGGTGCTCTATGTGGAGACACAGGTTCAGTGGGTGCCCTCTGTGGAGACACAGGTTCAGTGGGTGCCTTCTGTGGAGACACAGGGTCAGTGGGTGCTCTCTGTGGAGACACGGGGCTCAGTGGGTGCTCGCTGTGGAGACACGGTCAATGGGTGTGTGGCGCCCCGCAACGAGTGCGTCACAAGAGGGTATTGCAGCCATAAATGCAGCCGCAATATTCTCTGACACAGCAGTGACCTAGTTAACTTTGAGATCCAACCCTGCATGCATCACCTAGAACAGAGGGCCAATCCAGGGTCCTCTTGGGCGGAGTGCTAGGGAAGTGTGTAGGGAGAACAGACACTTAGTCTGTGGAGAACAAAAGAGTCTAGAACAGAGTCTAGAATGGAGAACTTGGAGTAGGAGCGGGGGCTCCGCACCCCGTGCAGCCCCCGGGCCGTCACCGGTCGGGTGTCAGCACCTGAGGCCTCAACAACCGGGATCGGGCATCATTACCACGGGTTCCAAAAGACTCCCGTGCCCAAATTTACAGACGGTTCACTGGTACCGAAGCTGGCAGCAGTTCACCTCTGCTACGCGAACCAGAAACGTGGAGGAACAGCTTCACAGGAGCACCCCACCACCAGCCAACTTCCAGTCGTCTAACCAGCGGTGTACCCACCGAGGGATCCAAGGTCCCCAAAACATCCACAACGTACAACTTGGATAGGGATTGAAGCAGCCTCCCCGTACCCGACCTGGTATTCCTGGGCGACAATGGTGAAACACTTAGCTAGAATGGAGGAACACTTGCGGATCTCTGAGGGACACCTATCACTGCTGAGTCCACCCGGTCCACTACCCGTAACTGTATACCATGTACTGCCTGCTGGTTACAGTAAAGACCCGTTGCAGAGACTTTCTGTGTCCGTGCTTCCTTATGAACTGTCCGTCCACACTACAAGGTAACCGCAGCTGCCGCACAACATCTTAAGCAGCTCCAGCCTCTAGGGATCACCGCTCAGCCTGTGGGGAGCGTTCCATCTTGCTGCTGTCCATCCCCCGGAGGTTCCGCAGCGTCGGTAACGATTACCGAAACTACTCATAGGTGGCGTCACAAATAAATTAAACCCCTTTAATCTGTTCCTTACAAGACGTCTTCAACTTTTGATCGGCACTCCACCGGGCCCCACTACTGGCAGGCGCGGCCCACCCGTGACAAGGAGGAAGGAGCTACAGCCTGTCTAAACCGGAGTCCCGGCCACGGTGAGTCAGGTGCTCTCTGTGGAGACACAGGGTCAGTGGGTACCCTCTGTGGAGACACAGGGCTCAGTGGGTCTCTCTGTGGAGACATGGGGGTCAGTGGGTGCTCTCTGTGGAGACACAGGGTCAGTGTGTGCTCTCTGTGGAGACACGGGGTTCAGTGGATGCTCTCTGTGGAGACACAGGGTCAGTGGGTGCCCTCTGTGGAGACACAGGGCTCAGTGGGTGCTCTCTGTGGAGACACAGGGTCAGTGGGTGCCCTCTGTGGAGACACAGGTTCAGTGGGTGCCCTCTGTGGAGACACGGGGGTCAGTTGGTACCCTCTGTGGAGACACAGGGCTCAGTGGGTCTCTCTGTGGAGACACGGGGTTCAGTGGATGCTCTCTGTGGAGACACAGGGTCAGTGGGTGCCCTCTGTGGAGACACAGGGCTCAGTGGGTGCTCTCTGTGGAGACACAGGGTCAGTGGGTGCTCTCTGTGGAGACACAGGTTCAGTGGGTGCCCTCTGTGGAGACACGGGGGTCAGTTGGTACCCTCTGTGGAGACACAGGGCTCAGTGGGTCTCTCTGTGGAGACATGGGGGTCAGTGGGTGCTCTCTGTGGAGACACAGGGTCAGTGTGTGCTCTCTGTGGAGACACGGGGTTCAGTGGATGCTCTCTGTGGAGACACAGGGTCAGTGGGTGCCCTCTGTGGAGACACAGGGCTCAGTGGGTGCTCTCTGTGGAGACACAGGGTCAGTGGGTGCCCTCTGTGGAGACACGGAGGTAAGTGGGTGCTCTATGTGGAGACACAGGTTCAGTGGGTGCCCTCTGTGGAGACACGGGGGTCAGTGGGTGCCCTCTGTGGAGACACAGGTTCAGTGGGTGCTCTCTGTGGAGACTCAGGGTCAGTGGGTGCCCTCTGTGGAGACACGGGGATCAGACGTCAGTGGGTGCTCTCTGTGGAGACACAGGTTCAGTGGGAGCTCTCTGTGGAGACACAGGTTCAGTGGGAGCCCTCTGTGGAGACACAGGGTCAGTGGGTGCCCTCTGTAGAGACACAGGGTCAGTGGGTGCTCTCTGTGGAGCCACAGGGCTCTGGGTGCTCTCTGTGGAGACACAGGTTCAGTGGGTGTCCTCTATGGAGACACAGGGCTCAGTGAGTGCCCTCTGCGGAGACACAGGGTCAGTGGGTCTCTCTGTGGAGACACGGGGGTCAGTGGCTACTCTTGTCCGCTTGCCCGGCTGCCTTTAGAAAGACCGCATGGACAAGGGCTCATTCTAACTGACCGCTCAAACTCCTTAGCCGTTGGCAGAACACTAATCAGACAATACAGGGTAGTGGTAAGTCTTTATTGAATTCCCAACAGTCAAAGGCATATAACACATAACCAAGCAACACACAATGTAACAGGCAACAGTGTCCCACCCTTCCACTGGCTCACCAGGGATTGGAATCTTCATGCCTTTGGGGCTTCCAGGGCAACTACTCCAATCCAGCAGCACCCTGCTTTCAGCAAGCACCCACTGAGAAAGGAATAGTGACAAGCTTAGGAAGCTGACCGAGCACAGCAAAGTCTGTAGTCAGGTGACCGCATTGTCCCAACATGGGTATCTTTCATAAATAGCCTCTGATATTTCAGCCGAATCCTAGAATCCTAGGCTGAAGTTGTGGTCTTCCAATCAGTATCGGAGCCCCTAGATTGAAGCCGTGTAGCACAGAGTCTGGAGTATAATACAGGATGTAACTCACGATCTCGTACAGGATCAGTAATGTATTGTATGTACTCGGGTTCCCAAAGAGACTAAGGACTCTGCAGCTTCATATTTGCTCCCTTGATTTTGGCCCTAGTAGGAACTGAATGAAGATGCCCAGTGCTATAAGGACACAATGTTGCTTACAGAATTGTTATGTTCTACTCATATGTTTCTCTATTGCTTCAAAATCAAGTATAATAGATTGGGCCTATAGGCAATACAGGGTTAAATAATAAAGTTATTTACAAAATTTTAATTTTTTTCATCATTCTTGACAGCTGTTAGTAAGAAGAGAATTGTCATTTAATGATTTATTATTCCCTTTGTATGAAATGAACAAAGATAATGATTTTTTTTTTTATTTCAGAGATACCATGTAATTAATAGCAAAAGTTTTCTCCTGCACTTGAGATGAGGCTGATAGAAGTTGTGGGATTTCTGGAATTTGCTGGGAGTGATTTATTGCCTGATTTAGTGGGTACAAAGTGGTTGGATGATCATGTTATCCTGATAAAATCAAGGTCATTTCCTTCCCCTTGTGCATTGTGTGATGTCTTGTAATTGATGTCTGCTGAAAGATAAGAACATCCCCTGAAGACATACATTAACTCTTTATAGACAGCACATGCAATATGAAAAATCACATATGTGACCAGACACATTATTCCCTCAAGTCCAGCATTATAGCAGTTATATTCATAGGGGAAGCATTATAGCAGTTATATTTCTGTACATAGGGGGCAGAATAAAAAAGCCAAAAAGCCAGAGCTGCCTATGGTCAGCATGCAGTACAAAAAGTGCAAAGGGGAAATGTAACAAACAATTGATCAATTCTTTGAGCCACCGTGCCACTTCACGGCAATCTCAGATAGGGCGGTCCTACTCTACATTTTTATATATCTTGTGCCATTACGGCCTCCTGAATATATTAAAAGCAGTTTTCGATGCAACACGTACCTTAAATATTTCTGAACCACTCCCATGAAGCCAGAAGTGCAGATAAAGGCAGACAAGATCTAGATGACACGCCCCCCAGGGCCATGGGATACTCGAAACCAGGCAACAGTACTTCTGGTGGAGTCACAGGGGTTGAGACCCGGCTTCGTGACCCTGGTGGTGTCAATGAAAGTTTGGAGATTATGGTTTTGGGGATTGTTGTCGTGACGCCACCCGTTATGTTCCGCTATTGATGGCCGACGCTGCAGTGCGGGACCTCTGGGGATGATGGAAACGCAGATAAGGTGATAACACTCCCCACGGGTGGAGCAGTTCCCCAACGCAACCGGGATAGTCTATGGCGGTGATAGGCCGTTGGGGTGCATGCAGTACTGAGGGTGTGGAATAACCGACAGACACACAGTACATAGTCTCCTTTACCTTTACTGGTAGTTGCAGGTTCAGACCAAGACACTGTCCACAGGTGATGTTATGAATCCGGGTGGCCTGGAAGCAAGTTGGGGATCTCCTCAGCCGGTGAGTTCTGAGGCATCCCTGTTGCACTCCTCTTTGCTTGTCCTGGCTGCCTATAGCTAAGCTGCGACCTTCTCTTCCTGCTGGTAAGTCTCTCACCTATGTGGCAGGCAGCTTGAGCCCTTCCCTGGCACCTCTCCTATGGTGACTGCCCCAGGTGCTTTGGTTTGGTCGGGAGACGTGGAATCTCCCATCCTCTGGTTTTGGCTGCTGGGTCCGTAGTACCCTCACAACCTCAGACCCCGGTGTCCATTTCTGGCACTCTGCTCTGGGGTGAGCCGGGCAACTGGCTCCACTCCCCTGGCCTGCCTCTCTCCTTCCTCAGACCCTCTGCTACGGGTCCCTCACGTATGCTAGTCTCTACTCCGCCTGGGATGAGCTTAGCACTGCTCCAGTCCACAGATCATCTTCACAGGCCTCCTAGGAACTGAACTGACTAACCTCGCCCCTAGACCAGAATTTAAAGGGATCCTGTCACCCCCAAAACACCTGTAAACCTATTAAAACCTGTCCCTAGAGCATATTAACACTTTCCCTACACTCTTTTTACCTCCTAAATGCAGTAAGTGACATTGGATAAAAACGTTTTATAAGTACCTGATTAGTGCTGATAATGAGTGACTATCTATTCATAGTCACTCATCAAGACTGCCCCTCTGCTTCATATCACGCCTGAATAGGCGTGATCTACTGCCCAGATTCAAAATCGCGCCTCCCTGCTGTGCCCTGTGTCGTCCGAGGCTGCTGTGTGGCCGGGTGACGCGATCCGCGTCATTCGCGGCGCCTGGTGACGTATTTACACCGGCGCCGCGCTGTCAGCTTCAAAATGCGCACTGCGCATGCGCATTGGGCATGCGCAGTGCGCATTTTGAAGCCGACAGCGCGGCGCCGGTGTAAATACGTCACCAGGCGCCGCGAATGACGCGGATCGCGTCACCCGGCCACACAGCAGCCTCGGACGACACAGGGCACAGCAGGGAGGCGCGATTTTGAATCTGGGCAGTAGATCACGCCTATTCAGGCGTGATATGAAGCAGAGGGGCAGTCTTGATGAGTGACTATGAATAGATAGTCACTCATTATCAGCACTAATCAGGTACTTATAAAACGTTTTTATCCAATGTCACTTACTGCATTTAGGAGGTAAAAAGAGTGTAGGGAAAGTGTTAATATGCTCTAGGGACAGGTTTTAATAGGTTTACAGGTGTTTTGGGGGTGACAGGATCCCTTTAATGGGGAGCTCCCCTGAACCCGGGCCCTGAGCTCCCTCTTCTATTCTGGAGTCAGGAAAAGTGTTGCATGCTGTGGGCTTACCTTGTGTATATACCCCTTCTTGCTTCCAAGCATGACATCATCTCCTGAGGGAGGCAATGCGATTGTGCAACTGGACTTTGGGGTGCCACACGGACATGTGCAGCAAATGCTACAGACATCCAGACATTATCAGATCTGACCCCCAAACTGCCAAACCAGCAGACCATGAATGAGGGTGGAGCAGGCCCAGACAAATGTGCAAGCTATCAAATAGACCCTATGGGGAGGGTGGAGCCGCTGTGTCAGTACGTGTTGCATCAAAATGGAACTGCTTTTAATGTATTCAGGAGGCCATAATGTCACAAGACATATATAAAAACGTAGAGTAGGACCGCCCTATTTGAGATTGCCATGAAGTGGCAGGGTGGCTTAAAGAATTGATCAATTGTTTGCTAAATATCTCATTTTTAAAGTACAGTTAGAAATCTATCAGGCAACTTTTTCCCAGCAGTTAGACTAGCAGTGAACACGGAATACTATCACTATGATTGAATGGCAGACAGGGCTGTAACTACAACAGGTTCAGGGGCTACAATCGCTCCTGGGCCCTGGAGCCTAGAGGGCACCCAAAAGTCCATGTGGCCTATAGAAAAAGACTAATGCTATTAAAGATTTGCAACAATTGGGGGCCCCTTTGGGGCTTTTACATTGGGGCCCACGAGTTTCAAGTCACCCCACTGATGGTAGATGAAGGGCAATGCGCCTCTGTGATAATTACGGCACATTTTCCTCTGTTTGTTACAGTCGTTTTTGTCAGATTTTTAAACAAAATTTGTGTAGGTGAAATTTTTCTTAAAATCCATCCTAAATTCTTCCTTAAGGGAAGCTGATTACAGTTTAGACAATATTTTATAATCAAGGTGAGGTGATATTATTAACATATAAAGACATACAGATAATAATCAGCAATTACGGCGGATACATAGGCGTGACTGTGATTGGCCGGTGTGATAAGGGAGGGGTTTGCTTTATAGTAAATATAAAGTTATTTATTTTTTATTAATCTTTTATTAATTTACTTTCAGAAGATTGAGACTTTTAGGGTTGTGATACCGTGTTTGCCTTTAAACATCCCTTGCTCATTCCCGGCCGCCGGGCCTCCTCGTTCCTGGCACTGATCGCTTGTTGTTTTGCCTCTGGATACAAAATACTGATCAAATAATAAGCTAGAAATAAACATGATCCTCCCTGACACGACATCAAAGGCTGGAGGTGTCAGTCAGTGTTTACATTCCTGTACATGTTCTGGGGAACGTCCGTGCAGAATCTCTTCCATGTACTGTATGTGACGGGGTGGTGCATGGAACAATTGCAAAATAACCAGTGATCTAGGGGTGTGAGAGGCAAATCAGCATAGTAAAAATGGGCAGAAAAAGTGCACATTGCCTAAATGAGGAGATCACCCTCACTTGTTACAAAAATCTGACTGATTGTCTCCAAATGTGCAGTGAAACACAAGGGGGAGAATGGGGATGGTATGATAGGAAGGCCCTGACAATAGGGAGAGGGGTCACCTAAGGACACTCATCTGAGTCTGCACCCTAAGTTCCCTAACATCCCCATATGGGTCCTTCCCCCATTACCCTCACTTCCCCTGGACTCACCCTGGTTAATATGCCGACCGGTGAGGACACTTGTCTCACCCGTGCAGTAATACAAAACAAGGTAAGCGATACATACAGATTGAAACTGGCCACAAAAAGGATATACTCCAAAACTCCACAATTGCAGCAAAACACCATAGCTCCAGCTTCTTCGAAAGTGGTCAGCATAGCAATAGATTCTATCACTGACGTCAGTTGACATGACATGTGACTCTTTATAGTGGAGGGGAGTGGTCACCAAAAAACTGCAGACCTAATTTCAAGGCTTAAAAAGAAAAACCAGGTAGGAAACAGTCCTTATCTCCTGCA
Organism: Allobates femoralis; assembly: GCA_033576535.1. Lineage (NCBI taxonomy): Eukaryota > Metazoa > Chordata > Amphibia > Anura > Aromobatidae > Allobates > Allobates femoralis. The sequence goes on from JARQOC010000005.1 coordinate 556,675,828, forward strand.
GCGCCAAAATAAAGTACATACAGTTATGCTTAAATGCCTACACACCCTGGCAGAGTTTTTGCTTTTTTGGCCTTTTTCCAGAGAATATGAGTGATAACAAAAAACCTTTTTCCACTCATGGTTAGTGTTTGGGTGAAGCCATTTATAGTCATATAACTATGTTTTCTCTTTTTAAATCATCATAACAACCAAGAAGATCTAAATGACCCTGATCAAAAGTTCACATACCCTGGTGATTTTGGCCTGATAACATGCACAGAAGTTGACACAAATGGGTTTCAGTGCTTAATAAAGGTAACATCCTAACCTGTGACCTGTTTGCTTTTAGTGTGTGTGCATAAAAGCTGAGGGAGTTTCTGGGATCCAGACAGACTCTTTTATATTTTTTATCCAGCCACTGACATTTCTGGATCGTGAGTCATGGGGAAAGCAAAAGAATTGTCAATGAATCTACAGAAAAAGATAGTTGAACTGTATAAAACTGGAAAAGGATAGAAGAAGATATCCAAGGTAATGCCAATTTGCAGTGTTCAAACTGTGATAAACAAATGGAAAATCAGGGGCTCTGTAAAAACCAAACCACGATCAGGTAGACCAACAGAAATTTTGTCTACAACTGCTAGGAACATTGTTTGGGATGCAAAGAAAAACTGACAAATAGCATCAGCTGAAATACAGGACTCACTGAAAACTAGCGGTTTGACTGTGTCAAGATGCACAATAAGGAGGCACCTGAAGAAATATGGGCTGCATGGTCGAGTCGCCAGAAAAAAAGCCATTACTGCGCAAATACCACAAAGTATCTCACCTACAATACGCCAAACAGCACAGAGACAAGGTGCCAAATTTCTGGAACAAGGTCACTTGGAGTGATGAGATTGAAATTTAACTTTTTGGCCCCAACCATAAGCGTTACATTTGGAGAGGAGTCAACAAGGCCCATGATGAAAGGAACACCATTCCTACTGTGAAGCATGGAGGAGGATCTCTGATGATGTGGGGATGTGTGAGCTACAAAAGCACAGGAAACTTGTTCAAAGTTGAAGGAAAGATTAATGCAGCACATTATTAGCAAATACTGGAGGCAAATTTACATTCATGAGTCCGGAAGCTACACATGGGATGTACTTGGACGTTACAACATGACAATGATCCAAAACACAACGCCAAGTCAACCTGTCACTGAGTACAGCAGAACAAAGTGAAAGGTCTGGAGTGGCCTCTCAGTCTCCTGACCTCAATATCATTAAGCAACTCTGGGGAGAAACTCAAGCAAAGCGCAGATCATGCAAGAAAGCCCAGGAATTTACAGGAACTGGAGGCTTTTTGGTAAGAAGAATGGGCAGCTTTACCATCTGAGGAAATAAAGAGCCTCATCCATAACTACCACAAAAGATTCAAGCTGTTATTGATGTTAGAGCGGGCAATACATGGTATTAAGAACTGGGGGATGGGAACTTTTCATCAGGGTCATTTGGATGTTTTTGATTGTCATTATGATCGAAAAAGAAAAAACTCAGTAGTTTGACAATAAAAGGCTTCACTGAGTGGAAAAAAGAGAATATGTTATCATTCATATTCTCTGAAAAAAGGCCAAGGAAGCAAAAACTCTGCCGGGGTATGTAAACTTTTGAGCACAACTGTACATTTAAATTACAAGTTATAGACTTGGGATCTATAAGGCATTGCAATTGTGGCGGCCCGCAACGAGTGCGTCACAGGAGGGTATTGCATCCCTGACTGAAGGTGCAATATTCTCCATCTCGGTGATGACATGGTTAATACTCAGAGAACCATACCCTACATGCACCACTAGAATAGAGGGCCAACCAGGTCCTGGTGGGAGGAGTGTAGGAGTAGAGTGTAGGAGTAAGGTAGAAAGAAGGAAAGGAGAGAGTTAGGAAGATGTAATGAAGGAGAAGAGGGCTCTGCACAGTGCCGTGCAGCCCTGAAGTCCACCTACCGGCTGGCGCCATTAATCAGTACCCAAGACTGTATACCCTGTACCATCTTACCGGTTGCAGTAAAAGACCCGTTACAGAGAACGCTGGTGTCTGTGGTTCCTTCCGCACTGTTAAACTTACACCTTCATTACTACGAAGCTGCCATATAACATCAAGGACAGCTCCTGGCCCCGGGGACTCCCGCTCATCCTGTGGGGAGCGTCCCATCTTGCTGCCGTACATCCCCAGGAGGCCCAAGCACCGTCGGTGAAATCACCGGAATTCCCGCAGGTGGCGTCACAACAAGAAAATAATTAAACCTCTATCCGTTCAGTCAACCCCTTTTGATCTGACCACCGGGCCCCTCAGCTTCGGGCGCGGAACCGTGACGGGAGAAGCAACGCCCGAGACGTGAAGACCCGGCTACGGTGAGTCACAATCTTCTGGTCTCAGATTCATCAATTGTTTTAGTTGGGCAAGACACACTTGTGACACTGATATGAAGAGGTCTTGGTGTGACTTGTTGAGGAGTTCCTACCCTTCTTTTATGTACCCTGAATTGATTCATTTTATAGAAAAAAATCTGATGCTGGTTGAGATGGTTGACCCTAATAACATGGTTTAATTTCTTGAACTGCTCCTACACTTTTCTTCCCTATTTTATTTTTAGAAAAAATTGAATACTAATGTTAATGCTGGGTTTAGACTGTGGCCTTCAAACATGCAAGCCGATCAGTGGTCGTTAAATGGTCTGTTTAGACATGCCAACCTGAATTCTCTGCATGCAGAACGATTGTTAGTGTGATCATTGTCCCTCATGTGGTTTAGGATCAGCGAGCCAGTGTTGTGTGATTTGATCCTTTTTTCTCCTCTCAGACACAGTGGGTTCTCTTTCTTTCCGGTTTCTTATAATTTGTTGTCCTTGTTTCATTCCTCTTCAGACAACAGGTGTTTTCATTGGTTAATTTAGTCTGACCTATCATCTTGTGGGTGAGGCTAATTATACCTTCCCCTGGCTCGTCTTTCCTGCTGGTGATATTCTTTGTGGATTCTACTTGGAGTTGCAGCCGTACTGTCTTGGGATTTCTGCCAGTCAGATAGAGATCAGCTAGGTTATTTATCTCTGTGGTTTACTTCTACCAGCCCAACTCCTTTCTGCTTTCTTTAGCTAGGAGGTAAGAGGCATTTCTTTATAGCAGTAATATATCACTTTTTCACTTTGCTTTCTTGGTTTCCTTTTTTCTCACTCAGGGATCCATTCTATCTCTGCATGCCTTCCTGATTCAGGGTTACAGTGCTCTCCCATTTTCAAAATGTTTTAAGTAGGTATAAGGAACACTCGACAGCTGAGTATGAAGCCAGGTCCGAGCTGTCATCTCCTAGTACTGGGTTTAGGGTTATTCCAGCCTGCACAGGGGCCACTTATTCTGTACAGGAACCAGTTGGGTCAGTTGTGTTTATTCTCAGATAGGCCCTAGGTTCCTATGCGAGTTACTGCAAGTGCATAACAATCGCTGTGTGCACAAAGAATATCAATCATTATAGGAAGCAAATCTCCATTCTACATAGGGGGCTGTGCTGCTTCAAATTATCATTTTCAAGCTTGCTTAAAAATCATTGTACCTGACATGGAAATGTTTTGCTCTTTCTTCTGATTTTTACTGTCTTATTTAAAAAGGCCAAGAGTTGGGAACGAACATTCCACAAAATGCACATTTCACAATTATTGGCAAACATAAATGAATCTCTAAGGGTACCGTTACACGTTGCCACCTCGCCGCCAATGTCGGGAATCACGGGTGCGCGCATCCCAGCCGACATCACTGGTAAGATGTCACAAGTGACAACTCGCCGGCGTACTTGCTGGCAAGTAGCGTCGGCGACCGCTCGCTGGGTTGCCCAGGAACCCAGCGACTGGTAACCCGCAATGTTAAAAATTGCGGGTCGCTGCGTTACACAGGGCGATCATGCCTGTTCGCCCTGTTAAGATCGCCAGGTTTCACAACACTGCTGTGAAACCTGGCGATCATTCTGAGGCAATATTTTGCCTCATTATCGTCGCATCACACTAGGCGACGTACTGGTGATGTTGGCGGTGATAGGTCACGCCCCTGCATCGCCGCCGAAATCGCCGGCGATGTCACCTAGTGTGACGGTACCCTAAGTGGTTGTCCAGTGTAAGCAAGTTAGCTCTATCTGCAGAAAGGAAAGGTGATGACTTCTTGATCAGTGGGGGTCCGACCACTGAGACCCACACCGATCGGCAAAGCGAGGTGGAGGCTTGACCACTACTCCATTTATAACCTACAGGGCTAACACCTTTTTTTCTGGCAACCCCATGAAGGGTGCATGGAGCAGGAGTTGAGTATCCAATCTGGTGGTCCATTTTGTAATGGGGCTAGAAGTTCCCCGTATTGGTCCCATCGGTCATACACCTACTGATCAGCTGGTTAATAACTCTCCTGTGGATCTAAAATGACATAGAATGATGTTTCAAGCTGCTCCTACACTCCCTTAGTTTGAGAAATATCTGATTACTAAATCCTACGATTAAGATAATCCTATACCCTTCTAGGTCCACTTTTTTTCTAGAAAATCTGATTACTAGTACTGGCACAGTATCTAGGTTACATGCCCTCCGTCCTTATACTGGAAGCACAGTCCATCTATACTTCCAAGAAGAGGTGGAAAAAATCCATCTACGTAATGAATGAAACTTTATATCCTTTTTGAAGAATTAAAATCCACATCCATATTGAGAGACAGTAAAAATGTACATTCTGACCAGGGTGAGCGATGGTCGCCAGAGGTTGTGGCCCTGCATGGCAGTAGCTATGCATTTCAGATGATACTGCGGCATCCTTTGTTTAAGCTAGTGTCAGCTTGGAAAAAGGACACCGGAGTGCGTCTGAAATGCTGTCATGATTAGTTCCATTCCATTAACTGGAAATATTATTATTATTATTTATTTATAGAGCACCATTGATTCCATGGTGCTGTACATGAGAAAGGGTTACATACAAAACAAGTTAAAAATACAACAAACAGACTAACAGTGATATGCTGATACAGAGGGGAGTTAAGACCCTGCCCTTGTGGGCTTACATTCTACAGGGCAATGGGGGGGAGACAGTAGGTTGGGTCAGCTCCGGTGGTGGTGAAGTTCCAGGTCCAACGGTGGTGGAGCACCAGCTCCGGTCTTGGTGGAGCGCCAGCTCCGGTTTTGATGGAGTGCCAGCTCCGGTTTTGGTGGAGCGCCAGCTCCAGTGGTGGTGGAGCATCAGGTCCAGTGGTGGTGAAGTGACAGCTTCGTTGGGGGTGGAGCACCAGGTTCAGTGGTGGTGGATCGCCAGCTCTTGGGGTGGTAGGGTCATTGCAGGTTGTAAGATGTTGTGAAGAGATGGGTTTTCAGATTCCGCTTGAAAGTTCCGAGTGTAGGGGACAGTCGGACGTGTTGGGGTACAGAGTTCCAGAGGATGGAAGATGCTCATGTGAAGTCTTGCAGGCAGTTAAGTGAGGAATTATTATTATTATTATTAGGTATTTATATAGCGCTATTAGGATACATAGCGCTGTACAAGTTAGGGGTAGACAAAGACAAGTGGTCGAAAACGACGACAAATTGACAAAACAATTGTACGGGTACAGTGGGGCCAAGGATCCTGTCCACAAGGGCTCACAGTCTAGAGGGGTGGGGAGGGAGACAGTAGGAGGGGGAGAGAGGTGAGGTGGTGCAGTGGATTGGGACTCAGTGTGTGTTATAGGCTTGTAGGAAGAGGTGGGTCTTCAGGTTTTTCTTGAAGGTTCCCAGGGTAGGGGAGTGTCTGATGTGGTGGGGGAGGGAGTTCCAGAGTCTGCTGGAAGCACGAGAGAAGTCTTGTGTGCGGTTGTGGGAGGTGGAAATGCGGGGGGTTGAGAGAAGGAGTTCCTGAGAGGAGCGCAAGTTGCGCAAGGGGAGGTAGCGGGAGACTAGGTCGGAGATGTAGGGAGGGGACAGGTTGTGTATGGCCTTGTAGGTCAGGGTTAGGGTTTTGAAGAGAGATCGCCTGGGGGATGGGGAGCCAGTGGAGGGCTCGGCGGAGGGGGGAGGCGGGCGAGTAACGGGGAGATAGGTGGATGAGTCGGGCAGCAGAGTTGAGGATGGTGCGGAGAGGTGCGAGGGAGGTGGCAGGGAGGCCGGTGAACAGGAGGTTGCAGTAGTCCAGGCGGGAGATGACGAGGGCGTGGACAAGTATCTTGGCTGTGTTGTGGTCAAGGAAGGAGCGGATGCGGGCAATGTTTTTTAATTGGAGTCGGCAGGAGGTGGCGAGGGCTTGGATGTGAGGCTTGAAAGAGAGGGAGGAGTCGAGGATTCCCCCGAGGCACTTGGTGTGGGGGAGGGGTGAGAGTGTGCAGTCGTTGACAGTGATAGATAGGTCAGGGAGCGGGGCGGGGTTGTTCGGGGAAAGACGATGAATTCGGTCTTGTCCATGTTGAGTTTTAGGAAGCGGTTAGAGAAGAAGGATGCAATGGCGGATAGGCATGGAGGGATTTTGGATAAAAGGGAGGAGATATCAGGGCCAGACAGATAGAGTTGGGTATCGTCAGCGTAGAGGTGGTATTGGAGTCCATGTGACTCGATGAGATTGCCTAGGCCGAGGGTGTAGATGGAGAAGAGTAGTGGTCCCAGGACCGAGCCTTGGGGAACACCTACAGAGAGGGGGTGGGGTGAGGAGGAGGTGTGAGAGTGGGTGACGCTGAAGGTCCTGTCCGTCAGGTAGGAGGAGATCCAGGAGAGGGCAAGGTCAGTAATGCCAAGAGACTCAAGAATTTGGAGTAAGAGGGAGTGGTCAACAGTGTCAAAGGTGGCAGAGAGGTCGAGGAGGATGAGGACGGAGTAGTGTCGTTTGCTCTTGGCGATCAGAAGGTCGTTTGTGACTTTGGTTAGGGCTGTTTCTGTGGAGTGGTGAGGTCGGAAGCCGGATTGTAGGCGATCGAAGAGAGCACAGGAAGAGAGGTGGGAGGACAGTTCGGAGTAGACGTGTTGTTCAAGAAGTTTAGAGGCAAACGGTAGGAGAGATATGGGGCGATAGTTGGAGACTGTTGTGGGGTCAAGGGAAGGTTTTTTTAGGATGGGCGTGATTAGGGCATGTTTGAAGGGTGAGGGGAATATGCCGGATTTGAGTGAAATGTTGAAGAGGTGTGTTAGAGCAGGGATGAGGACTGAGGTGAGGTTCGGGATGAGGTGGAGGGGAGCGGATCGAGGGGACAGGTGGTGAGGTGTGATCGTGCTAGAAAGGAGGAGAGGTGGTCCTCTGTCACTGGGGTGAAACTGCGTTTTGGTGAGGGGGGGGGGCTGGAGGTGGGATGGGGCGAGGGGAGTGTGGGTCGAAGCTTTGTCTGAGTTTGTCAATTTTGTCTTTGAAGAAGGTGGCGAAGTCGTCGGCAGAGATGAGGGGTGAGGGAGGGGGTGCAGGGGGACGAAGTAAAGAGTTGAAGGTTTTGAAGAGTTGTTTGGGGTTGTGAGACAGAGCAGTAATTAGGGAGGAGAAGTAGGCTTGTTTTGCGGAGTCAAGGGCAGTCTTGAAGGTATTGAGGGAACTCTTGTATAGGGCGAAGTGCTCTGCGGAGTGGGATTTCTTCCATTTCCGCTCGGCTGCCCTAGTCGTCCGTCTGAGTTTTTTGGTGAGGGTCGTGAGCCAGGGTTGTCGTTGTACTCGTGTTGTGTTAAGTGTGAGGGGAGCGGCCTGGTCGAGGGCTGTGGTGAGAGTGGAGTTGTAAAGGGAGGCGGCGGAGTCAGCGTCTTGGGAAGAGGCCAAGTCTGAGAGGGGGAGGAGGGATTCTGAGAGTGAGTGGAAGTCTAGGAGCCTAAGATTTCTGCGGGGGTGGGGGAGTGTCCAGAGAGGGGGTAGCGCGGTAGGGGGGGAGAGGGATGAGAATGTCAGTAGGTTGTGGTCGGAGTGGGTGATGGTTGAGTGTGTGAGGTCGGTGAGGGAGCAGAGACGGGTGAAGACTAGGTCAAGTGTGTGGCCACCAGTGTGTGTGGCGGAGGAGATCCATTGGGAGAGGCCGAGGGAGGAGGTCAGGGATAGGAGTCTGGGGGTGTCGATGGGGATATTGAAGTCACCCATGATGATGGTGGGGATGTCGGAGGAGAGGAGGTGGAGGAGCCAGGTTGTGAAGTGGTCAAAGAAGGTAGAGTGGGATCCAGGGGGACAGTAGACAACGGCCAGTTGGAGGTTGCAGGGGGAGTAGATGCGAACAGTATGTGCCTCGAAGGAGGGGAGGGGGGGTGGTGTAAGTGGGGAGAAGGAACAGTCATTGTCCAGAAGTAGGCCAACGTCTCCGCCGCGGGTGTTGGTGGGGCGGGGAGTATGGGAGAGCGTGAATCCGCCGTAGGAGAGGGCAGCCGGGGAGGTTGTGTCAGAGGGGGTAAGCCAGGTCTCTGTGAGGGCGAGGAAGGAGAGTTTTCTGGAGATGAAGAGGTCATGGATAAGTGTAAGTTTGTTGCGGACCGAGCGAGCGTTCCAGAGTGCACCGGGTAAGGGGACAGGGGAGGCAGGGGTGGGGGGAATGGGACGGAGGTTAAGGGGGTTACAGGGGTTGGTGGTGGGTCTTTGGAGTGGGGTGGAGGGGAGTGAGATGGGGTGGTGGGGTGGGCCAGGATTAGGGGAGATGTCACCGGATAGTAGGAGGAGCAGGGAGATGGTTAGGAGGTGGGAGCAGGGGAGCTTGCGTGGTGGGCGTGTAAGCCTAGAGATGGTGGGTTGAAAGTGGGGAAATAGTGTGGAGCATTGGGTGAGGTGGGTAGGAAGGATGGAGGATGAGAGTAGGATTTCATTACTCAGTGGGGGGATGGGTGGGGGTAGTAGGAAGTGGAGAAGGATGGGGGTGAAGGTGAGAAGAAGCGGGAACATGGTGGGGTGAGTAGGGGAGGAGAGGTGGGTGAGGTTGGGGGTAGCCGGGGATCTGGTGTGGCAGGGGTGAGTTCCAGATGATGGGTGGTCGGCCGTGGTTGGGATGCGGCCGGGTGATGAGGTTTAGTCCGGGGAGGAGATGCAGTTCGGGGATAAGGGGGTGGGATATAGCCAGGGGAGGGAGCAGCCAGAGGCGAGAGGCAGCCGGGGATGAGATGTAGCAGGGGTGGGATGCAGTCGTTGATGGGATGAGATGCAGTCACAGGTGGAATGGGATGCGGCTACGGGTGGGATGAGATGCAGCCACGGGTGGGATGAGATGCAGCCACGGATGAGATGCAGCCTCGGATGAGATGAGATGCAGCTGCGGATGAGATGAGATGCAGCCACGGGGATGAGATGAGATGCAGCCACGGATGAGATGAGATGCAGCCACGGATGAGATGAGATGCAGCCACGGATGAGATGAGATGCAGCCACGGATGAGATGAGATGCAGCCACGGGCGAGATGAGATGCAGCCACGGGCGAGATGAGATGCAGCCACGGGTGAGATGAGATGCAGCCACGGGTGAGATGAGATGCAGCCACGGGTGAGAAGCAGCCAGGAGGGTAGTGCAGCCGGAGATGAAGTGCAGCCATGGGTGAGAAGCAGCTAGGGATGCAGTGCAGCCACGGGTGAGATGAGATGCAGCCACAGGTGAGAAGCAGCCAGGAGGATAGTACGGCCAGAGGTTTAGTGCTGCCACGGGTGAGATGAGATGCAGCCACGGGTGAGAAGCAGTCGAGCGGGTAATGTAGCCAGGGATGCAGTACAGCCACAGGTGGGATGAGATGCCACCACGGGTGAGAAGCAGCCAGGAGGGTAGTGCAGCCACGGGTGAGAGGAGATGCAGCCACGGGTGAGAAGCAGCCTGGAGGGTAGTGCAGCCACGGGTGAGAGGAGATGCAGCCACGGGTGAGAAGCAGCCAGGAGGGTAGTGCAGCCGCGGGTGAGAAGCAGCCAGGAGGATAGTGCAGCCATGGGTGAGAAGCAGCCAGGAGGGTAGTGCAGCCACGGGAGAGATGAGATGCAGCCAGGGGTGAGAAGCAGTCAGGCGGGTAGTGCAGCCAGGGTAGAACAGCAGAGATGCAGTGCAGGCAGGGGTCAAAGTCACCGTAGGGGCGGTCGCGGCTCCGTGCGGGCAGGACGGAGGAGTCTGGTGGCCTGCGAGATGAGGGACCTGGTAGGCCCCGTTACTCGGTGCGGTCCTGTGGCCAGGGAGGGGGGTAGAGGTGCCTGGAGCGTACTGCAGGCCCTGGGGTCGGTCGGGAGCCGGGCACTGTAGAATGTTCAGGGCAGGCAGGTGGTGGTGAGCGGGGGAGCAGCAGAGGGGGTGGAGGGGCAGATGCCCGACACTCACCGCGGGCGGCCGGTGGTCTCTTGCTGCACCCTGAGGTCCTCGCCCGCTGGTGTAGGCAGCGGTGCGGGCCGGTCTCTGGTGGTGGGCGGGGCCTCGCTTCTAAACTCAGGCCGCTTCGGTTTGAGAGCTGGGTCCCCCGTACACACGCTCCGGGGGCAGGACCGGCGCCCGGAATGGCTCGGCGGGGATAGTGCTGCTACTCCTCCTGCACTCACACAGGAGGAGCGGAGGAGATCCGAGGGTGCGGGAGGCCCGCAGGCTCGGGGCTGCGGCCGCGGCGCGCCCCGCGGGTCCCCACGCTCGGGCAGCGGGGGACAGCGAGCCGGATGGGTCTCACCTCACAAAGGTGGGGATGGAGCGCTCCGGCCGGTTGGTGAAGGGCTGGCTTCAGGGCTGGGCTGGGGGCCGTTGTATGGGCCAAGTCCAGGGGTGTTTCACGCGTGTGGGTGAGGGGGCACACGGGAACCCGGTGGATGGGCAGGTGCGGGGAGCAGCGGCCGGTGGAGTGGGGTGCGGGCCGCAGCTCCGTGGCCAGCCTGTGCTTGGCAGCACGTCCTCACTGCACGGCGGCCATATTTCTCAGATATGTATGAGTGTGGAGGAGAGGAGAAGGTCTTGAGAGGATCGAAGATTACGAGTTGGACATTGGGAGATTAGTTGAGAGATGTATGAGGGAGACAGATTACAGACGGCTTTGTAAGTCAATGTTAGTGGTTTGAATTTGATACACTGGGGGATTGGGAGCCAGTGGAGGGATTTGTAGAGGGGAGAAGTGGAGGAATAGCGAGGAGAGAGGTGGATTAGTTGGGCAGCAGAGTTAAGGAAAGATTAGAGAGGTGCGAGAGTGTTAGCAGAGAGGCCACAGAGGAGGAGGTTGCAGTAGTCAAGACAGGAGATTATGAGGGCATGCACTAGTACTTTAGTAGATTTAGGGTTGAGGAAAGGACGTTTTCTGGAAATATATTTGATTTGGAGGCGACAGGAGGTGACAAGGGCTTGGATGTGCGGTTTGAAGGGCAGAGTCAAGGGTTACTCCGAGGCATCAGACTTCAGGTACAGGGCAAAGTGTGATGTCATTTATTGTGATAGATAGATCTGGTAAAGAAGGTGTGTTTGATGGGGGAAACATGATGAGTTGAAATACCTTGGAAACACTTTGCGGTTTCTCTCCAATGCTTTTACTGTAATGCTGAGAATCCAAAAAGTTATTGGATTTTGCTGAAGATTTCACCCTTTGCATTACACCAATTACTTAAAAATCTCTTTGCGTACATGGTCACTAAAAGGTCCCGACTCAGGATCATCTGCGGATAAGAGAGCTCTGGTGGGCTTACCAGAATCATACTGGAGAATATCATAGAGGGGTAATGGTTTGGAGCTGCATTTCAGGTGCTGGTAAAAGTAGAGGGAATCTCCCAAAATTCGATTCTGGCACATTTGCTTGATTCAAAGAGAAAATTCAACTTGTATTCACACATATTTAATGTGAATTGAATCAGCCAAGAAGGGTTTTAAAGAACCTTATACTCACCTCTCTTCTGCTCTGCTGCTCCCTGTTCTGGCACTGCCGACCCTTCGATCAGATCTCACTTCTTTTTTCTTCGATCTCATATCTTTCTTTCGGTCAAGTCTTCTACTCAAGGAGCCCCACAAATCATTGACAAATGTTGAGGCCAATGTGACGGCGTGGAGCTTAGTGAATGGAAGAACTGTCCAAAAGAAAGGTAGAAGAAAAAAGAAGCAATTTGAGGTTCTCCGGCAGCGGGACAGGTATGAAACAAAGAGTGCCAAGGAGAGGGGAGTATAAGATTTTGGTTTTTTAAATAGCCCTTCCTACTTAGGATGCATCCAAAGTGAATTACATAGGATTTGTAAAAGTCTACTCAAATTTACTCATTAGAATAGATTCTCTCATCTTTCTTGTTGGCCCCTTTCTTCCAGTAAAGGTTCATTTTGTGGACACATCTTCGTGAAGTCCCTTTCCTTTTGTACCTAACTTTACCCCTGTGCACAAAGTGTGCTCCACATGTGATACGTTTAGTGTGGAGGAGCACAGCTCCATAGAAAACTTTTGGGATAAATTGAATTGCTGACGTTTTTCCTGCAAAATCAGCGCTTAACTTATGCCCATGAGATTTCCAACATGGATAAATAAAGCCTATCTCTTAACTAATTCACCTATCCAACTGGTTCCTGTACAGACTAATACTCCTTGCTGCACAGTCCCTGGTGGCACCTGCACAGACTGGAATACCCCAACTGCAAACCTAAAAGAGCACAACTTGGACCTGGCTGTCTGAAAGGCCGTCAAGTTGATCCTTGTACTTCTTTATGGACCACCGAGAGCTGCAGTGCACTATAAGGGTGGTCTCAAACTTGCAATTTTTTGTCCAGTATCCTAATCCTGCCAATACCTGATGCTACTTGATCAGGCCTGTCTACATAGACTTAGAATAGGGATGCAGGCACATGCGGTGGCATAAGGTTTCCATTGGATCCTAACAAATTAGTTTTTCTGACCTTCTCCCCGGATGGACAAAGTTGTGATCATGAGACTGGTTAAAAAGCCTGATGTCACCGGATGCGGACATAAATAGAAGGGGTTTCAATAGGACCGGATCCGGCAAAGCTAGATCCAGCTTTCACATTGAGTATGCCCAGATCCCCTTCCAACACCCTCCCATTAGGCGTGTCCTATGTAATGTTTCAACTTTTTGACAGAACAGGCAAAAAAATGGATGCAAATCTATGTAACCGCAGTGCTTTTTTGCCTGATCCGACACTTGTATCAGGCATAATACTGATGTGGTTGCATGTGGTTGCACAATCAAACCCGGATGCGGTCAGATGCGTTTTTAGCCTGATCACACCTGAACACAAGTGTGAAACCAGCCTAACCCAGGCTAGGAACCAAGATGTGGAAACATAAAACACGTCCACTAGTCGAAAGAGGTGAAGTAGCTACTCCCAGTAAAAATAGGCTCCTACCACCTAACTATAACAGTAGAAAGCAGTAGGTTAGAAAAGACAGCAAAGAGATAATACCAAGCTGAAAGGCAAAAATCCTTGGCAGTATGGCTGGAACTCCTTAGCAGGATCCACATAGGAATATAGCCAGCAGAGAAGACCAGCATAAGGAGGGTATAAATAGCCCCACTCAAGATGTGATAGGACAGAATAAATGAACAAATGAAAACACCTGTTGACTGCAAATCAAAAGGAAAGAAGCAAGGGTAAAAGATAAACAAAACTTGGACATGGATTGACTATGCTGTGCCTCAACAGAGAAGAAAACCGACCACAGACCACAAGGTCCCCTGATACAGTCCCGATGCATGGCGTTCTAGTGCAAAGTTCCAACAGACACTTCCAAAACCTTATGGAAAGCCTTACTAGGAGAACGGAAAGTGTTGTGGCCAAGAAAAGAGTCCAACTCAATATACTCACCCTCGGTTTTGGAATGGAGCGACCAACAAGTCCATGTAGGTGTGATGGTCAGGTGTATTCTTCTCTTAGAACTCCATGCACCTCAGAGCCAAAATATGTCTCGGGCTACATAAAAGTGTACTGTGTGTCCTTTCCTCCCTTCGTCAGGTGTGCTTAGGACAGTTACGTTGCGCAGTTGTGTTTCGATGCAGCTGTGACAATTTTTAGCCTCTTGTTAAGAAGACAATTACACACAGGGCCATTAGCTCCACCTAATTGACATTTTGACGTTGTTAGCAGAAATTGATGTTTTCTTTTAAATGAAATAATTGATTTGCAGAATATTGGAGGCACTCAGGCATTAACCAAACGCATCGACTGCAACTAAAATCACCTGCCGATAAAGGGATTTGGCCCAGAAAAACATTCAGGGTAATGGTCTGACACCTGTTTCACGTTGTACTGGTAATGACATTATACAAAATACTAACATCTCTCTATAGGAGAACATTTCACAAACAATTATATCACCCATCATATTCTGTCCCAAAATGAATAATTCTGTTCAGCTGCATAATATAACAGGATGTAACTCATGATCAGTAAAGTAATGTATGTGCTCAGTCAGGGCCAGCGTCAACACCTGGCGTACCCGGGCAAGTGCCGGGGCCCTGGCGTGACTCAGGGGCACACCACAAGAGGTGGGGGCAAGAGACATAGAGCACATGGGCAAGACAACACAAGGTGTGGGGGCAAGAAACACAGGGCACAAGGGTAAGACAGCGCACAGGGATAGAGGACAGTGCATGGGGACAAAGCAGCATAAAGGTGGAGAACAGGGGGGAGAAAACAGCATGAGGGGTTACGGCGGAGAAGACATCACATGTCAGGGGAGACAGCACATGGGGTAGAGACAGAGCAAACGGGGAGAAGACAGTGCACAGGGGGAGGAGAGGGATTATTATCGGGATTCTATTATATATATTGCCACAGCATCTATAGTTCACACACATATATATTACAGCCCACAGCCTCTATTATATATATATATATATATATATATATACACATCCCCCAGCCTCTATATGTGTTAAAGGGGCTCACTAAGAGTCTTTCTCCCGGGCCCCACAAACACCTGGAGCCGGCCCTGTGCTCTGTGACTGCACCAGCAGAATAGTGAGTGCAGCTCTGGAGTATAATACAGGAGGTAACTCAGGATCAGTAATGTAATGTATGTATACAGTGACTGCACCTGCAGAATAGTGAGTGCAGCTCTGGAGTATAATACAGGAGGTAACTCAGGATCAGTAATGTATGTACACAGCGACTGCACCAGCAGAATAGAGAGTGCAGCTCTGGAGTATAATATAGGAGGTAACTCAGGATCAGTAATGTAATGTATGTACACAGTGACTGCACCAGCTGAATAGTGAGTGCAGCTCTGGAGTATAATACAGGAGGTAACTCAGGATCAGTAATGTAATGTATGTACACAGTGACTGCACCAGCAGAATAGTGAGTGCAGCTCCGGAGTATAATACAGGAGGTAACTCAGGATCAGTAATGTATGTACATAGTGACTGCACCAGCAGAATAGTGAGTGCAGCTCTGGAGTATAATACAGGAGGTAACTCAGGATCAGTAATGTAATGTATGTACACAGTGACTGCACCAGCAGAATAGTGAGTGCAGCTCTGGAGTATAATACAGGAGGTAACTCAGGATCAGTAATGTAATGTATGTACACAGTGACTGCACCAGCAGAATAGTGAGTGCAGCTCTGGAGTATAATACAGGAGGTAACTCAGGATCAGTAATGTAATGTATGTACACAGTGACTGCACCAGCAGAATAGTGAGTGCAGCTCTGGAGTATAATACAGGAGGTAACTCAGGATCAGTAATGTAATGTATGTACACAGTGACTGCACCAGCAGAATAGTGAGTGCAGCTCTGGAGTATAATACAGGAGGTAACTCAGGATCAGTAATATAATGTATGTACACAGTGACTGCACCAGCAGAATAGTGAGTGCAGCTCTGGAGTATAATACAGGAGGTAACTCAGGATCAGTAATGTAATGTATGTACACAGTGACTGCACCAGCAGAATAGTGAGTGCAGCTCTGGAGTATAATACAGGAGGTAACTCAGGATCAGTAATGTAATGTATGTACACAGTGACTGCACCAGCAGAATAGTGAGTGCAGCTCTGGAGTATAATACAGGAGGTAACTCAGGATCAGTAATGTAATGTATGTACACAGTGACTGCACCAGCAGAATAGTGAGTGCAGCTCTGCTCATTTAAATTGGCCGCAGCTTGAAAGAAGGCAAAAAACCGCCTTGAGAGCCAGTGACTGTAAGTGTTCTGTCACTGGCCATCCAGCACAGGTAACTTACACCTCCGTCACTTACACCGCTGCTGCGACAAACCATACCATAACCATTAGGGAGGGAGGGTGGGCACTTGCGCTCCGGGATTCGGATGCAGGAGAGGCAATATGGCCGCCGCTCCCCCTTTTTATTCCCCGAGGCGGGGCCTGAAACCAGTGACACGGAACCGATCTCTGATAGGCTCGTTTACCCTGGTGGTTTACTAGTCCGGCAAACATTAACCCCTTTTAAGGGGCTTGCTAGTCAGGGAGCAGCGTTAAAGCCGCAGTGCTCCGCAGACTATCATGACCCCATAACCCCGGCCGGACGAATAACCACAGACACCAGGTTAACCATTTATCATTTTATTGAGGGTCTCCAACCACCATCTCAATTATAACTCTTAAATGGGAATTTTAATATTTAAATTGGCCGCAGCTTGAAAGAAGGCACAAAACCGCCTTGAGAGCCAGTGACTGTAAGTGTTCTGTCACTGGCCATCCAGCACAGGTAACTTACACCTCCGTCACTTACACCGCCACGGAGGAGCGAGGGCAGAAACCCGAGCTGCGACCCCCCCCAAAAGAGTTAAGGGCGTACTCAATTCCATCCTGCAAACCTGATAAGAAAATATCTAGTCCTATATTATTTAGATGAACTCCATCCCTAAGCATTAGCCGGCTGGTATCCATCTCCAGCTGGTGGTGACGTATAGAAAATCCACCCTTTGAACCCACAAATTGTGCCATCCTATGGTTGAGCGCTCGCCTGGATCTCTCCAGGGCCGCGCCGTCTAGCGCCCTGCCAAACCACCCTGGGGATTAATTCCGACCAAACCAAAGTTAATTCTGTAAAGAAGCTATGGAACTTATCCAAATCTGCCCTCATAAGAGTACAAAGCTCTCCCAATCTAAAATTGGCCAGATCGTTGCCCCCCCGCATGAATGATCAAAATCACGGGGCCGGGGTCAAGTCTAGAGATTCTGACTACCTCGGGGAGCACTTGCGCCCAAACCAAACCCCTGGTGCCTCTCCAATTTACACTGACGTCATGGAATCCCAACGCCCGGCCTCCAGGCCGGGTTTCAGCATGGCGCGCAGCCCAGTAGACATAAGAGTGGCCAAGGATCCACACCTTCGGCCGAAATCCATCTAAAAGAAAACTCGATTAATAACACTCCTTGTTCCGAAATGAAATACTTACATTACACTGCTCTGTCCAAAGCAACATTAATAATAAAATTTTTTTTTTTTTTTTTTTTTTTTTTAAGCAACTTATAACAAATCAGGGCGAATGTATCTGCGGAAGCATTCAGACTTCCAACGGCCCACGCGCCTAATCATGTCATCCGGGAGCCCTGCGCGCGACGCCTCCGTCGCAGCTCCGATACGGAACGAGTGAGTGCCGAAATCTTCCGGGCGGCAGCCCAAGTGTCGAAGGGCTTCATTTAAAACGAACTTAAACTGGGGGGCCGTGACCGCGGACCCGTCCTCATGCAAAAAATAATGCCGGCCATGTACCATTACCGACGAGTATCGTCTGATTAAGTCCAGCGGACAAACCGGGGCCGCGGTGGCAAAAAGAGTGAACCACACTCCTCGGCCCTCCTGGTCCGTTTTAGATCGACGCAACCGTATGCGAAGGCCTTGTGGACAGGAAACAACGTCGTCAGCATGAAGGCCCCCTGCTCCGTCCGAAGAATGCGGGACCAGTTCACTCAGGCGCATAGCCCCGAAAAATGCCAAACCAAAAATTGCAGAAAACAAGCTTTCTTCATAAACCGAAGCGCAAACCGATGGTAACGCTCCTAGCAAACGCTGTAGTAAAGCAAAAGAGATCGGGCGCCGCGCGTCCAGGGCCCGTCGCTCACGCTTCCAACCTTTTATCACGTGGGAAATCAAGAAATGTTTTGTAATATCAGGCAAACCTCGCAATTTTAAATGGAAGGCCAAACCGGATAAGCGATGTTGCGCCGCCGACCCGGAGACACCGGTCGAACGTAAGCTGGACAAGTAGCGCAGTACATTCTCAACAGTACAGTGGCAAGGCGTATATGCCCTCGCATCCCCGAGCAGGTCCACCCATTCCATCCATGCCTTACCGTAGGCTCTCCAAGTCGAAGGGGCAAGCGAAGCCCTCACCAGAGGCATCAATGGCCCAAGGGAATTCTCCATACCGATTCCGGGAACTCCGAGCATGTCTCGTCGGCCGACGGCAGCAGCACCCTGAACTTCTGCAATTGAAAGCGGGACAAAGCATCAGCAATCGAGTTATCGACGCCCGGTACGTGCCTGGCTCTAAACCATATGTTTAACTGCAAACAACGAAGGACCATATGTCGTAACAAGTTTATCACCGGCGCCGAAGAAGAAGACAAATGGTTCACCGCGTGAACGACGCTCTCGTTATCCGTCCAAAAACGGAGTCGGCGATCCTTGAATGACTCGGGCCAGGTGTCTAAAGCCACTACGATCGGGAAGAGTTCCAGCGACGTCAAATTTTTTGTCCAGCCGTTGCTTTTCCACTCATCAGGCCACGAGCTGGCACACCAATGATCGCCGAAAACAACGCCGAAGCCGAAAGATCCCGAAGCGTCTGAGTAAAGTGAAATGTCATTGGATGACACCTCTGCCGTCTGGAAACAAGTGTGTCCGTTATAAGCTGCCAAGAAAATTTCCCACACCCTCAGGTCCTCCCTCAACGGGAGGGTCAACCTGGTCCAATGATTGGCAGATTTCGCTCCCTTGGTCGCCATGCTCAAACGGCGCGAAAAAACCCTGCCCATGGGCATTACCCTGCACGCGAAAGCCATCATTCCCAGCAAAGATTGTAGTCGCACGAGCGTGACTTTACGCACTGACCTGAATTCTCCGATTAAAGAGGATAATTTGCGTATTTTGTCTTCGGGGAGCCGAAAAACCATTGCCACGGTGTCTATTTCAATGCCCAGGAATGACATCCTGGTAGCAGGGCCGACTGTTTTGCCCGGGACAGGGGCACGCCGAAGTCACTGCACAACTCCTGGAAGGAGGTGAGAGCGAGGGTACAAGTTTCTGCCGATGCCGGGCCTACAAAAAGGAAATCATCCAGGTAATGCGTTATGGACTGGACTCCCGAACGACGGCAAACGGCCCACTCCAAAAAGGAGCTAAACATCTCGAAAAATCGGCACGAAATTGAACAGCCCATAGGAAGGCACGTGTCATAATAGTACCCGCCGTCGAAAAAACAGCCCAGCAGGTGATAGCAGTCCGGGTGTACGGGAAGTAACCTGAAAGCGGAAGCCACGTCTGATTTAGCCAATTTGGCGCCTGGGCCTGCCTCGCGAACAAGCGTTATCGCCCGGTCAAATGGGGCGTAACTTACTGACGAGCATTCCTGAGGAATGCCGTCGTTTACCGACGACCCGGGGGGTGGGACAAGTGGTGAATCATTCTAAACTCGCCAGGTTCTTTTTTGGGCACGATGCCCAGTGGTGAGACTCTTAGGTTATAAAAGGGGGCACATGCGGCCCAACTCAAGTTCTTTGTTTAACTTTTTAGCCAAAACCTGTGGCATGTCCCTTGCCGACCTCAGGTTTTGCGCGAATGAACCTTCCATTGTAAACGTAAAAGGAATGAAAAACCCAACAGTAAAGCCCTCCCGTAAGGCGGCAGCCGCCTCCCTATTGGGATACTGGGATAACCATGGGTCCATCGCGACCACGCTCGCCGGTGTCCTTCGGGTCACCTGGCGTGTGGGGCTTAGTTGGCCCGCCTTTTGGCTGATGTTTTTGACATTTGGAGGCAACGTGTCCTCCTCCGCAAATGGAGCATTCGTGTTTGTATTTGCACGATGCTTGGTAACGGCAATGGCCGTCATTGAAGAGCCAACAGCAACCTGGTCTGCGCACGGCCACCCCCCCCGGTGTGGAACCCGTGGTGGTGGCCTGGCCCAGAAAGGGTTGTGGCGCCTTTTGAGACATCATAAGGCGCAACCACGAATCAGTGACCTTTACGCCCCAACCCAATTGTGGGTTGAGCGCCAGACGACGACGGAAATCCTCATCATACTTCCACCACGCCGTACCCCCGTGAGATTTAAATGAATTATAAATTGTATCCGCGTACGTAAACAACTCGGAGCATCGCTCCGGGTGTTTTTGTCCCATTACACTGCCTAGTACAAAGAAAGCCTGTATCCAATTATTCATGGTCTTTGCCACTTTGGGCTTACGCTCAAAAGGCCGTTCGGCCGTTTTACGCTCCCGATCGACTGAGCTCTGTTCAGTGGACACCAAAGACCATATGTCCACATATTCATTTGCCCAGATTTTTTGTGCTACCTCTGGGTCCAAATGGGACCCAAGGGGCGGAACTCCGCAAAAAAAGGTATCTTTATGTAAGTCAGGCCGCACCGGCTCAGTGCGTCGCTCTGCTGATTGCAACACCTTTGGGTTAATCAATATTTTGTTAGCCAATAAACTTTTTAATAGATCAATCACGCCCGTCCTATGCCCCGCCCCGTCCCAGGCCCCCACATAGGCATACTCACCGGCTCCTGTAGCCGCGGTTGGCATTACTTGAGCTGTCTGTCGCTGCAACGATTCAGCAGGTCGAACAGTCCTGTTCCTGATGACGGAATTCCCATCCGGAGTGCGACTGCGCCTGGGAGCGTCGCGGGAACCGCGAGACAGGTCATCTGAGGATGAACGTGAAGAACTGCGGCGTATCCTCGATCCCCTGCGTCTGCCAGGTGACCGAGAACAACTTCGGCTGTGACGAGACCTGGAGCCGCGTCGTTGACGCGAGCGCTGGGAAGCACGGCTCCCGCAGCTATGACAGCTGCGCCCTCGTGTCCGGGAACGAGATCTAGACCTCCTAGCCCTACTAACACTCCGACGTTCGTTGACACAGGCCTCGTGTACCGGCACTACAGGGTCTGCCCCGTAGCCCTGATCCGAAGCAGCCCGGCAGGATGTGTCTGCGTCCACCGGCGCCAGAAAAGACTGGCCCTGCAGGACCGGCACTGCCGTCTCCCGACCCATTGCAGCTAGCAAGGGATTCAACAATCTCTCCGCTTCCAGTCCTAACATCTGCTGAGATGGTGGCGGTGTTGGTAATTGTCCCGGTGGTAATTGGGGTTGCATTATGGCCCTAATGATTTCATTTTGGCTCATCCCGACCAGGCCATCCATGCCTTCAGCCTGTTCCTCTCGTGCGCCCTCCGCGCTCACAGCAGCACCCATGTTCCTGCCCACGGTATTCCCGCCTACACTAACTGGGGGGAAAGCGGAGGAAATCTGGTAGGGGCCCACCGGGCCGGCCAGCAGGGAGCCTGAAGCGGGTGGGGCGAAGGCACCTGTGGGTCCGGACCGGAATGCCGGAGTAAGGCCGCCGACGCGGAAGTGAGAACTACAGGGGGCGGGAACCCGCCCCGAGCACGCGCACGGCCAGTGCGCATGCCCTGGGAGGAATCCCAGCTGGGACTAAGGCGCCTCGGCGGGCGGGAAAGCCTGCCGGACCTCCGCCCGCCCAGTGCTGCGGGCGCATAACGCGCGGGGTCACCGCCGGTGCCGGCCATTAGGTCGGCTAACCAAGCTGCTCCCTCACGGGCTATTCTCTCCCTCACCGCATTTTCCAATGGGTCCATCCTGGTCCGGCAGCAGCACTTGCGCTCCGGGATTCGGATGCAGGAGAGGCAATATGGCCGCCGCTCCCCCTTTTTATTCCCCGAGGCGGGGCCTGAAACCAGTGACACGGAACCGATCTCTGATAGGCTCGTTTACCCTGGTGGTTTACTAGTCCGGCAAACATTAACCCTTCTAAGGGGCTTGCTAGTCAGGGAGCAGCGTTAAAGCCGCAGTGCTCCGCATAATACAGGAGGTAACTCAGGATCAGTAATGTAATGTATGTACACAGTGACTGCACCAGCAGAATAGTGAGTGCAGCTCTGGAGTATAATACAGGAGGTAACTCAGGATCAGTAATGTCATTTATGTAGACAGTGACTGCACCAACAGAATAGTGAGAGCAGCTCTGGAGTATAATACAGGAGGTAACTCAGGATCAGTAATGTAATGTATGTACACAGTGACTGCACCAGCAGAATAGTGAGTGCAGCTCTGGAGTATAATACAGGAGGTAACTCAGGATCAGTATTGTAATGTATGTACACAGTGACTGCACCAGCAGAATAGTGAGTGCAGCTCTGGAGTATAATACAGGAGGTAACTCAGGATCAGTAATGTAATGTATGTACACAGTGACTGCACCAGCAGAATAGTGAGTGCAGCTCTGGAGTATAATACAGGAGGTAACTCAGGATCAGTAATGTAATGTATGTACACAGTGACTGCACCAGCAGAATAGTGAGTGCAGCTCTGGAGTATAATACAGGAGGTAACTCAGGATCAGTAATGTAATGTATGTACACAGTGACTGCTCCAGCAGAATAGGGAGTGCAGCTCTGGAGTATAATACAGGAGGTAACTCAGGATCAGTAATGTAATGTATGTACACAGTGATTGCACCAGCAGAATAGTGAGTGCAGCTCTGGAGTATAATACAGGGTCAGTAATGTAATGTATGTACACAGTCATTCAGTTTTTATGTAGACTATGTAATCCTTTCTGAACAATGATCTGAATACATTGTGTATCTACATGAACCTGTGTTGATTTTGTGCTTGTTCCTATTTGCCTCCATGTTTCCTGGGTTATATAGGGTTAAGTGTATGTGACAGGTTGTTTTACCAATCCCCCATGTGTGGAGCTGGCTGCAGTAACACGTCTCTTACACAGAATTATTTACCAATTTTGAAAGGTCTCGGGCGATCAGCGTTAGCGCGAGGTTCCGTGCGGAGTCCGTTGCCACGGTGACGCGCACTTATAAATGTAACACATCACCTAATGCGCTTTTTAACATAGTATTTTATGACTTTTAAATCAGAGACATTAGCAAATCTATGAGGTAATTTTCGCTGAAAGGCCATCTTGTCTAACTGTTCCTTTCCTCCAGGTATTGGAGCTAATGCCTGTGTGACATTCTGTGCCTGTTCTGCTCCCGGCGATGGGGAGAACATACAACATTCTAATATTTGTACCAGTAAATATGTCTGTTTATCGCCACCAAATCCCATCGCCGCAAACTACTGGATATAAGGTATTAAGGGCCCTATAAAATCCCAAATGATTAAAGCGAAGCTCTTCTGACAGGTCTTTGCTTTTCTTAGAAGGCCTTTATTTGTGACTTTCCATTGGAAATGCCTTAGTAAGTGAGCTGCTTGTTGCCTGGGTTAGGCTGATTTTACACTAATGTTTTTTCCATCCGTGTGAATCCAGCTTGCACTGGATGCACCCCCATCCTTTTTCGGCCCCATTGACTTGGTGACAAGCTTGGATTAAGGAGGATGTCCGGCTACCGTGCGTGACAGGGGCGCACAGACCAACCTTGCGCACTGCACAATACAACAGACGGTGAGACGCCGAGGGCCCTGCTCATAGGGAACGGGTAAGAGGTGACCTCCTGCTCTCACCTGCGGCTGTGCCCTGATCTCCCTACCACCCCTATATGGGTTTTTCAACCCGTCGCTGAGCAGAATACCTAGGCCCTTACTGGCCCTAATTTTAGCCCTCAAAAGGGAATGGCCGACGAGACTACTAGTCTCAACCACTGCAATAATAACAAGAGGGAAGGGGAGACAGACAGGGAAACAACAAAGGCAACTTCACGCCTGCTGCCACACTCCTTGACAGCAGACAAAGAGTTTCCTTCACCTCAGGAAGTTTGACCAGGAATGTTCAATTACCAGCAAAGCATGCTGGAACCATGAGTCTAAATAAAGGGGTTGGGATTAATCGCAGAGTAGCCACACCTGGACAAGAACTAGTTAGCTTGCTAGCAAACAGAAACTGACATTAACTCAACTGCCAAAGGAGAGAAACACGTTTAATATGACGTTTCAATACAGACATGAGACACAGGTCCCAAACCTGTCACAAGTCTCCCAAGTAAGAGAGACCATCGAGACCCCCTCGCTGTATGTAAATGAGTTTGTAAGGGTCTGATGGGGTGCGGCACACTTCAGTCCGAGCCTGGAAAACGTCCATGCTCCATTGAAAACCCGCCCCTCCTGTGTATGTGTGTGTATGACCTACAACATTATTCACAGCTGTCGCACCTGCGCAGTACCCCGAGTCACTGTGCTCTATTGAAGTTGCACAGTGCCATAAGTTTCACAAGATTCCATTGCGCAGGCGCAACACTTCACAGATCTTGTAAGACTTCGGGTACTATGCGACTTCAATACAGCACAGTGACCCGCGGCACTGCACATGTGCGACAGCTGTGAATGGCATTGTATGTCATTAACATACATACATAGGAGGGGTGGGTTTTCCAGGTAGTGGGGCGGCTCAGACTGAAGTGTGCCGCACCCCATCAGACCCATTACAATTCATTTACATACCGCATGGGACACATTACAAGTTGATTTATGGGGTATGCAGGGGCACGTCTGGGGATATAAAGGGGTTACAGGAACCCAAATGACAGAATGTTTAAGGTGGTGGGCACAGTTTATAACACCCAAAAACAGGTGACAGGTACACTTTAAAGAGGACCTGTTACCAACCATCCATGGTGATCTAATTACAGCACTGAATGCAGCATGTCTGCTGCATTCAGGCAAGGGGTCCCCCATCCCTTGACCCCCCTGTAACCCGAGATAATACACTTTGAAAACTTACATACTGGAGCCAAATAGGAGGTTGCTAGTGGCTGGAGCCACTTCTCTCATTGGGTAGTTTTACGCCCCCTGGATCTTGTATCCGCCCACTGCCGCCTCCCTCATGCCAATCATTCTCTCCCTCGCCTGCTGCATTGTACACAGAGCGAGAGATCGCTTATTGCGATGCTGGCCGCATTGCCCCGCCTCCTGCAGTGACGTCACCGCTTATACCGGCCCTGGAGCAGGGAGGGCGGCCGGCTTCCTGCCATGACATCACCGTGTTTCCCTGGACTGCTCCATGGTTAACATGGGGCAGGGCGGGTATAAGCGGTGACATCACCGCAGGAGGCATGGCAATGAGGCCAGCATCGCAATAAGCGATCTCTCGCTCTGTGTACAAGGCAGCAGGCGAGGGAGAGAATGATTGGCATGAGGGAGGTGGCGGTGGGCGGATACAAGATCCAGGGGGCGTAAAGCTCCCCTTTGAGAGAAGTGGCTCCAGCCACTAGCCACCTCCTATTTGGCTCCAGTATGTAGGTTTTCAAAGTCTATTATCTCGGGGTACAGGGGGGTCAAGGGATGGGAGGCCCCTTGCCTGAATGCAGCAGGCATGCTGCATTCAGTGCTGTAATTAGATCAGCATGTATGGGGTGGGGGTGACAGGTCCTCTTTAAAGCAAAGCTCTTCTAACATGTATTTGCTTTTCTTAAAACATCTTCATTGTGACTTTCCTCCAGAAATGCCTCAATAAGCGAACTACTCATCGTCTAGGATACCTGCCACCTCTGACGTCTATCAGCAGTAGCCAGTTTCCTTGGCTAGAAGTGCAGCACTTACAATTTCTTTGCCATGCAGATTGGAAGCGCTGCTCTGAAGCTGATCAGATCACTGACTGCAGCTTTAAATCTGCCTCTGCCAACAATCTTGGAGACAGCACAGTACGGACCGATGGCTCATCAATGCTTGTAGCCCAAACTGCCAATCATCAGGAGCACACCCTTCACCCAGAAGCAGGCTAGCCATAAGGCCAAAGAGTTGTGAGATCCTGATGATGCACATGATTCCTTTACTCATAGAGTAGATGTAAGATGAAAAGCTATAGGACACCTGTGACTGCCACTTTGAGGAGCTTTAGTAAATAACATACTCAATGTACTCAATGTCAAGTAGCAGCTGCAAAAGCCAACAAGATTTTAGGGTGTACAAAAAGAGAGATAAAATCCAATGATCCAATGCATTGTTACCCCTCTATAAATCACTTGTAAGGCCACATCTAGAATATGGGATCCCATGTTGGGCGCCACATGTTAAAAAAGGATATTCAGAAGTTAGAATCAGTTCAAAGGAGGCAACTAGATTATTACAAGGTATGGAGGCCTCACATATGTTGAAAGGTTGGAAAAGTTGGGCTTGTTTAGCTTACAAAAAAAGACATCTTAGAGGAGATCTCATTTATATGTAGAAATACATGTGGGATCAATACAAAGTACCCACACATGATGACTTATTTAATGACAATACTAAGGACCAGGGGGCACTCATTAGTGGTAGAGGGAAGGCAATTCCTGTAGATAAATGGGAAAGGATTCTTTACAGTTAGAGCAGTCAGAGGGTGGAATTCCCACAACTAGAGGTAATGATGGCCAACACTGTAACAGCTTGTATAGAAGGCTAGTGTAGACAACATTGTGACAAAAATGTATCATTGATGGAGGAAAGTTGAACTTGATGGACCCAGGTCTATTATCATTCCATGCAACTATGTAAGTATGTAACATCTGTGGCAAAGACTTTGGAGGGCATATGGATGACATTCTGGTAAAATCTTTGTATGGCAGCAACTATGGCTGCAACTTTAGAAAACTGGTAGTCCAAGGAGCATATGTGGTTCACACTCAAGGAATCATCTTTGATGGGCACTAAGCGGAGCCTCTGTGGCCGGCACTCTAAAGATCATGTGGTTTTTGCTCTACAAAGCATCTGTGGTGTAGAGTCTGGGGGGAATATGGACGGCATTGGGCTAAAATCTTTGTATGGAGGCATCTATGGCTGTCATTTTTAAACACATATTTGTTGGGTCTCTAGAGACGACACTTAGTGTAGTGAAGGATCTGCGGCTGACACTTAGTGAAGGATCTGTGGCTGACACTTAGTGAAGGATCTGCGGCTGACACTTAGTGAAGGATCTGTGGCTGGCACTTAGTGAAGGATCTGTGGCTGACACTTAGTGAAGGATCTGTGGCTGACACTTAGTGAAGGATCTGTGGCTGACACTTAGTGAAGGATCTGTGGCTGACACTTAGTGAAGGATCTGGGGCTGACACTTAGTGAAGGATCTGTGGCTGACACTTAGTGAAGGATCTGTGGCTGACACTTAGTGAAGGATCTGTGGCTGACACTTAGTGAAGGATCTGGGGCTGACACTTAGTGAAGGATCTGTGGCTGACACTTAGTGAAGGATCTGTGGCTGACACTTAGTGAAGGATCTGGGGCTGGCAGTTAGTGAAGGATCTGTGGCTGACACTTAGTGAAGGATCTGTGGCTGACACTTAGTGAAGGATCTGGGGCTGACACTTAGTGAAGGATCTATGGCTGACACTTAGTGAAGGATCTGTGGCTGACACTTAGTGAAGGATCTGTGGCTGACACTTAGTGAAGGATCTGTGGCTGGCACTTAGTGAAGGATCTGTGGCTGGCACTTAGTGAAGGATCTGTGGCTGACACTAAGTGAAGGATCTGTGGCTGACACTTAGTGAAGGATCTGTGGCTGACACTTAGTGAAGGATCTGGGGCTGACACTTAGTGAAGGATCTGTGGCTGACACTTAGTGAAGGATCTGTGGCTGACACTTAGCGAAGGATCTGGGGCTGGCAGTTAGTGAACGATCTGAGGCTGACACTTAGTGAAGGATCTGTGGCTGACACTTAGTGAAGGATCTGAGGCTGACACTTAGTGAAGGATCTGTGGCTGACACGTAGTGAACGATCTGAGGCTGACACTTAGTGAAGGATCTGTGGCTGGCACTTAGTGAAGGATCTGGGGCTGACACTTAGTGAAGGATCTGTGGCTGACACTTAGTGAAGGATCTGTGGCTGACACTTAGTGAAGGATCTGTGGCTGACACTTAGTGAAGGATCTGTGGCTGACACTTAGTGAAGGATCTGTGGCTGACACTTAGTGAAGGATCTGTGGCTGACACTTAGTGAAGGATCTGTGGCTGACACTTAGTGAAGGATCTGTGGCTGACACTAAGTGAAGGATCTGTGGCTGGCACTTAGTGAGGGATCTATGGCTGACACTTAGTGAAGGATCTGTGGCTGACACTTAGTGAAGGATCTGGGGCTGACACTTAGTGAAGGATCTGTGGCTGACACTTAGTGGAGGATCTGGGGCTGACACTTAGTGAAGGATCTGTGGCTGACACTTAGTGAAGGATCTGTGGCTGACACTTAGCGAAGGATCTGGGGCTGGCAGTTAGTGAACGATCTGAGGCTGACACTTAGTGAAGGATCTGTGGCTGACACTTAGTGAAGGATCTGAGGCTGACACTAAGTGAAGGATCTGAGGCTGACACTTAGTGAAGGATCTGTGGCTGACACGTAGTGAACGATCTGAGGCTGACACTTAGTGAAGGATCTGTGGCTGGCACTTAGTGAAGGATCTGGGGCTGACACTTAGTGAAGGATCTGTGGCTGACACTTAGTGAAGGATATGTGGCTGACACTTAGTGGAGGATCTGGGGCTGACACTTAGTGAAGGATCTGTGGCTGACACTTAGTGAAGGATCTGTGGCTGACACTTAGTGGAGGATCTGGGGCTGACACTTAGTGAAGGATCTGTGGCTGACACTTAGTGAAGGATCTGTGGCTGACACTTAGCGAAGGATCTGGGGCTGGCAGTTAGTGAACGATCTGAGGCTGACACTTAGTGAAGGATCTGTGGCTGACACTTAGTGAAGGATCTGAGGCTGACACTAAGTGAAGGATCTGAGGCTGACACTTAGTGAAGGATCTGTGGCTGACACGTAGTGAACGATCTGAGGCTGACACTTAGTGAAGGATCTGTGGCTGGCACTTAGTGAAGGATCTGGGGCTGACACTTAGTGAAGGATCTGTGGCTGACACTTAGTGAAGGATATGTGGCTGACACTTAGTGGAGGATCTGGGGCTGACACTTAGTGAAGGATCTGTGGCTGACACTTATTTTTTTAACCCCTTTTTTTCTCCTAAACACATGATTATATTTCATACATTATATTTCTTGGATTAATAAGTAATGTAGCTGTTCAGTATACAGCGGGTACGGAAACTATTCAGACCCCTTTACATTTTTCACTCGTTGTTTCATTGCAGCCATTTAGTAAATACAAAAAAGTTAATTTTTTCCTCATTAATGTACACCCTGCACTCCATCTAGACTGAAAAATACAGAAATGTAGAGATTTTTGCAAATTTATTAAAAAAATAAAAACTGAAATCTTACATGGTGATACGTATTCAGCCCCTTTGCTCAGTATTGATGATAAGTATTCAGTCCCTTTGCTCAGTATTGATGATAAGTATTCAGCTCCTTTGCTCAGTATTGATGATAAGTATTCAGCCCCTTTGCTCAGTATTGATGATAAGTATTCAGCCCCTTTGCTCAGTATTGATGATAAGTATTCAGCCCCTTTGCTCAGTATTGAATATATGCACCTTTTGAGCTCGTACAGCCATGAGTCTTCTTGGGAATGATGCAGTTTCCCCCCTGGATTTGGGGATCCTCTCATTCTTCCTTGCAGATCCTCTCCAGTTCCGTCAGTTTGGATGGTGAATGTTGGTGGAGCCATTTTCAGGTCTCTCCAGAGATGCTCCATTGGGTTCAGGTCGGGGCTCTGGCTGGGCCGGTCAGGAATGGTCACAGAGTTGTGGTGAAGCCGCTCCTCTGTTATTTTAGCTGTGGCTTAGGGTCATTGTCTTGTTGGAAGGTGAAGCTTCAGCCAAGTCTGAGGTCCAGAGCACTCTGGAGGACGTTTTCATGCAGGGCATCTCTATACTTGGCCGTATTCGGTTGTCCTGTCCCTGCAGCTGAAAAACACCCCCATAGCATGATGCTGCCACCACCATGTCTCACTGTTGGGATTGTATTAGGCAGGTGAAGAGCTGTGCCTGGTTTTCTCCACACATACTGCTAAGAATTATCACCAAAACGTTCTATCTTCGTCTCATCAGACCAGAGAATCTTATTTCTCATAGTCTGGGATCCTTCATGTGTTTTTTTGCAATCTCTATGCGGCTTTCATATGTCTTGCACTGAGGAGAGGCTTCCATCAGGCCATTCTGCCATAAAGGCCCGACTGGTGGAGGCTGCACTGATAGGTGACTTTGTGGAACTTTCTCCCATCTCCCTACTACATCTCTGGAGCTCAGCCACAGTGATCTTGGGGTTCTTCTTTACCTCTCAACAAGGCTCTTCTCCCACGATTGCTCAGTTTGGCTGGTCAGCCAGGTCTAGGAAGACCTCGTGTGGACCCAAACATCTTCCATTTAAGGATTATGGAGGTCACTGTGCTCTTAGGAACCTTGAGTACTGCAGAAATTCTTTTGTAACTTTGGCCAGATCTGTGCCTTGCCACAATTCTGTCTCTGAGCTCCTTGGGCAGTTCCTTTGACCTCATGATTCTCATTTGGTCTGACATGCACTGTGAGCTGTGAGGTCTTATACAGACAGGTGTGTGCCTTTCCCAATCAAGTCTTATCAGTTTAATTAAACACAGCTGGACTCCGATGAAGGAGTAGAACCATCTCAAGGAGGATCACAAGGAAATGGACATCATGTGACTTAAATATGAGTGTCTGAGCAAGGGGGCTGAATATTTATAACCATGTGATAGTTCAGTTTTTCTTTTTTAATATATTTGCAAAGATTTCTACATTTCTGGTTTATTTTCAGACAAGATGGAGTGCAGAGTGTACATTAATGAGAAAAAATGAACTTTTTTGAATTTACCAAATGGCTGCAATGAGACAAAGAGTGAAAAACGTAAAGGGGTGTGAATACTTTCCGTACCCGCTGTAATTCATAGTAACAATTAGTAATGCAAATTTCACAAATATTTTTAATTTAACCCACAACTTATTTTCTTAAAGAAAAATAAATAATAAAACCTTTTTTTTTATTTTGGATACATTTAGGCTGATTAATCCGACCTGCGGAGCCACCACCTTACACCAGCTTGGTATTTGGCTGCACCTTTTATTGGGACGAGCTTGAACTGGCTCTTCCACCTGAGGCAGCCGCTCCATGGTGGCGCCGCACAGACTTCAGACACTTTTCCTTCATACCTTTCCTACTATTTAACATATCGTCTCCTTCATATCTTTCACTAGACTCAGGAGAAGCTGCGCCGCAGCAGCTCAGATCACAGGCGGCTCTGTTTCTCCGCCAGGCGGGTTTCCATGCTCATCCTGGCCTGGAGGCGCTGTGAAAAAATGACTTGTCATCGCTTTTATTGCTCAAGTGTTATATCTTATACAAGGAGACCGGGCGGAGGAAAACTTTTTTTTCCCTTGGATTTTGAAGTTGTTACTATGTTTACAAAAATGTAGAAGAATTAAATCTTAAAAAGTATTTCAAATAATGCACGTGTTCTTATAGGTTGTCATGTCCAACTTAAAGGGGATGTGCCACAAACTAGATCTTAGAATAAAAATAAGTTCCACAATTGGATGTTAAAAAAATATGTTCCTGTCCAGAGATATTCTTATAAATGTGCCCCTGTGTAATGGATGTATCCAACCATGCAGAGGCAGGTGGGATACACCACAGCTCCTAGACAGGGGAGGAAGTGAAAGAGAACAGGTGGGATATACCACATCTCCTGGGCAGGGGAGGATGTAAGAGAGAACAGGTGGGATATACCACAGCTCCTGGACAGGGGAGGAAGTGAAAGAGAGAACAGGTGGGATATACCACATCTCCTGGGCAGGGGAGGATGTAAGAGAGAACAGGTGGGATATACCACAGCTCCTGGGCAGGTGAGGAAGTAAAAGAGAACAGGTAGGATATACCACAGCTCCTGGGCAGGGGAGGATGTAAGAGAGAACAGGTGGGATATACCACCGCTCCTGGACAGGGGAGGAAGTAAAAGAGAACAGGTGGGATATACCACAGCTCCTGGGCAGGGGAGGATGTAAGAGAGAACAGGTGGGATGTACCACAGCTCCTGGGCAGGGGAGGAAGTAGAAGAGAACAGGTGGGATATACCACAGTTCCTGGGCATGGGAGGATGTAAGAGAGAACAGGTGGGATATACCACAGCTCCTGGGCAGGGGAGGAAGTAAGAGAACAGGTGGGATACACCACAGCTCCTAGACAGGGGAGGAAGTGAAAGAGAACAGGTGGGATATACCACAGCTCCTGGACAGGGGAGGAAGTCAAAGAGAACAGGTGGGATATACCACAGCTCCTAGGCAGGGGAGGAAGTAAGAGAGAACAGGTGGGATATACCACTACTCCTGGACAGGGGAGGAAGTAAAAGAGAACAGGTGGGATATACCACAGCTCCTAGGCAGAGGAGGAGGTAAGAGAGAACAGGTGGGATATATCACTGCTCCTGGACAGGGGAGGAAGTGAAAGAGAACAGGTGGGATATACCATAGCTCCTTGGCAGGGGAGGATGTAAGAGAGAACAGGTGGGATATATCACAGCACCTAGGCAGGGGAGGAAGTAAAAGATAACAGGTCGAATATACCACAGCTCCTGGGCAGGGGAGGAAGTAAAAGAGAATAGGTGGGATATACCACAGCTCCTGGGCAGGGAAGGAAGTGAAAGAGAACAGGTGGGATATACCACAGCTCCTAGGCAGGGGGTGGGGAAGTAAAAGAGAACAGGTGGGATATACCACTGCTCCTGGGCAGGGGTGGAAGTAAAAGATAACAGGTCGAATATACCACAGCTCCTGGGCAGGGGAGGAAGTAAAAGAGAACAGGTGGGATTTACCACAGCTCCTGGGCAGGGGAGGATGTAAGAGAGAACAGGTGGGATATACCACAGCTCATGGGCAGGGGAGGATGTAAGAGAGAACAGGTGGGATGTACCTCAGCTCCTGGGCAGGGGAGGAAGTATAAGAGAACAGGTGGGATATACCACAGCTCCTGGGCAGGGGAGGAAGTATAAAAGAACAGGTGGGATATACCACAGCTCCTGGGCAGGGGAGGATGTAAGAGAGAACAGGTGGGATATACCACAGCTCCTGGGCAGGGGAGGAAGTAAAAGAGAACAGGTGGATACACCACAGCTCCTAGACAGGGGAGGAAGGGAAAGAGAACAGGTGGGATATACCACAGCTCCTGGACAGGGGAGGAGGTAAAAGAGAACAGGTGGGATATACCACCGCTCCTAGGCAGGGGAGGAAGTAAGAGAGAACAGGTGGGATATACCACTGCTCCTGGACAGGGGAGGAAGTAAAAGAGAACAGGTGGGATATACCACAGCTCCTAGGCAGGGAAGGAAGTAAGAGAGAACAGGTGGGATATACCACTGCTCCTGGACAGGGGAGGTAGTGAAAGAAAACAGGTGGGATATATCACAGCTTTAGGACAGTGGAGGTAGTGAAAGAGAACAGGTGGGATATAACATAGCTCCTTGGCAGGGGAGGATGTAAGAGAGAACAGGTGGGATATATCACAGCACCTAGGCAGGGGAGGAAGTAAAAGATAACAGGTCGAATATACTACAGCTCCTGGACAGGGGAGGAAGTAAAAAAGAATAGGTGGGATATACCACAGCTCCTGGGCAGGGGAGGAAGTGAAAGAGAACAGGTGGGATATACCACAGCTCCTAGGCAGGGGGTGGGGAAGTAAGAGAGAACAGGTGGGATATACCACTGCTCCTGGGCAGGGGAGGAAGTAAAAGATAACAGGTCGAATATACCACAGCTCCTGGGCAGGGGAGGAAGTAAAAGAGAACAGGTGGAATATCACAGCTCCTGGACAGGGGAGGATGTAAGAGAGAACAGGTGGGATATACCACCGCTCCTGGACAGGGAGGAAGTAAAAGAGAACAGATGGGATGTAACACAGCTCCTGGGCAAGGGAGGAAGTAAAAGAGAACAGTTGGGATATACCAAAGTTCCTGGGCAGGGGAGGAAGAAAAAGAGAACATGTGGGATATACCACTGCTCCTGGGCGGGGTAGAGACGTAAAAGGAACTGGTTGGATATACCACCAATCCTGGGCAGTAGAGGAGGTAACAGAGAACAGGTGGGATATACAACAGCTTGTAGGCAGGGGAGGAAGTAAAAGAAAACAGGTGGGATATACCACCGCTCCTGGACAGGGGAGGTAGTAAAAAAGAACAGGTCAGATATATCACAGCTCCTGGGCAGGGGAAGGGAAGTAAAAGGAACTGGTTGGATATACTACAGGTCTTGGGCAGTAGAGGAGGTAACAGAGAACAGGTGGGATATACCACAGCTCCTAGGCAGGGGAGGAAGTAAAAGAAAACAGGTCAAATATACCACCGCTCCTGGACAGGGGAGGAAGTGAAAGAGAACAGGTGGGATATACCACAGCTCTTGGGCAGGGGAGGAAGTGAAATAGTATACAGACATTACAGCCGGGAATCACAGATGATTCTTTCTGGGATATACATTTATATTAGTGGCTTAACTACTATAACTTCAGAACTTTGCATAACAAAACTTAGTTCCTTATTTAAAAATGTTTGTTAAGCTGCAGTAGATCACTTGGCTCTCTAAACTAAGTCCAAAGTCCAATAGCCCAATAGCCTGACACTTGTGGGACTCTGTCCTGACGCCGGATGACTTTACTTTTAGGACACATGACATGAGATTCACAGTCAGTGTCTCCGCAGCGTCGGTGACGGCACCCTGACACGGCGCCAATAGTACAGGTGCTGACTGTGACTAAGAGCACGAGCAGAAAACCACAAGGATGTCGGATTTATGTCCTTCAGAGTAAAGTGTCATCAGTTTGGCTTCTTCTTCTTTGATGTTGATGAGGAAGCAAACATGAGTCACCCCTGACAAGTCATCTGTTTCTTCCAGAAAGTGAAAAAATAAAATCTTTTATTTTAGTTTGGACAAAGCCTATGACTATAGTATAGCTGAGCTGCTATTATTATTCAGGAGATCTTAGTGTAATCTCTTAGTCTTCCTGCAGTGCCTCCGCAGGAAAAGTGAGGAACTGCAGTGCATTCATTAAATGTTCACTGGAAGTCCTCCGGGGTGGAGATCCAAGTTTGGCACAGTTGTTATTTAGTCCAGGTCTTGATATGGTCCTTTACAAAGTCAGAATATTAAGGAAATGTAACATATATTATGGGCAGGTAGGTATATTGCCTGTGCTGGACGTATAGCTACACAGGGATCTTGGCGGCCCATCACCATTGAGAAATCTGTACCTAGAATGATCACCGCTATGTAAAGGTGGCATTAGATGTTGATTAAAGGGATTATCCTTCAGAATCATATGTCACCTATTACAGGTCATAAACGTAATATCGCTGGGGGTCCAACCACTGAGGTCCCCACCATTCATAAGAACCCAAAGTCATCTGTATAAATTAAGTGTGAGTATATGCACATTATAGACAATTAACGGAGCAGTCGTTACACATGCTCACTAACGTTTCATTCACAAAGGGATCTTTGAGCCCCCTATTTACAGGATCTGTAGGTCTCAGCAGCCGAGCTTCCTACTATCCGAGCCTCCTACTATCCGAGCCTCCTACTATCCGAGCCTCCTACTATCCGAGCCTCTTACTATCTGAGCCTCCTACTATCCGAGCCTCCTACTATCCGAGCCTCCTACTATCCGAGCCTCCTACTATCCGAGCCTCCTACTATCTGAGCCTCCTACTATCCGAGCCTCCTACTATCCGAGCCTCCTACTATCCGAGCCTCCTACTATCCGAGCTTCCTACTATCCGAGCCTCTTACTATCTGAGCCTCCTACTATCCGAGCCTCCTACTATCCGAGCCTCCTACTATCCGAGCCTCCTACTATCCGAGCCTCCTACTATCCGAGCCTCCTACTATCCGAGCCTCCTACTATCCGAGCCTCTTACTATCTGAGCCTCCTACTATCCGAGCCTCCTACTATCCGAGCCTCCTACTATCCGAGCCTCCTACTATCCGAGCCTCCTACTATCTGAGCCTCCTACTATCCGAGCCTCCTACTATCCGAGCCTCCTACTATCCGAGCCTCCTACTATCCGAGCTTCCTACTATCCGAGCCTCCTACTATCCGAGCCTCCTACTATCCGAGCCTCCTACTATCCGAGCATCCTACTATCCGAGCCTCCTACTATCCGAGCTTACTACTATCCGAGCCTCCTACTATCATACTTTAAACATCTATTCTGTGTATTGTGTATGGGACAACCTCTTTAAAGGTAATATGTCTGCAAGTTTTTGCTGTGTACTCTTGTGTAAAACCAATGTAGGGACTTCGACCATGATTCCAGCAATGTATCACTTAGTTTACAGGGTGCGGCAGTTAAAATGAAATCCAATCCCTGTTTTCTCTGCTGCAGTTCTAGAGGGGCTTTGAATTTTGTGATATATATATCCCCACCCACATCACTGATTGTATATAACCCCGACCACAACACTGATTGTATATAACCCGCCCACACTACTGACTGTTCATAACCCCGCCCACACCACTGATTGTATATAACCCCGACCACAACACTGATTGTATATAACCCCGCCCACACTACTGACTGTTCATAACCCCGCCCACACCACTGATTGTATATAACCACACCCACACCACTGATTGTATATAACCCTGTCCACACCACTGATTGTGTCTAACCCCACCCACACCACTGATTATGTATAACCTTGCCCACATCACTGACTGTGTATAACCCCATCCACACCACTGACTATGTATAACCCCACCCACACCACTGATTGTATATAACCTCGCCCACACCACTGATTGTATATAACCCCGCCACATTACTGACTGTTTATAACCCTGCCCACACCACTGATTGTATATAACCACACCCACACCACTGATTGTGTATAACCCTGTCCACACCACTGACTCTGTATAACCCCACCCACACCACTGATTGTCTATAACCTCGCCCACACCACTGATTGTGTATAACCTCACCCACACCACTGATTGTGTATAACCCCACCCACACCACTGATTGTCTATAACCTCGCCCACACCACTGATTGTGTAAAACCTCGCCCACACCACTGATTGTGTATAACCTCGCCCACACCACTAATTGTGTATAACCTCACCCACACCACTGCTTGTGTATAACCCTGCCCACACCACTGATTGTGTATAACCTCGCCCACACCACTGATTGTGTATAATCCCACCCACACCACTGATTGTGTATAATCCCACCCACACCACGGATTGTCTATAACCTCGCCCACACCACTGATTGTGTATAACCTCGCCCACGCCACTGATTGTGTATAACCCTGCCCACACCACTGATTGTGTATAACCTCGCCCACACCACTGATTGTGTATAATCCCACCCACACCACTGATTGTGTATAATCCCACCCACACCACTGATTGTCTATAACCTCACCCACACCACTGATTGTGTATAACCTCGCCCACGCCACTGATTGTGTATAACCCCATCCACACCACTGAATGTGTATAACCTCGCCCACACCACTGATTGTGTATAACCCACCCAACCACTGATTGTGTATAACCCTGCCCACACCACTGACTGGATAACCCCACCCACACTGTTGATTGTTTATAATCCCACCCACACCACTGATTGTGTATAACCCCACCCACACCACTGACTGTGTATAACCCCACCCACACCACTGATTGTGTATAACCCTGCCCACACCACTGACTGTATAACCCCACCCACACTGTTGATTGTGTATAACCCCACCCACACCACTGATTGTGTATAACCCTGCCCACACCACTGACTGTATAACACCACCCACACTGTTGATTGTGCATAACCCCACCCACACCACTGACTGTATAAAACCATCCACACCACTGATTGTGTATAACCCCGCCCACACCACTGATTCTGTATAACCCCATCCACACCACTGATTGTGTATAGCCCCGCCCACACCACTGATTGTGTATAACCCCGCCCACACCACTGATTGTGTATAACCACACCCACACGACTGATTGTGCATAACCCCACCCACACCACTGATTGTGTTTAACCCCATCCACACCACTGATTGTGTTTAACCCCACCCACACCACTGACTGTGTATAACCTTGCCCACACTACTGACTGTGTATAACCCCCACCCACACCACTGACTATGTATAACCCCACCCACACCACTGATTGTGTTTAACCCCATCCACACCACTCATTGTGTATAACCCACCCACACCACTGATTGTGTATAACCCCACACACCACTGACTGTGTATAACCCTGCCCACACCACTGTGTATAACCTCGCCCACACCACTGATTGTGTGTAACCCTGCCCACACCACTGTGTATAACCTCGCCCACACTACTGATTTTTTATAACCCCGCCCACACCACTGATTGTGTATAACCTCGCCCACACCACTGATTGTGTATAACCTCGCCCACACCGCTGATTGTGTATAACCCCACCCACACCGCTGATTGTGTTTAACTCCCCACACCACTGATTATGTATAACCCCGCCCACACCACTGATTATGTATAACCCCACCCACACCACTGATTGTCTATAACCTCTTACACCACTGATTGTGTATAACCCCGCCCATACGACTGATTGTGTATAACCCCGCCCACTCCAATGATTGTGCATACCCCACCCACACCACTGATTGTGTATTACCCCACCCACACTACTGATTGTGTATAACCCCGCCCACACCACTGATTGTGTATAACTCTGCCCACTCCACTGATTATGTATAACCCCACCCACACCACTGATTGTCTATAACCTCTTACACCACTAATTGTGTATAACCCCGCCCACACGACTGATTGTGTATAACCCCGCCCACTCCAATAATTGTGCATAACCCCACCCACACCACTGATTGTGTATTACCCCACCCACACTACTGATTGTGTATAACCCCGCCCACACCACTGATTGTGTATTACCCCACCCACACTACTGATTGTGTATAACCCCGCCCACTCCACTGATTGTGTATAACCCCGCCCACTCCACTGATTGTGTATAACCCCACCCACACCACTGATTGTGTATAACTCCGCCCACTCCACTGATTGTGTATATGTGTATAACGCCGCCCACACCACTGATTGTGTATAACTCCACCCACTCCACTGATTGTGTATAACCCCGCCCACTCCACTGATTGTGTATAACCCCCACACCACTGATTGTGTATAACTCCGCCCACTACACTGATTGTGTATAACCCCACCCACTCCACTGATTGTGTATAACCCCGCCCACTCCACTGATTGTGTATATCCCCGCACACACTACTGATTGACAGAATGTTGCTTATCAGTGGTGGGGGTGTGGTTGGATCAGAAGGCACGAGACAGCTAGTACTGTAGTAATAATCTCCTGATGATAAAACACTGATTTGATTGAAACAGTGACATATCACTGGAATCAGGGTCTGTGCTCCTACTTCATGCTATTCTCAGATTACATAGCAAAATCTGCAGATAGATTCACTTTAAGTATAAAAACAAGCCGAACAACCTTTTCCTTAGGGTACCATTCAGGAGATTTATCAATATTCTACCATATTAAAAGAATTCTAGAATACTGGTGATAAAAAATTGTGGTTCACAGGAAGCCCTGAGAAATCCTTAAACCATAAATTCGATTTTGATGTACAGCTTTATTGCCACTTCCTGACTCTGACCTGACCCTCTTTGAAAACTTGGTAGATAATAGCAATGAACTAAATCAGTGTTATTTGATAGAATATTGATTTGCATTAATAGACAGTCAATAAAAAAGGATATCTATATAATTGCATGTCCTGTCCGTCATCGACTTCCGTCACGATGTCCTCCTATCATGCACATTCGACTTCCTGTATGGCAGCCATATTTCCACACCCAAGTGATGGGTGTGGAAATATGGTGCCTGCTAGCGGTATTGGCCCCTTGACCAATGTGACTAGTGGTACCGCACTCCTACAAAGACATCTGTGGCACCCCTGGGTCAAAGTGCCACTGCGTCATCACTGCCCCCAGGTGGTGGTGTCACAAGAGAGCAACCAAGGGCATTCTCATCAGGCAACAAACACACAATACCAACACCTCCAGGCCAGAAGGGGGAGACCAAGCCCGGTTTTCAGAGTGAGCTCCCCTATATATTCTGGTCTGGGAAGGAGCTAGTTAGTGCAGTTGCTGAGAGGGCTGTGAACAGTCCAGTTCCTGGGAGGACTGTGAAGAGGACCTGGGTGTAAAGGAGCCGTGGTAAGCTCATCTCAGAGGCCACTGACGAGTTCCAGGCCTAAGGCTAGGGTCTGAGGAAAGGAGAAGCAAGAACACTACTGGGACGCTGAGCAACTCCGTGTTCACCCCAGAGGAAAGGTGTCGAGCCCCAGGCCCGGGAGGTACTCGGGCATCAGGCTCAGAGGGGTTCATGGGGATGTCACTGGTGGCGATGCCTGAGCCCGTGGCCTGGGTGACACTTCAAAGAGGGGTTATGTACAAGGAAAAGAGTTGTTGTCTCGTGACGCCACCTGTAGTACCTGGTGATGGGTCACCAGCACCGCCACAGTCCTCTGGAGGGTGATGGTATTGCGGCAAGGATGGCAAAGCCCCCTACAGATGGAGCTAGGCCTCCGGGGCAGCGTAGAGTAAGGGGGCAGCTTGGAGTGGGAATTGAGGCCAGGGTAGGAAGCAATGGGGCAGTCTATATGGAGGCTGGGGACGGAGAGGAATAATGCACACACACTGAAGAACGTCTCTTTTACCTTTTACTGGTGGTATTCGCAGGTAAAGATGTCCAGAGCCCTGTCGGGTGACCAGGTGCACAGTAAGTCACCACAGTAAGTGGGTATAAGGCCTCCTCAGGTTCCCTGCTGTCTCTGAAGCCCTGTCAGTATACAACACGACTGGCCTACTCACTTTCTCTGGTCCTCTCTCTCTCCTCCTGGGCGGTCCACGGGTTACCCTCTCTGATCACTGCTGTGTGTTCCCACACTACGTTGTCTGGCTCCCTTTTGCTGGGTATGCAGGGGGACCGGGTGACTAAAGTCTCCACTGTGTGCCGAGGTTTTCTGCAGTCCTAGAGTGATCCTACAGGTGCGGATCCCCGAAGTCCGGTAAGTCTTGGGCAAACTTCCACTAGTTTCTCTGTTCCCTTGGTTAAGCTCAATGCCTTCTGTCCCCACTCCTAGACTTGGCTGAACAGCAGAAGGGCCACTCCGAGTCACTGGTTCGGGCCTAACCGCGGCACCGAGCACCAAGATGTCTTCGCAGCTGTTCTAGTGTCTGCACACTCTACCTAACTCCTCCCCCAGCAGCAGT
Source organism: Allobates femoralis (assembly GCA_033576535.1). Lineage (NCBI taxonomy): Eukaryota > Metazoa > Chordata > Amphibia > Anura > Aromobatidae > Allobates > Allobates femoralis. The sequence goes on from JARQOC010000005.1 coordinate 556,717,067, forward strand.
ATTTATAGGGGATCTCACCTAAAGTCAGTGAGTCTAGCTCCCCTTACTGTGCCAGGGTGAAAGGTGTTGCATGTAGTAGGTACCTGCTGTGGAAAACCAGCTGTGCAGTAGTGAAGACTGTGGCTACCTGCGTAAGCAGGGCGCCACAAAGGTGCATAGAACGGACACCAGAGTCCAAGACAGGGTCACACATCCCGGCAGTCAACACCAGAATGAGGGCATTCCAAATTTCCCAGATACACTGTACCAGAGACACAGCAACGTATAGATTCCAGAGACACTGACACCCGGGAACAGGGTAGAGGAAAGGACTGGAGTTGCCTGTCATACCGGTACCTCACAGGAAGTGACAGGGCCGGCAGCCTAGCTTAAGCAACAGCAGGAGCCAAATTGCAAGCGCAGTAAGGGAGCCAAAGACCTGGTTGGGTGAGAATAACCCCAAGTTGCTCTCAAGACTCCCTCAATATCATTTAACATCTGTTCCAGTAAAGGACTGAGAAAACTACAAAACAGTGAGTCTGCCTATTATTTGCGCCCGACGTCCTACATCTCACACATAGACTATTTACACTGCCCCGGGGATTGGCTTTACCCGTGGAAAGCCATCCCATCTCAGCTATTACCCATCATCCCCAGAGGTTCTGCAGCAGCGGTGGTCCTCACTGACCCCATACCACGGGTGGCGTCACGACAACCTCCTCTGTACATATCCCTTTTTTTCAACTCACGCCCAGGCCACAGGACTGGGTCACGACCCCCGTGACTCCCCAGTGACAGCAGCAGCGAACCGGTGCCTGAGTACCCCACGTCCTGGGGGCGCCTCACATCAACACCAGCAACCGTTGTCAGTAAGTCGTCGCTGCATTTGACACCCCCCCCCCCCTCAGCCTACCCGGAACATTTCTACCACACTTGCTGATGAGTATCTGCACTCTGACCTGCTAGTACCTATAGTATTGTTCAATCACATGACCGTGACATCACCACAGGTCCTGTAATGAACAGAAAGCAGACAGGTACTCGCAGCCCACTCTCCCCCTGCTCTGCCAACTGCATCCCATTCTGCCCACTCTCTCCCATTCTGCCCACTCTCCCCCAACTCTGCCCACTCCTAAACCTCCCTCTTGCTCTGCCCGCTCTCCCCCTGCTCTGCCCGCTGTCCTCTCTCTCTGTTCGCTCTGCCCTTGCTCTACTTACTTATCCCCGCTCTGGCTACTCTCCCCCGACTATGATCACTCTCCCCCCACTCTGCATGTATGGGGCGTCGAGAGCAATCACAGGGGGGGCGGAGAGCATGCACCGGAGAGGGGGGCAGAGAGCAATCACAGGGGGGGCAGAGAGCATGCACGGGAAAGGGGGGCAGAGAGCAATCACAGGGGGGCAAAGAGCAATCACAGGGGGGGCAGAGAGCAATCACAGGGGGGGCAGAGAGCATGCATGGGGGGGAAGCACAGTTTGGGGCCACATCTAGTAAAATATAATTGTGATCATGCAAAAGTTCCATAAACAAGGCTACAGATAACATGTTAGTGTACTGTATTTTATTATCATCATAATCTCAGTTTTTGACCCCTATTTCTAAATTATGACTCATTTTATGGACGAATATCAAATAAGACCTGTTAAACTGCAATGAAGAAAATAATCAAAAGACAGTGAAACGCGTTAATTTCAAACATCCGGACGAATGATCAACCGGCAGGAATTACCAATTAAACATAGCCACCAACTCTTAATTTTCTATCAAAATCCTCGTCAGAGGATAATCTGCTCTTAATCTCTCAATTAACCGGCGGTAGACAATAGGGAATTCGTCAATTTACACTGCCGTGAAAACCTGTCTGTCCAGGAAACGTCACTCATTGTCACCTATCGAATTTAATCTGGTACCGACCGGGGCTGTTTCCTACCTTCAATCCTAATCCCCCACATAGTACTGTATGGATATAGGAAGTCAACAAAAAAAGTCACCATGTAACACTAGACAGACGCACCTACAGACCGGGGCTGCATCCAAGTCCCCGGCCATCTTGTTTTTTTTGTCTTCATCCGTCTGTCATTGGGTATTTAAGCTCCATATTTTGGTCTGTCACTCATGAAAGGCTCTGTCAAGCAAAGCTTACGGGACGGCTTGCCAAAAAAAAAAATATCCCTACGGTGGCCACAATGACAATATTATATTATATTTGTGCCGGTCTGATAATCCCCCACGTTTGTTCCCTCAGCGGTCTGGTAATGCCGGGCTTAAGTTGCATATTTGGTCAAGATTTTGCTGATACATGCTATCAGCAGGAGAGAAATGAAATCCAAGGGTTAGATCTCTTATTACAAGGAATCACCCTCCTCGAGAGAGAGAGACTTATCCAAGAAGTGGCCTTACTCAACGCTCTACTATCTTCATTCATGGGAACCAGCCATGGATAATTACCTTCTCGGTTCTATCCCTTCGCGAATGTTTGTGGGTACTTTAATAAAAACAAGAGTTTCTCGGGAACCTGAGGAAGAGCAGACAATGTAATTTCTCACATCTCAGATGATTATAGCGCACATTAAAATGTAAAACCGGTTCCTTGCTGTGAAGAATATGGTTGATCTTCCCGAGGTGCTTATGGTGTTGCAGGTTACTTACCGCTTGGAGAAGTAATCTTCAGATTTCCCTTTCGGTAATCACTTTAGTAAAAAAAAAAAAAAACACATTTTCTATTACTGAGGATGGAAATAGTCTATTAAAAAAGAGTCCGGGAGGCCGGGATTTTCTTGGATTCTTAAAGAACTAAGTTAATTGATTCCTTCTCTTTCCGGACTGTTGTGCCTAATTTCCAAAGTCCTAAAACTAGAATTGAATGTTTTACCGGCTAGATGGATTGAGTGGTGTAAATCTAACTTTTTGGATACTGTCCTTGTCTGCTATGTTTCTATTGTGTGGAGGCTGTCAGTCTGTTCGGGTTGTGCTGAGTCTGTGCTGCAATCATCTGTGTTCGCTTCCCTTGATTAGGCCTCTACTTAAGCATGCTAGCTCCTCCATCCAATGTCAATCGTACACTTGTTGCTGCCTGTGTAAGACTGATCTCTCTGTGCTCTATGCCTGATTCAGCCTGACTTTATTCCTTTACCTTGACCTGGACCGTTTGCCTGTGACCAGCAGTGGTGGATTATAATAAGGTCAATATGGGCAGTAGCCCGGGCCCAGTGCTGTGGGGGGGCCCACCAGCCCAGGGTAAATTGCCCCTTTATAATCCGCCACTGGTTGACCAGACTACTCTTTTGCCTGCTCCCTATAATATGTCTAGTCTTTTTGGTTTTCCTGACCCTAACTCGTAAATTGGAGTTTGTCTCTGACTACCCCTTGTTGGTACCTCGGATCATTTGACCTCCCTTTACTCATCCTGTAAGTAGTATTATAATGTAATTAGTATCTGTAATTGTAGTGTTTCTCTCCACTTCTGGGACTAGTTATTACTGTAGTGCCTCGCGTCACAGATACTAAAATCAACAATATGACAACTTACAAGTTATTTTTTTATTAATATTTATTTCCTACCATTTGTATTTACAGACCCTATGCAAAATGACGTGCAGGTTGATGAGGATGCTCCAAATACAAACCATATGTGGTCGCCTCCTGTACTGCTGAGTTACCGGTTTACTTTTCCTCACCTGAAGGTGTCATACTTGTACACAGGTTATACTGTATGTTCCTCTGCTGCATTTTCTTCCAGAAAGTATAGATTGTGCCAGAGATGTGGAGTCGGAGTTAGAGTCGGTGTCCTTTCTGGTGAAGTCGGACTTATGGAGTTGGATATTTGGCTTACTGACTTCACAGCCATGGTTGTGGAGTCAGAGTCGTGGAGTTGGAGTCCATTTTGATGGAGACAGAGTCAGTTAGATTGAGAAGTTGGAGTCAAATGTTTGGCTTACTGACTCCACAGCTATGGTTGGGAAGTCGGAGTCGTGGAGTCGGAGTCAGTGTCCTTTTTGGGGGCGTTGGAGTCGGTTTTAGAGTTGGAGTTGGATTCAGGGAAATTCGGAGTTGGATATTTGGCTTACTGATTTCACAGCCTTGGTTGTGGAGTTGGAGTTATGGAGTCGGTGTCCATTTTGGTGGAGTTGGGGTCCCAGTCAGAGTTGGATTTAGGGAAGTTGAAGAGTCGGATGTTTGGCTTACTGACTTCACAGCCCTGGTTTGTGCAGCCTCAAGCCGGTGGAGGCACAGGACTGTGGATAGAGCATTGAAAGTAGAGAGTGGGAAATAAAGCACCTGTGAAGGGAAGGCCCACTGAGCTCTGAACTTGCAGCTCCACAAGCTTCAGGTATTGAATACAAAATGCAAACTAGATAAAAGCCAACAATAATTGTAACGGTGATCCTACCATAGGCTGGGTATTTGACTAAAACCTATTACTCCTCATCCTGCCATACACAAGCATGCTCGAGGAAAGGGATATGTAAAGATGGCACCAAAGGGTGCATTCAGATGTCCGTATACAGTAGATCAGTCCAAGACTGGACCCAATAGCCAAACTGTCCGGGCATGCCTCCCATCCAGACTGTATCAGTATAGACATACCATACGAATGACAAAGGCCAGTACAAGTGTAGAGGTCCATGAAAACATGTACCGCACACGGATGACACCAGTGTACAGTCCCTGTATAATTCATCTTCTTTACATGTTTAACATTGAAAGTATAGGAAAGGCTTTGTAATTTCATTTTTTATATCCATACCAGAATACACAGATGACACTTGGAAGACACATGAATAACATATGGATGACACATATGACACACAAAGGGCACATGGATGACATGCAGATGACACATGGATGACAGATGAATGACACACGGATGACACACAAATGACAGAAAGATGATATGGATAACAAACAGATGACATATGGATAACACACGGATAACAACACGGATGACACGCAGATGATAAATGAATGGCACATGGATGACAGACGAATGGCACGAGGAATACACAGGGATGACATGTGGAATACACAGGGATGGCGCATGGATGACGCACAGATGACAAATGGATGACACATGGATGGCACATGGATTACACACTGATGACTCACGAATGACTCACTGATGACTCATGGATGACACACTGATGACTCATGGATGACACATGAATGGCACACAGATGAAAGACGGATGATACCTGGAATACACAGGGATGGCACATGGATGACACACGGATGGCACATGGATGACACGGCGATGACACAGATGACAAATGAATGGTACAAGGATAACAGCCGCATGACAAACAGATGACACACAGATGACACACAAATGACAAACACATTACATGGATAACAAACTGATGACATATGTATAACACATGAATAACAACATGGATGACACACAGATGCCATACAGATGGCACACAGATGACAAACGAATGGCACATGGATGACAGGCGGATGACATGTGGAATACACAGGGACGGCACATGAATGACATATTGATGACAAACGGATGACACATGGATGGTACATAGATGACACACTGATAACTCATGGATGACACATTAATGGCACACGGATGACATGTGGATGACACACAAATGACAAACAGATCACACGGATAACACCCATTTTAAAACATGTACACATGTAGATCTGCTAAAAATAAATGGACAGTGCTACACATATGTGTTTTTCTATGGAAGTCTGCATGCACCCTTACAAATAAATACATCAACAACCCAATTCAAAAGACCGTTGTCTTTACTGGTCTTCATTTTGGTATCCACCATCCTTGACCCGGCTGTGTGTCTTTATGGTCATGTGTTGACCCACTATTATTCTGGAATTTTTCCAGATTGAGAGCTTGAATGGGGCAGATCTGCAGTACCGGACAAAGCCCATGGAGAAGAGAGGCGCTGTTGCCTCGACAAAGGAGCACTATGTTTCTAACCCCATGTAACTCCTTACACGTTCCAGCCAGTTCAATATTTTTGAATTCTTTCAATAGTTTTTGCACGTTGCTGAATTTGGTTCTGTTCTTTATGTTTTTCCCTTTAGCTGAATTTGTTATTGTTTTGAGTCTCTTTTCTACATAGAAACAATCAGATATGAGATAAGAAGTGTGATCAAAGGGAGGCCGAGCCCTCACAAGTCGGAGCTGCTTGTTCTTTCACTGCTCGGACTTGTCACGTCGTTCAGCGCAGTGACTTAAAGGCTTGATGTAAAGAGGAAACTCAGGTTTCTTCGTGGTTTAGGGTTGTACTAGACGGAACGGCACAAAGCAGCTCACTATGAGATCACCATGAGGGAAGAGGAATTTCTTGTCCTACTAAACAAGGTTGACGCTTTGCGGAGAGTCAGCCTTCCGGCCCAGGATGATGTTCAATCAGGACCAGTGGCGTAACTTGAAGCTCATTGACTCCGATGCAAAAGCTCCAACGGGGCCCCTAATTATTGCAAATCTTTACTAGCATTAGTCTTTTTCTATAAGCCAACGGGACTTTTGGGGCCCCCTAAGCTCCAGGACCTGGGTGCACCTATTGTACTTAAGCCCCTGGGAAGGACCATCTTTGCGTGTTTTTTCATTCCTCCAAACCATCTAATATGAAAAATGAAGCAAGTTTGTCCATGGTCTTGACCCATGACCTGCAACTGAGACCAAGCTGTCTGACACTGGGCAGCACATTACTCTCTAGAAATCCCTTGATAGTCTCGAGATTTCATTGTACCCTGCACAGATTCAAGACACCCTGTGCCAGATGCAGCAAAGCAGCCCCAGAACATAACAGAGCCTCCTCCATCTTTCACAGTATTGACAGTGTTCTTTTCTTGATATGCTTCATTTATCTATCCGTGAACATAGAGCTGATGTGTCGTGCCAAAAAAGTAGCATTTTTGCCTCATCTGTCCATAGGACATTCTCCCAGAAGCTTTGTGGCTTGTCAACATGTAGTTTGGCAAATTCCAGTCTGGCTTTTTTATGATTTTTTTTTCAACTATGGTGTCCTCCTTGGTCATCTCCCATGAAGTCCACTTTGGCTCAACAACGACGGATGGTGCAATCTGACGCTGATGTTCCTTGAGCTTGAAGTTCACCTATACTCTCTTTAGACGTTTTCATGGGCTCTTTTGTTATAGTTCGTATTATCCGTCTCTTTGATTGGTCATCAATTTTCCTCCTTGCGGCCACGTCCAGGGAGGTTGGCTACAGTCCCATGGATCTTAAATTTATGAATAATATGGGCAACTGTAGTCACAGGAACATCAAGCTTGTTGGAGATGGTCTTATAACCTTTACCTTAACATGTTTGTCTATCATTTTCTTTCTAATGTCCTGAGACAGCTCTTTCCTTCGCTTCCTCTGGTCCATGTTGAGTACGGTACACACCATGTCACCGAACAGCACAGTGGGTCTCTGTAGCCCTATATACAGGCCCACTGACTGATTACAAGATTGGAGACACCAGTGATTATAATTAGTGGACACACCTTGATTTAATATGTCCCCTTTGTCACATTATTGTCAGGGATACCATCCTGAGATGTCCGATCTATCAAAATATAAAATAAATTAATTCAACCGGTAAACAGCGTAATGGAAGAGAAATAAAAAACGCTAGAATTACATTTTTTTTGGTCAACATTTCAATAAAGAGACAATTAACACATCGAATCAAACCGAAAATGATGTTTCCAAATGTGTCAACTCAAATAATGAATTACACAGCCCCAGATCCCAAAAAATTAGAACGTTATGGGTTTTGGAAAATGGTGAAAAATGCACCGTTTTTGGGGGGTGGACAAATTTCAGAATTTTTTTCACCACTTAAATAAAAAAAAAATAAAACTATACATGTTTGGTATCTACGAACTCGTACTGACCTGAAGAATCCTATTGCCAAGTCATATTTACCATATAGTGAACAAGGTAAGTAAAAGAAACAAAATACAATTGTCGAATTTCACCACACTTGGAATATGTTTTCCCATTTTTCAGACCCCAGTCCCCTCTCGATCAACATGGACTTATTCGCCCCTATGGAGCTCACTGACCCTTCTTGAAGCTCATGGACCCCGATGCAAGAGCTCCAACGGGGCCCCCAATTATTGGTAAAATAATGATGTCATTCAAAAGTACAACTTGCCCACGAAAAACCAAGCCCTCATATGTCTATTTACGGGAGTACCAAGATTCCCGAGTTCTGAGTTATTCAGGGATCCTCCTAAGGTGGAGATCTTCTAGATTGTTTCTCAGAACATTTCCTAAGGAACATTAATTAACTTTCTCTGTAAACATGATGCATCTCCACATTCATCATAAACACGTTGCCATAAAAACTTCATAGGAAAGAGATTTCCTTCCTCTGCCGTTGACCCGTTCCTTTCCTACAAGAAGATTTATGGGCTTCACAAGTCATAAGATGTCCGAGGTATCCAGCCTACACGCTACAGATGTGAGATTTGCGGTTCTTAAACAGAATATTTCTATGAAGAAGTTTACGTTACCTTATCCAAACTAAACATATTAAACCCAGTGGCGTATCTTGACGATACTATGAGGGACACCTTTGTCTTAACCATTAACCTTAACTGCTATACCTATTAAAACAATGACATGACCACTTCTTTGGACGAATGGCCACAGCTTTATTAAACATCAAGTATATATATCCCTCCCGCGGCTCAACATGCCGTCCCTTAATTAAAACATAACAGATATATATATGTGGTGCCCTGCTCACGTAGGTAGCCACAGCCTTCCCTAATGCACAGCTGGGTTTCCACAGCAGGTACCTACTACATGCAACACCTTCCACCTCGGCACAGGAGGGGGAGCTAGCCTCACTGACTTTAGGTGAGATCCCCTATAAATACTGCGGTTGGGGGAGGAGTTAGGTAGAGTGTGCAGATGCTAGGAGAGCTGCGAAGACGTCCTGGTGATCGATGCCGTGGTTAGGCCCGAACCAGTGACCCGGAGTGGCCCTTCTATGTTCAGCCAAGCCTAGGAGTGGGGACAGAAGGCAAGGAGCTTAGCCAAGGGAGCAGAGGAACTAGTGGAAGTTTGCCCAAGACTTACCGGGCTTCGGGGATCCGCACCTGCAGGATCACCCTAGGACTGCAGAGAACCCCGGCACACCGTGGAGACTTTAGTCACCCGGTCCCCCTACGTACCCAGCAACAGGGAGCCAGACACCGTAGTGTGGAATCACACAGCAGTGATCAGAGAGGGTAACCCATGGACCACGCAGGAGGAGAGAGAGGACCAGAGAAAGTGAGGAGGCCAGTCGTGTTGTATACTGACAGGGCTTCAGAGACATCAGGGAACCTGAGGAGGCCTTATACCCACTTGCTGTTGAGACTCACTGTGCACCGGGTCACCCGACAGTGCCCTGGACATCTTTACCTGTGAATACTATCAGTAAAAAGGTAAAAGAGACTTTCTTCAGCGTTTGTGCATTATTCCTCTCCGTCCCCAGCCTCCCTATAGACTGCCTTACTGCTTCTTACCCTGGCCTCAAGTCCCACTCCAAGCTGCCCCGGAGGCCCAGCTCTACCTGTATGGAGCTTTGCCATCCTTGCCGCAATACCATCGCCCTCGAAAGGACTGCGGATGCGCTGGTGACCATCACCAGGTACTACAGGTGGCTTCACGAGACAACAACTCTTTCCCTTGTACATAACCCCTCTTTGAAGTGTCACCCAGGCCACGGGCTCAGGCACCGCCACCCGTGACATCCCCGTGAACCCCTCTGAGCCTGATATCCAAGTACCCCCCTGGCCTGGGGCTCGACATATATACATTCCAATAACGATAGCCCAAACACCGATAGGTCCGTCTGAGAAGCCACCAAATATCCTATCCCCTGGCCATTTCCTAAACCGGTCCAGAGGACCACCTCGGCTGTGACCAAACCCACCTGAGGTGTGGGATATTAATGGTCCATCTTTAAATCCCCCACCCACCCAAACTTGCAGGACCTACGCCCACAAATTCCCAAATTCCTTTTTACGAAGCAACGACCCCATGAGTGACTTTGTACCACCAACCGAATATCGGTACTCCCAGCCTCTTGAATCTGACCTATCCCCCGCTGTGACAATCAGAACTCCTCTTGTAAACCATTTTTTTTTTTATCTTATTCGTGTTTTTTATATAAATTTATTTCCTTTTCCGTCTATTCTTTAAAGGGAACCTGTCAGGTCACGCTACTCCTCTAACCTATAACTACCTGTCCCTGCACCTTCCTATCTGATCCCTAACCATCCCTGTCTGAGCTAAAGGGGCCCTATAATGAGGGAGAAAAATAACTTATCTACAGCGCGTTGTGAAAGTATTTGGCTCCCTTGAACCTTCAACCTTTTGCCACATTTCAGGCTTCAAACATAAAGATATAAATTCTAATTTTTTAGTAAAGAAGATGTCGGGCCCACAAGGGTCTGGGGTATCTCGGGCGGCCGGGTGCAGGGAGGTCACGGGTTGTCAGTGCCCGAGTCTCTGCCCTTGGGTGACAACAAAAAGGGGTATTTACAGGGATAAAAGTTTGTAAAGGAATGTCGTGACGCCATCTGTAGATCCGGTGATGGCACCGGCGTGGCAGGGGCCTCCGGGGTGATGGGCGGCAGCAACGTGTTGTGGCTCCCTACAGTTGGAGCGAGGTCCCCGGGGCTGTAAGGGTATGATGGTGGAGTAGAGCAGTGCAGTCTCTGCTGTGAGACTGGAATGTCACAGTTCACCAGGAAGAAACACAGACACTTGCTTGCTCTGCACGGGTATTTACTCTGGTCATCTGCAGTTCACAGGGTATATGGTTATTACAGCCAGGGTAGTGGACTGGGTGGTCCTGGCAAAAGGCAATCTCCATCTGACGCTCCAGCTATGTTCCTTTTCTCTTATTCTGCCCTACCTCTGTGCACTCCTTCTTCTTCGCGCTGCCCTGCACGAATTCCCCTTACTACCAGGCCTGTTGGGTGATATGAGATACCCTTCTCTCTCTAAGGGCCCCTTTACACGCCACCACTGAAAGGTAGCAACTGCCTGGCATTGGGGATATTTATGCCTGTTGCCATGAAATTGCTATGAAATGGCGGCGTGTAAATAGGGAAATTCCTTCCTGTGTCCTGACACTTCGTAGCAATTTCATGGCAACAGGCATAAATATCCCCAATGCCAGGCAGTTGCTACCTTTCAGTGGTGGCGTGTAAAGGGGCCCTAAGGGGTGCCCAACCCAGTTTGGTACTTCTGGTGGGGACTGTGCATTAGGGATGAGCGAGTCCTAAATTACTCGGAATCGCTAGACCCGCACGAGTCGGAGCCCAGGGTGGCAGTTAGGTATCCCCGGCCCTGGTTGAGAACCGGGGGGGGGGGGGGTGCTGTCGGGTCCAGGCAGCCTTGAGAACGGGGGGGGGGGGGGGGTGCTGTCGGGTCCAGGCAGCCTTGAGAACCGGGGGGGGGGGGGGGGGGGTGCTGTCGGGCCCGGCGGCCTTGAAAAGCGGGGGGGCTATCAAAGCTGACCTTACCTCCTCCAGCCGCGAAGCAGCCCGCCTGCCGCAAACCGACTCGCCGGCCGCAAAGGACTCTCGCTAGGACTCGTTACTGAGCGAGTATTCGCTAAAAGACTCGCCGATTCCCGAGTCCAGCGAGTCCCTTAAGAATCGCCGAGTAACGAGTCCTAGCGAGTAGACTCGCTCATCCCTACTGTGCATATGTCTGGCGGATCGTGCTCCTATGAAGCTGTCGAACATACCGGTGTCTGGGGCTCAGGGATGGACCTCTGCACTGCTTCGGAGCCAGTACCCCACTGCGGACTGGACCAGGGTGTTCAGTCACCCTCCGTCTGCCCCTCTCTGTCTTGGTCACCAGGTTGAGGTGCCATCCCCATTACTTCTCATACTCAATCGCCAGCTCTTATGTCTCTCTGGTTCTGCTTTCTGTCTTGTCTGACTCTTTCCCACTCTTTTCCCACTCACTATATACCCTAGCTCTCCTCCCACCAGTAGCGGTTACCCTGGTAACGGACTGTCTAATTGTCCCCCTGTCTCTAGGTGTATGTGTGGGGTGGGGAGCACCGGGCCGGATATGACGTTTCGGCCCGGGCATCACATGATCGGAAGAGGCGGGCATTTTGAATAGGAGGAAGCTTAGTTAGGTTCACCGGGATCTTCTCCAAACTAGACAGGTCCACCAGGATCTTCTTCAAGTCTAGGTAGCTTCACCAGGATCTTCTTCAAGCCTAGATAGGTCCACCAGGATCTTCTCCAAGCCTAGATACGTCAATCAGGTTCTTCTCCAAGCCTACATAGGTCCACCATGGTCTTCTCCAAGACTAGATATGTCTGTCAGGTTCTTGTCCAAGCCTAGATAGCTCCACCAGGATCTTCTTAAAGCCTAAATAGATCCACCAGGGTCTTTTCCAAGCCTAAATAGGTCCATCAGGGACTTCTTCAAGCCTAATTAGGTCCACCAACACGATGTCCGCCGTTATCTTGATAATATGAGGCCATCAGGTTGCTAGTCTTCCTCTTCGCCTTGTTCCTTCTATTGTTCAGACCATGATGTGCTTCTCCAGTGACTGCTGTCTTTCTACGATGTGTAGACAAGCCATAGCTTGATGATTCTTGCTTTGAATGACATATCTGGCTTGATTTGTTCCAAAATTGGAGCTGATGCAAGCTGGCGTGAAAACACCAAAAGTCGCTACATTTTTGTGCAACTCCTCTGAACATGTGCAACATTCTTTTACTACGTAAACAAATATCCACCCTCCTGACTAGTTATGAGAGGTAGCAGTTGGCCAAAAGAGCATATCCAAATGAAGAGAGAGGCGTCTAGCCCTTCCAATCAAAAACGTCTTCATTCAATCATCAAATTGCCATAAAACCCATCGAAATATGTAGGACAGACACATCTCCAATGCGTCCTTAGTCATGGCCATAGGTTGGGTGAAGCTCCTTAGGTTGGCCAAAGGAGCAAATCCCTGACAGATGTCTAATGTGTATGGCTAACTTTATGAACAATTGTGCTTATCATGGTAAAAAAAAGAAAAGTTACAAAACTTTAAAATTACAAAATAAAAAGTTTACAATAAAAGTAAGATAAAATAATTTAATAAAAAGTATAAAATAAATTAATAATGGAGATAAGTCTATAGCCCGATGTCACTTAATACTTAAAATAATGTCAACTACTTTGCGGAGAACAATCTGTTGACAATGATTAAGAAGTGGTTCTATTGAAGAAGAACCTAGTGAAGAAGAGTGAATGGCGTTCTTCTTATCTCATCCTTTCATGTTCTTCCTTCCCTGAAGACACAAGGTAACACACACAAGCGCTTGTCCCTCAACAGGGGCTTCGATGAGCAGCCGAGCAGAAAGACCTAATATCTCTTCATTCATAATCTGTCATTTGAAAATCATTAGGGACGATTGACTTCACATGTCTCACATAATTAAAATAGTTATCTTTTCCTCTGGATTTTCAAAGCAAATAGCTTGCATTCTGAATCGGAGCGTTTATTGATGTCTCTCAGCGCACGGCGCGCCGTTGTCAGCTGTTAGATCACTGATGTGCATGGAGTCAGCCCGTCAGAGCCTTATTACCGTATGCAGCTAGGACACGGTTAATCATGGCGTTAAGGAGCTGAGGATGCCGAGAGGATACCTGTAGAAGAGAAGTCTTATGGACACTTTACACGTCCCGATATCGGCGTCCAACTCCGATAAAAAGTCACGTGGTTCGTGCGTTGGCCCCGATATAGTTTGTGCGTTGTATGGTGTAAATGTCCGATACGATGCACGAACGATGCCAAAACGATATCGGGGAAGAAATGAGCAGGCTCTCCAACTGCGCGATATTGGTTGGAAGTTGTAGCCGGATTGGGCTGTGTAAAAGTCCAACAACGATGTGGAGTACAACATCCCCTATTCTCTCCCATGTTAAATGGTCGTTCCTGGGTCGGCCGTACAAGGGGGCGTAGACATCGCAGTTGTGTTGGCTGCCGATATCGCGCTGTGTAACAGCTCCTATGCGATCTTGGAATTCTGCCCAGAAAAAGCGCGCTCCCGCGCCGTTGGATCCAATATCGGAACAATGTTGGGACGTGTAAAGTGGCCATTAAGGATAAGGTCAAACTTTTATTAATGGACTAGATGGGGGGCCTGATTCTATCGCATTGGGCGAGACTACCGTTATGTTACTGCATTATTTGTCAACCTCGTAGACCTTGATGTCAGAGACTCGGCCGTGCACCATGCTCGCTATGATGCAGCATCTTGTGACCGTCTTGACACCGGACATTCGTCTTGTCAGCGCTGTCGCTGCAAAATGGCCTCCTGTGACAATCTAATGGCTTTGAACTGGGGGGAGTCATCTGCGATACACATGTAGTGGCTTGGTCAAGGCAGTGATCTCTTTGTTCAGTAGTCTCATTTGCGCGATGTTGCCTTTTCCGTTGTGCTGCTCCTTTCCATGTGATCTGAGCACTTTTTGGGATGGCCCATCTTGGCGTAGATTTTGACTGATCAATCAAACTTATGGATTTCTTTATATTAAAGTTTAGGTGGCGCTGTTTTCTTTGATTGATCAACCAAACTTGCCGGATCGACCAAACTATAGGCTTCTTCACATTCCAGTGACCTATTGGCGGCCCTCGAGGCCTGGAGTTTCCTACCCCTGTTCTGGAGGTTGCAACAGAAAGACAGTGACATTCAGATAATAAAATATGATATTTTAATTATTTAACAGCTATATAGCTAAGAAATATGAAAAAGGAGACAGCTCATTAAATATGGACATATCTATAACTGCCCAGTAGCCATGTGGAGGCGTGTCTCATTACTGGGTCCTAACTTACTTTTATACCTGTATTATAAATCTCAGTCTCACTTTGGATTAAAAACTTGCCCATTTCAAGAGAGATTTTTAATCCAGAGATAGGCTGAGACTGATAATACAGGTAAAAAAGTAGGTTAGGACCCAGTAATGAGACACGCCTCGACATGGCTACTGGGCGGTTATTGATATGGTGTTGCACCAATACACATTTTATGTTGATGTTCTGGAAGTTGTAATAGTTTCTATTCAAGTTTAAAGTATTATTGCCTCCATATTGGAAAGCTTGTAAGTCAAATTCAAGTTGTTTTTAGGATCTGGAGTACGTCAGTCTTTTGTCGGAGGAACCTTCTGGCCCTCTGGTCACCAGAGTCCCACGACCCTTCCTTACACTATCATCACAATGAGTTACAGTCTGGAAAGCTACTATTACATCACAACTAGTCTAGGGGTCCGTCTTCACAATATTTGTGCTGTGTAAATGGACTTTTAATTGGGTTAACACAAATGTAGATGTTTCAAACAATAACCGAGAGCCCAATGTTGCTTGTAGGAGGCAACTTGTTGTTGGCTTCCCCCAAGTACATACCTATAGGTGTTCCTGACATACAGGATACAGCTGATACCACAAGGGCCCAAAAGAACCATCTATTATTGTAAATGGCACATGCTTGATGTCACAATGTTCTGTCTTACTTTGGAAACTTGTGACAGTTTTGGGACCTGTGTCTCACTCCTGTATTGAGACTTCTTATTAAATTTGTTTCTTTCATGTGGCAGTGTAGGAGTTAATGTCAGTTTCTCTTTCTGCAATACTCCTTAGCTCTCTTCCCAGGTGTGGCTACTTTGTGATCACTCCCATCTTCTTTATATGGTCACATGTTCCAGCATTCCTTGCTGGTGATTGAACCATTCCTGGCCTAGCTACCTGAGGAGAAGGTACTATTGTGAAAAAGCTAACTGCTGCCAAGCCATCTGCTATCTAGGAGTGAGGCAGTAGGCATGAAGTTGTTTTTGTTACTTCCGTATCTGTCTCCCCTTCCCCTCTTATGTGTTGTTAGAGCAGCAGTTGGGACTAGTGCTCCCGCCAGCCATTTCCCTATTTAGGGTCAACATCAGGGCCAGCGAGGGACTAGGTATCCTGCTTGGCGTCGGGGTAAAATATCCTGTATAGGGAGATCGCAGGTGAGTACAGGAGGTCTCCTTTACCCCGTTCCCTATGAGCAGTGCACTCCGTTGTATTTGTTGTCCCCCCCGGTGTTTCCCCTGTAGTGCGCCAGACACCATTGGGCTGTGCGCCACTGTATCCAGACGCTCCCTAGTCCGCGGCGAGACAGTAGGTGGGGGGGGCTCTATTACTGAATTTTTATTTGGGGGCTAGAACTTTTGATTCAATGATGATCATGCTCTTCAAAAAAATGTATCCGTGCCTTTTCTCTGTAATTCCAGCTATGCCACATAATGATTGCTCCTTTTTTTTTTTTCCTTGGCAAGTGCCTAAAATAACTGTACAAACAAATCTATTCAAGTCCTCATCAGTGAAGACCCCCCGAGGAGCACGACACCTGCACAGCGCACATGTACATTTACATATTCAGATTACCCTGAAAGCTATAAATGGTTCCGGCCTGGGGCCCAGTCACACCTGTCCATTATTCTGAATACTCTCCGATGGTGCGGTATCCCACAATCGCCCCTGAGCACACTAGGATGTGACAAAAGTGCAATAAATACATTGTAAATCCTGGGGATGACAAGCGAGAGGTGAGAATTTACGACCCTTGTAAAGGTATAAATCAATGAAGCGCGACGGAAATGTGGATTAATTTAAAATGCAACAATCAACATTACGGGTTTTGTGTCTATGTAAACTATAATATAATAAAAATTCCTCCATTTTAAAATAAAGTTACATTTTTAAGTAAAATAGTAATTCATCACACTTAAAGTCCTACCCCGGTTGGGCGCCATTAATTCATTATGCTTTGGGGATAGCATAATAAAATTGTGACAACTGGCCACCTGTGCAGGAGTGAACCAGTCTTCTTTACGCCAGCCGTACTCTTTTGCTCTACAAGTCAGGGGACATGAGCCATTGTTTCATGTGAAAATGTCGTCGCCCCCTTTTTGTCAGCTAATGTGTGGAATGCCTGCTGATTGCGGATTGCCACAGCCAAGTGTGGTGTACTAGACTGCATCATTCAGAGGTAGAGATAGATTAACTAGAGACCAATGAGGGAACAGCTAAGAGCCAACAGATCCTGTGGGGCACAATGCCCTTAAATGGGAGCTGAAGGATATAAAAAGGGGAGTGCTCCTGTCACCGGTGATTCTACACAACCTCAGCTTAGGGACCACGCTTCCAGCTGGTCGATTACAGAACTGCTCCACTTCCCAATACTGAGCACACAAATTCAATTGGAGAACCCAGGTTGGGACAATCCAGTCACCTGGTCAGGTAACTCGCTGTGCTCGGATGGTTTCCTAAGCTTGCCGCCAGGGGCTTAACTACAATAGGTTCCAGGGGTTGCGATCGAACCCAGGCAGGGGTGCATTAAGCCTCCCTGCCGCCTGAGCCAAAGAGCGGGAGGGGGGCATGGGGGTGTTATCGCTGGCGGCCACTGGTGATGAGTGGGGGGGATGCTATCACTGGCGGCCACGGGTGAGGAGCTAGCGGCAGGGGAGGGGGGATGGTACCTTGGTGCAGCCGGCGGCCATAAGAGGGCTGCCCCCTTCAGCACTGCGGCTCCCCCTGCCTCCTTGCCACCTGAGCCTAAAGGCTCAGGATGTCCAATGGATGGTGAGGCCCTGCACCCGGGCCCTGCAGCCTAGAGGGACCCCAAAAGTCCCTTTGGCCTATAGAAAAAGACTAATACTTTTAAAGATTTGCAATAATTGGGGGCCCCATTGGAGATCTCGCATCAGGGCCCCTTGACATGACGTTACGCCACTGCTTGCCGCTACCTCCTCTCAGTGCCCGTCAAAAGTGGGGTGCTGCTGGCTGATGTAGTTGGTCCTGGATCTCCCAAAATTGCAGAGGTTTTGATCCCCAGTGAGCCAGCGGAAGGGTGAGACTCAATCACTTGCACCATCTCGTGTCCTTGCTGTGAATGTTCAACATGCCATTGACCGTTGGTGACCCAATAAAGTCTTACAGTAGGAGGCACCCTAACCCTGTGTTCACTGAGTAGTTCTGCCAATGGGGAATGAGTAGGGGCATTCAGTGGGATAAGCCCCGGCCCAGGGCGCTCTCTCTAAAGACAACAAGGCCAGCGAATGGGAGAACCCATTGACCCAACGAAATAATGGCAATTGGGGCACCTTCAATTCACAGTCAATATATTGGAGATGAATAAAATTTCCTGGCTGAAGTTGAGCAAATCTGTCATATTCAAATTTCATCAGATTTTCTCATCCCAAAGGAATATAACTATGTTATGTCTACTCCACTACGGAATAAATTCAAGACTTTCATAGGACTCACAGTGGATATAGAAAAGCCTTAAACTCTCAGGTTCCTCAGTACAGATGTAGATATCTTTAAGGGGGTTGGTATAAATGGATCACTCCTGTGTAATCTAATCTGGGCCCGTTCTGTAACGAGGACTCCCCACAATCAGTGGTTACGAAAAGGAGGAAAGAACCAGAAAGCATGTACAAATGACCGGGATCAGAGAAACAGACCAATAATTCAAAAAAATTTTTTGTAAATCTTTATTAACAATAATACAGAGAAATATGAGCAAAAAACAAAAACAGAATAAAAACACTTAAAATGTGTGATGGGAAACCACCAACACAGCAATAACTATGGCCCCAGATGTCATCAGAATAGCTGTATCATGAGACCCAAACATGGGTTTAAATATTTGATTAGGACCCGCTGGTGACTAGACTCACAGGAAGGCAAGCCTGCTGACATGAAAGAATGAAAAAAACAAGAGATTCCAGGACAATATAGGTGGCATTGATCAAAAAACAAGAAAATCTTGAATAGCAATCATCAAACCCAGTTGAAAGATGATGCAGCTCAGCTAATATTGAATCAGAATATATTGCACCAATGTACAAAACAGTGAGATGCGACTCATAGACTCCTGTGATAAAGTATAGTACAGGGACCTAATGTCCCTTATGGAGTAACAAGAATGAAAGTCACAAATGCTATAATGTCGGTCCTGCCTGAGAGCTAATTAAGGACAAAGTTCTGAGCTCAAAAACACAGGTCTAGGAGAGCACACCATAAACTGGAATGGTCAGTTCAGTTAATGCTGAGGCATCAAAAATCAATCACCTGTGAGCAGGGTGAGAAAACATGAAGGATAAACAAAAGTCAGGACAATGCAACACCAATGCCTGGAAAAGGAATCAAAAATAAGTTATAGTCACCATAGCAGGTCAGGAGACCGGGGCACATAGCAGCAGGGACCGACGCGTATCGCCGCTCTAACACAACGGCTTCATCCTCGGGAAGCTGTGGTTACGGCCATTCAAAGCTCCAGCCAACAAAACACCAAAAATAGTTTTTTTGTAGTAAAAAAAGAACTAAAGGACTAAAAGAAGTCCTGCATGGGGAACCGATCCCTAATTAGATACATGAACAAACCTTATTACATTCTACAGAGAATTCTTTCTGACGCACACCAGGGGCCAGGGTTACTCCCGGTTTAGACAGGCGATTCTTCTCCTTCCTTGTCACGGGTGGACCGCGCCTGCCGGTAGTGGGGCCCGGTGTAGTGCAGATCAAAATTGAGGTCGTCTTACGGGAACAGATTAAAAGGGGTTTTAATTTGTTTTCTTCGTGACGCCACCTATGAGTAGATTCGGTAAGGGCTACCGACGCTGCGGAACCTCCCGGGGTGATGGACAGCAGCAAGATGTTACGCTCCCCACAGGCTGAGCGGTGATCCCCGGGGGCTGGAGCTGCTCAAGATGTTGTGCGGCAGCTGCGGTTACCTTTAGTTAACGACGGACAGTTCATAAGGAGACACGGACACAGATAGTCTCTGCAACGGTTCTTTACTGTAACCAGCAGGCAGTACATGGCTTACAGTGGTTGAGTAGAAGACCGGGTGGACTCAGCAGTGATAGTGCTCCTCAGAGATCCGCAGTGTACCTCCTTTCTACCTCCTTAGCTTCTCTTGCCAGCGTCGCCCAGGAATACCAGGTCGGGTACGGGGAGGCTGCTTCAATGCCCTATCCATGATGTACGTTCTGGATTCTTTGGGGAGCCTTGGGTCCCTCGGTGGGTACACCGCTGGTTAGACGACTGGAAACTGGCTGGTGGTGGGGTGCTCCTATAAAGCTGCTCCTCCACGGGGCTGGTTCGCGTGACAGAGGTGAACTGCTGCCAGCTTCGGTACCAGTGAACCGGCTGTGAGTTGTGGGCACGGGAGTCTTTTGGGAACCCGTGTAGAAATGCCCATTCCCGGTAGTTAAGGCCTCAGGTGCTGACACCCGACCGGTGACGGCCCAGGGGCCCGCACGGGGTGCGGAGCCCCCGCTCCACTCCAAGTTCTAGTCTGCTCTCTTCAAGTTCTAGACTCGACTCTTCTGACTCACTGTCTAGATTATTGTGTTCTCTTCACTACCCTAACACTCCACCCACCAGGACCTATGATTGGTCCCCTGTTCTAGGTGTTGTATGTTGGGTTGGATCTCTGAGTTAACTATTTCACTGCTTTGTCTAGAGAATATTGCGGCTGCAATACTCCCTTGTGACGCACTCGTTGCGGGGCGCCACATTTCTTTACAAAGCCGATCTTGACACTTCAAACCCAACCAGTTTTCTAGAACCTGATTTTTTTCAGAGCTCCCCCTTCTCCATCTGATATAATCTTGGACAACGTTCACACTCGTGTTTGAGCAACTTCTTTTAGATTTGACAAGTGGAATATTTTATTTATTATTTTAATGGCCTTCAGCTCGATCTCAAGTCATGATGACATAATGGATGAACGCTCTGTTGCAAGATTGATCTTGTGCAGCCTAGATAAGTCCACCAGGGTCTTCTCCAAACCTAGACAGGTCCACTAGGGTCTTGTCCAAACCCAGATAGGTCCACCAGTGTCTTCTCTAAGCCTAGATAGGTCCACTAGGGTCTTCTCCAAGACTAGATAGGTTCACCTGGTTCTTCTCCAAGCCTAGATAGGTCCACCAGGGTCTTCTCCAAGCCTAGATAGGTCCACTGGGGTCTTCTCCAAGCCTAGATAGGTCCACTGGGGTCTTCTCCAAGCCTAGATAGGTCCACTGGGGTCTTCTCCAAGCCAAGATAGTTCCACTAGGGTCTTTTCCAAGCCTACATAGGCCCACCAGGGTTTCCTAGATAGGTAAGCCAGGGTCTTCTCCCTAGATAGGCCCACCAGAATCTTCTCGGTCATTTTCTTGACAGTATCAAGCCATGGGGTTGATGGTATTCTTCTTCGTCTTGAACCTGCCATTCTTCCTACCATGATGTTCTTTTCCAGTGATTACTTTCTCTGTATGATGTGTCCAAAGTAGGTAAATTGTACCTTGGTGATCTTTGCTTCCAGTGACATGTCCGGCTTGATTTGTTCTAGAATTGACTTGTTTGTTCTTCTTGCCATCCATGGTATTGATAACATCCTTCTCCAGCTCCACATTTTGAAGGTGTTGATTCTTCTTCTATCTTGTTCCTTTACCGTCCAGGTGTCACTTCCATATGTTACTACAGAATAGACCAGACTATGTACGAGCCGTGTCTTCATCACCAGTGAAATGTTACTACAGAATAGACCAGACTATGTAGGAGCCGTGTCTTCATCACCAGTGAAATGTTACTACAGAATAGACCAGACTATGTAGGAGCCGTGTCTTCATCACCAGTGAAATGTTACTACAGAATAGACCAGACTATGTAGGAGCCGTGTCTTCATCACCAGTGAAATGTTCCTTGATGTGAAGACCTTGTCCAGTGACTTCATTGTTGCTTTGCCTATAACTCTTCCCCTATTGACTTCTGGTGTCATCGCTTTGAGTGATCATTGATCCGAGTAGGGTGAAGTCCTTTACATCTTTCACCAATGCAACAATGAGGCCTTATTCATACATCAAATTTTTCAATGTCCACAAAAACAGACTAATCATTCTGATCATTAGACTCTAATCAATATCCGATCAATCTCTGATCAGAATTATTAGTCTGTTTTTGTGGACATTGAAAAATTCGATGTATGAGAAAATTGACTTGTATCACACTCTAATCATTAGCGTGTGATACGAGTCACACAATTTTCTCATACATGAAGAAATAAAATATATACACATTCTTCTCCTTCTCCATTCGGATAGCCCATGAAAGTTGGATGTCATTCAAGTACAGTGCAATGTTTCCCTGGACTCATAGACTTGCATTGCTGGTTTTCATCTGACACTCGGATCTAAGTCGGACATGTCTCTGCGATTTTCCACAGATTACTTCGGCCGTCAAAAATCACGCAAAAGTGATTGGTCCCATAGACTACAATAGGTCAAAACGCCGGATGCCATCAAGACACTACAACCATCTGTATGAGCGCTGGGTCCAAAACATTGAGAACCAATTATTCGGTTGACCAACGAGGTTTCAAAACCAATTTACTTCCAAAATGATTAGTAAATCTAGTAGTAATTTTAATTAAGATTTTTGGATGTGCTCTCCTGTGGCGCCCCGCAACGAGTGCGTCACAAGAGGGTATTGCAGCCATAAATGCAGCCGCAATATTCTCTGACTCAGCAATGATCCGGTTAACGTAGAGATCCAACCCTACATGCAATACCTAGAACAGAGGGCCAATCACAGGTCCTGGGGGGTGGAGTGTTAGGGTAGTGTAGTAGAACAGACACGATAGTCTAGAGCAGAACCTAGAACGCTCGATATAGGACAGAGTCTGAGGACTTGAACTTGGAGAGGAGCGGGGGCTCCGCACCCGTGCGGGCCCCTGGGCCGTCACCGGTCGGGTGTCAGCACCTGAGGCCTTACTAACCGGGATTGGGCATTATCTACACGGGTTCCCAAAAGACTCCCGTGCCCACAACTCACAGCCGGTTCACTGGTACCGAAGCTGGCAGCAGTTCACCTCTGCCACACGAACCAGAAGAGTGGAGGAGCAGCTTTACAGGAGCACCCCACCACCAGCCAACTTCCAGTCGTCTAACCAGCGGTGTACCCACCGAGGGATCCAAGGCTCCCCAAAACATCCATAACGTACATCATGGATAGGGCATTGAAGCAGCCTCCCCGTACCCGACCTGGTATTCCTGGGCGACACTGGCAACCAATTAGTTAGAATGGAGGAACACTGCGGATTTCTAAGGGACACCATCACTGCTGAGTCCACCCGGTCTACTACTCAACCACTGTATGCCATGTACTGCCTGCTGGTTACAGTAGAGACCCGTTGCAGAGACTTTCTGTGTCCGTGCTTCCTTATGAACTGTCCGTCCGCACTAAAAGGTAACCGCAGCTGCCGCACAACATCTTGAGCAGCTCCAGCCTCCGGGGATCACCGCTCAGCCTGTGGGGAGCGTAACATCTTGCTGCTGTCCATCCCCCGGAGGTTCCGCAGCGTCGGTAGTACTTACCGAATCTACTCATAGGTGGCGTCACGAATAAATTAAAAAAAACCCTTTAATCTGTTCCACCAAGACGTCTTCACTTTTGATCTGCACTAAACCGGGCCCCACTACCGGCAGGCGCGGTCCACCCGTGACAAGGAGGAAGGAAGCATCGCCTGTCTAAACCGGACTCCCGGCCGCGGTGAGTCACTCCATTTTGAAGAAATACTTTTTTTCCCCACCAAAGTGGCCCTTCAATTTATCGGTTTCCAAGAAAATCAAGGATGGAATCTACAGATGAGCAAATGGTCTCAAGACAAATCAAATTTACTAATATTAGATTTGGCAAATTCAAATTTTCTTTAGTTTTTTTTGCCATTGATTTCGTACCAATTTTCTTGATTCTAAAGGGGTTAAAAAATGTTAAAATTTTTATTCTCCTTATCTCGGCCTTCACTCATCCTGTGGGGCAGCCCAGCTCCGCTGTGATCGGTCTCCGGTCTGACTCATGTCATTGCGAGAGTCCTAGTCACTGACTCACACGATGTTATGACGCCTCGTCATCCCCGAGGATGCCAGAAGATAGAGTCAGATGGAAGATCAGACCGGAGGATGGCAGGTAAGAACCGAAGTGGGATGAGTGTTATTTTTATTTTTTTTGCCTACTTTTATATGCTCTTGGGTCTTGGGTAATCAGTCATTTTTATTATTTATTACGTATTACATGGCACTTTACATGTGAAAAGGGGTATATATTAAATAAAGACAAGTACAATAATCATAAACAATAGAAGGCACAGACTGGTACAGCAGGAGAGAGAACCCTCCCCTGAGGGCTCACAGTCTACAAGGGATGGGTGAGGATACAGTAGGTGAGGTGAGAGGACCCTGCCCATGAGGGCTCACAGTCTACAAGGGATGAGTGAGGATACAGTAGGTGAGGAGAGAAGAGCCTGCCCGTGAGGGCTCACAGTCTACAAGGGATGGGTGAGGATACAGTATGTGAGGAGAGAGGACCCTGCCCGTGAGGGCTCACAGTCTACAAGGGATGGGTGAGGATACAGTAGGTGAGGAGAGAAGAGCCTGCCCACGAGGGCTCACAGTCTACAAGGGATGGGTGAGGATACAGTAGGTGAGGAGAGAGGACCCTGCCCATGAGGGCTCACAGTCTACAAGGGATGGGTGAGGATACAGTAGGTGAGGAAAGAGGACCTTGCTTGTGAGGGCTCACTGTCTACAAGGGATGGGTGAGGATACTGTAGGTGAGGAGAGAGGACCCTGCCTGTGAGGGCTCACAGTCTACAAGGGATGGGTGAGGATATAGTAGGTGAGGAGAGAGAACCCTGCCTGTGAGGGCTCACAGCCTACAAGGGATGGGTGAGGATACAGTAGGTGAAGAGAGAGGACCCTGCCCATGAGGGCTCACAGTCTACAAGGGATGGGTGAGGATACAGTAGGTGAAGAGAGAGGACCCTGCCCATGAGGGCTCACAGTCTACAAGGGATGGGTGAGAATACAGTAGGAGAGGAAAGAGGACCCTCCCTGTGAGGGCTCACTGTCTACAAGGAATGTGTAAGTATACAGTAGGAGAGAGAAGAGGACCCTGCCCATGAGGGCTCACAGTCTACAAGGGATGGGTGAGGATACAGTAGGTGAGAGAGGACCCTGCCCATGAGGGCTCACAGTCTACAAGGGAGGTGTGAGGATACAGTAGGAGAGGAGAGAGGACCCAGCCCATGAGGGTTCACAATCTACAAGAGCTTGTTAGGATACAGTAAGTGAAGAGAGAGGACCCTGCCTGCACGGGCTCACAGTCTACAAGGGATGGGTGACTGAGACTCATTGCAGGTTGTAGGCTTGTCGGAAGAGGTGGGTCTTCATGTTCCTTTTAAAAGTTTCCATAGTTGGCGAGAATCTGATATGTTAGGGTAGAGATTTCCAGAGTATGAGGGATGCACAGGAGAATTCTAGTAGTCATATCCGATTGCCATAGAATAAATTAAATTTTCCTGGTCGAATTCACATGAATTTGCTGAAGTCACAATGGCAGTGGATCCAACCATCACTAATGGGAACATATGTGACAGCACTTCTTCATGTCAATTTGGAAAAACAAGTGTCTTATCAAAAAAGATATTTGGGGCTCAAATGGCCCAAATTTTGCCATGATCAGCATTATAGGGGTTAAATAAACCCAATGGTTCTCATTTTCTCACCCACCATATAGTTGAATCCCAGCCACAAAACACTCCAGGCACATCCATTTTGCACAATTTCCATAAGTCCACCCCCTGAGAGGTGCACATATCAGGAATAGTGATGGGTGAACCCGAACTATGAAGTTCGGGGTCTGTACTGAACACTTAGTGTCCGTGCACAGATCTCAAGCCTGGGTGTCCGAGGGAAATCCATGTCACAGTTCGGGCCCGGGGACTGTTAAACAAAGCACGTGATTAATAAACATTATCATTATACTGACCGTGTCCCACGACCCACTTCCTGCTGTCCCATTGTCCTGCATTGCACATTATACCATACTAGAATGTATGGGATGATTGCAGATTACTCAAACAGCCAATCACAGAGGCCCATTTTGTGTGACAGCGTCTGTGATTTG
Source organism: Allobates femoralis (assembly GCA_033576535.1). Lineage (NCBI taxonomy): Eukaryota > Metazoa > Chordata > Amphibia > Anura > Aromobatidae > Allobates > Allobates femoralis. The sequence continues at coordinate 556,743,050 of JARQOC010000005.1, forward strand.
TTGTTGGGCCCCTCACACATATAGTAGTGTAAAGATAAATAAATGATTAAAACAAAAATAATGTAGCGCTCTGTGGTATTTTTGCTTCTCAGCACAGATAAAGTGGACAGCTATGGGCTGCCACCCCCAGCTGCCTGGATTTACCTTGGCTGGCGATCAAAATACAGGGAAGCCCATTATTTTTTTTAATTATTTAAATTAATAAATAAAAAAAATGTGTGGGATCCCACTATATTTAGATTACCAGGCAGCTTGGGACTGGGATTCTCAGCATGATAAGGCCCAAGCGTTCTGGGCCTCCCATACTGAAAACTGCAGCCCACAGCAGACCCTGGAAATGGCACATTTATCATAGTGCCATTTACAGGCGCTTTACCCAGTTCTTCTAGTGGCCATTGTGGGGGGTGGCACACTGGGTAATAAGGGGTTAATACCAGCTTTGCATTATCAGCTGGTACTAAGCCTGAAATTCATGATGTCAGGCCAAACCAGACCCAGCCATCATTAATTTCTAGTAAACATTAAAAAAAAAAAACACAACGCAGAGAAACAAATTTCATTAGCAATATAATACGAAACACATTTAGGGACTCCATCTTTATTAGAAAAAAAAACTCCCACTGACGTAATCCAGGTCTTCTTATTTTCACCTCTGCTACATTTTTGCCAGCAGACAAAGACATCTGCTAGCAAAGAGAGCAGGCAAAGGATAACAGCCGAGTGATGTGTGTAGAGAAAGCTGAAAGCAGTCTGTGGCGCCCCTGAGGGTCCAGTCGCCACAGAGGAACTGCACCTCAGCCAGAGGTGTGGTACCCTACTCTCGGATAAGGAGGGGGCACTACCCGATACCCACACACTAGCATCCAACACCACACCACTCCAGGCCAGGGGATCTGAGTGCACCCTATTGAGGGAGGGCCCCATCTCAGGCTGGAGGGGAACTAGGTAAAGGGTGTGGGTGGAGGAAGTAGATAGGGGAGCACACCAGGAAGTAGTGAAGTGAGTGGTAACAACGTTGAGAACGTGACTGACGTTGTTGGAAACTGCAACCTACTGTGTCCTCAAATTATTATTGCGTCACCTGCCCTGCACTACATTGCTAACATCAGCTAATAGACTTTATAACTGCCCTGGGGCCACGCTCTATCCGTGGAGAGCGATAACAACTCTGCTGCGCCACCAACTGCCCCATTAGAACTGAACCGCAGCGTCAGCCATCCATCTAATTGCCGAAAACCACGGGTGGCGTCACATATTAATCCCCTTATAAACTTTCCACCATTTTTATGACACAGCCAGGGTCACGGAGCTGGGTCACGCCACCGTGACATTCCCCAAAATAACCAAACCTGCCCGAGTTCCGAGTACCCCACGGCCTTAGTGTGGGCATGTCAAGTCCATACATTCTATCATACTAGAATGTATGGGCTAATTGCAGATTATTCAAACAGCTAATCACAGATGCCCCCATGTCTCTGATTGGCTGTTGGAGGGAAGTGAATATCCCAGAAGATAATGAGAGGCCCGGAAGCAGATGCGGTGGGACAGCGGAACGGCGGGATGCACGCTGTGGCACCCGGTAGGTATAATGACAATGTGTATGTGCTTTGTTTTACAGCTCCCCCTCCCCTGCCCCATCCTATAGCTGTAAAGTACTAGATCGGGGTTTGGACTCAAGTTCAAGTCACGGCCAGCCCCGAACAAAAAGTCTGGGTAATCCCGAGCATTGGCGGCTCGTCACTCTTCAGGAACAATACTGATGTCAGCAGTAATGTAGACGAACATAATGAAGAGCAATAGAAATCACTAAAGAGGGAAAATGACGACAAGAGAATCGGAGACATTAATTAAAGCGACATACGGTATATACCGGGATCTGCTCCTACACTCAATTTAACAATAATAAAAAAAGATAATTGCTATTTTCTGGGGAAGACTATTCATTATTGGAAGAAAAAATGAAATTAATATTTTCTGGAAAAAAATCCAAGTGTAAAGATATTGAGCAAAACAGTTATCAAAAATATTAATGCACATGAATGATAAGTACAGTCAGCCGGGGTGACGAGATGTGATGGGTGATAGATACGGTGTATGTGAGCTGAACACGTCTGTCTGTCTATCTATTATTTATCTATTTGTCTGTCTATCATCAATTAATGTTCTATCTATCTCTCTAGGCAACCATTCATTTATCCCCCTATCCATCAATTCCTCTATCTATCTATCTATCTATCTATCTATCTATTAGTCTTTCTATGAATAGATACAGTAGATCCATCCATCTCTCTTTCTAGTCATCATCCATCTATATCCATGTATCTGACGCACCCCGTGGGACTGTGGGGCACTCGGAACCGGGCAACAGTTCTGCTGGGGGTCACAGGGGTCGAGACCCGGCTCCATGGCCCCTGAGCGGTCAATAAAAGAAAGGAGAAGGAGTTTTTGGAATGGGGGGGGGGTTTAGGGGTGATTGTCGTGACGCCACCCATGGTATGCAGCAATTAGTGGCCACCGCTGCAGTCCGGGACCCCGGGGATGATGGAATGGCAACTATGATGGTTTCACTCCCCACGGGTGGAGCGGGCCCCCAGGGCAGCCGTTGTACAGGTACTGGTGATGGTGGGTCAGCGGGGCTGATCTGGCTGCAGGGAGGGATCAGAGGCGTCTCACAGGCCGACTCTTGCAGCCCACACGGCTTATTAGTCTACCGCTCCTCAGGCGGGAAATGAACAGCCTGACACATAGTTCTGAGTTCCAAACCCGGTTTACTTAGCTTTCGCTGCTAGCTGTGGTGCTAGTTCTGGTTCAATTGCAGTCCGATAGTCCCCAACAACCAGGATGGCTTGTCCAGTACACCTTCTTCGTGTTCCTCCCTTCTCGAGTTGCTCTTTCCCAGCGCTGCCTGCTCACCTGACTCCTGCTCACTCCTTTATTATCTATCCATCCATCTAGGTATTTATCTATCTCTAACTATCTGTCTATCTAAATCAAAGAAAACAGGCAGAATTCTGGTAGTTAAAGCAAACAAATGTGGACCGTTATTAGCCCATGTGGCACAACGTTTTGGCCTTATCAGCCTTTTTTAAGTATATAGCTTATGGGAAGTGCAGCATATTTACACTCCCTGGCAGAAGTTATATCCATGTTATGTAAATAAGCTTATAGCCTGATGTTAAATTCATCCATTGGTTGTATAAATTTCTCTTTTGAAAGCTTAAACCTTCCCAAATGTGGTATAGGTTAAGAAAATAAATTAGCATCAATGCTGAAATATTGATCATTTAATGAACACAGAATGGTCAGATTTTGGCAAAACAAAAGTTTTGTCGCCCACAGAAAGTAATGTGATATTCAAACAAATAATTAACTTAATATACAAATATATGTTGCATAACATTGGTGAATGACGTTGTGGTGCTATTAGAGTCATATTTAATATTTTGTGTGACTTCCATAAGCTTGAAGGACTGCATCCATGCGTTTCAACAATGATTCATACAATTTATTAATGAAGTCATCAGGAATAGCAAAGAATGCAGTCTTACATGCCTCCCAGAGTTCATCTAGATTCTTTGGTTTTGTCTTCCAAGCTTCTTCTTTCATCCTACCCCAAACATGCTCAATGATGTTCATGTCTGGTGACTGGGCTGGCCAGTGCTTGAGCACCTTGATCTTTTTTTACCTGGAGGAACTTTGTTGTAGAGATGGATGTGTGAGATGGAGCACCATCCTGCTGCAGAATTTGACCCCTTTTATGATTTGGATTATAAGAGGTAGCTAATACTTCTTGATATTTTAGGCTATTGATATTGCCTTCCACCTTGCAAATGTTTTGCACACCCCCAGACTGAATGTAACCCCAGACCATCTTTCCACCACCAAATTTAACTGTTTTCTGGGTGTATTTTGGATCCATACGGGCTCCAGTAGGTCTCCTGCAGTATTTGCAGCAGCTGTGGCGTAATTCTACTGAGGATTCATCAGAGAAATCCACCTTTTGCCATTTTTCCAGCATCCATCTGTTTAGCAGGCTGTGGGACTTTGCAAATGCGACACGATTTTTTATTTGCCTTTTGTTCAGTGCTGACATCTGGGCACTGATTCGACCTTGGAGGACATTTCAAGACAGAATCCTACAAACTGTTCTAGTTGACACAGGGACTTGAGGTGACCAGGCCTGTTGGAGCTCTGCTGCAGTGGAAGAGGGTCTTGCTTTGGATTTTGTAACCAACAAACGTCCCTCCTGAGCAGTTGTCTTGCGGGATCTACCGGCCCTGGCCTTGTCATACACATCTCCAGTCTCTTCAAATCTTTTTTTAATTCTTTGTACTTGACGCTGAGACACATTAAAGGTGCCAGCCACCTATGCAGTGGATCTGGTCTTCAGCCTCTTGATAATCAAGGCTTTGGTGGCAGGGTGGATTTTTAGCATGTTGTCAAAGGTCAAGTTGCAGTTCAAGTGAAGGTCTGGGGTGCTGGGTTTCTTTGTAGACACACCCACTAATTAACCGATCATTTACGGAGCACAGGTGAGGATGTAAACTAGGATTGGATGCATTATATGACCAGGCGGCAAAACTTTTGTCTTGCCAAAATCTGACCATTCTGTGTTCATTAAATGATCAATATGTCAGCATTGATGCCAATTTATTTTCTTAGGGTGCTTTCACATTACAATTTTAGTACCTGTCCGTGGGATCCGAGTTTGCAGGAGGATCCCACGGACAGGCACGGATCCACACGGATTCCTGCAATAGGATGGCAAATCCGATTCTATGCAGGATCTGTGTGGATCCTGCAGTCCCCTGTCCCTAGATACCCGCAGTTTACCTTGGAGACCAGCCTGCTCCCGCTTATCGCAGCCTGGCAGCGGGAGCAAGACATCGTGGAAACGATATTTAATTTATGTTAAAATTGACTTACCCTTAAAATTATAGACTGTTTATGTCTTTGTCAGTGGGCAAACTTACAAAATCAGCAAGGGATCAAATACTTATTTCCTTAATGATAGATAGATAGATAGATAGATAGATAGATAGATAGATAGATAGATAGATAGATAGATAGATAGATAGATAGATGATTATAATTGTATAGAACTAAGGATCTGCTATGATGGGATATTGATGTGAATCACGTGGTAATATGAGGCTCGGTATAAGGGTCACTTCACATAATTGGTTGCCCTATTGCAGATGGTTCATCATGTCCCGGCGCAGGCAGTGAACTGTTCTCTGTACATTACCGTCCTCCTCTATTATACCTGACGTTAATCCTCCGACATCAGATTACAGTCAGCGGAGCAGCACAGCTAATATTTGTTATCTATTGTACGCACTGGAGCAAGCGATTGCCTGTCCTTTCTTCATTAAATCAACAGAAGCAAATTGATGTCCATGTTTAGGAGTCAACTCCATCACGAGAGGTGGCGGTTCTCACACTTCGGCATGTACATGTTTAGATGCTGTGGCACAGGAACTGCATGGGCATCAGAGACCAACCGCTTACTCACATGGAAATTAGAATAATGTAAAGATCTGTTACTAACCGTGGCAGGAGAAACGGACGGGAACAAGGTTAGAAATTATTGGAACATGATGTGTATGGCGGTTTGCTGATGATTATGTACCGTGCAAGTGTGGCTCCCTTGCAGTCTGGTCACCACAGAGGGGTACTGCACCCAATCCACAGGTGTGGTATTCCTGTTCTCAGTAAACGGAATGGTAAGACCGGATGTCGCACCCCAGAGTTTGGATGCCACTATGTCATTGCCTCCTTCAGGGGGTAGTGTCATACCTGAGAGCAACAGAGGGTATCCACACCAGGCAAAACCAAAGCACACAACACTTTTCTGCCTCCAGGCCTCCAGAAAGATCTAAAACACGGGTTCATGGCAGCTCCCCTATAAATTCTGGTCTGGGGTGGAGTTAGTTCAGTACGGAGCAGTACTGAGGAAGACATCATGTGGACTTGAGCATTGCTAAGCTCGTCCCAGGATAGCTAAGCCTAGCTGAGGGACTAAGTCAAGGGTCTGAGGAAGTCGAGGAGAGCCTGGGTAGCAGAGCGGTGTCAAGCTCACCCCAGAGGAACAAGTGCCAAGAAACGGACACCAGAGTCCGAGGCTGTGCAGAAGAAAGCGCAGCAGGGAGGCCTCAGAAAGTGCTAGGTGAGGAAATCCCAAGTTGCTCCCAGGTTACACGGACTCAAAGAATCATCACCTGTGGCTGAGTCGGTATTGTCAGTAAAGGATTTGAGGAACCAACAAAATGTGAGTCTGTATGTTAATGTGCACCCTCCATCCTGCACCCTACACCTTGCAACATCCACTGACCTGGGGACCCGCTCCACCCGTGGGGAGCCATTCCATCTCTGCTGCCCGTCCATCATCCTCAGAGGTTCTGCAGCAGCGGGGGCCACTAACAGCCACAAACCACGGGTGGCGTCATGAATAACTTTCCTTTTAAACCACCCTATTCCCCAAGAATAACACTGAACCCAGGGTCACAGAGCCAGGTCTCGACCCCTGTGACTCCACAGAAACACCGCAGCCCGGTTCCGAGTACTCCACGGCCCTGGGGCGCATCACGGACAACCACAAAAGCACCCAACATCCCCGATCCCAGGGACGGCGGGCGGACCCAATAGAGGGAGGGCCCAGGTAATCAGTGGGACGGCGGGGAGAGAGGAGGAGGGTAGTAAGTTAGTGGAGAAGCAGTCAGAAAGTAGAAAAGGAAAAGGAACAGGAAGTAGTCAGACAGTTGGCAAAGTCAGTGAAAGGAAAAGGACCCGGAGGACTTCAGCAGTGAGGAGTTCGTCCCGGAGAGGAGACTGCAGATAGGCAGAGGGAGCCCTTGGGGCATGGGCAGTGAGCGATCCGCCAGTGCATCCTAATCTGAAGTGAAACAAAAGGGCAGGTTGAGAACCAGGGGACCGGCCTTGAAGGAGACGAGGAGACTCTACTCTCCAACCATGTAACGGGAGGCCACTAGATCTAGAGGAGCTGTGGCCAACTCCGCCAAGAAGGTAGCCATACTAGGGTCACAGGACTTGGTACTGGTCACCCAACAGGACCCGTGGCTGCTGGATTAGGGCACTGTGTGTAGAGGCGTGAGCAATGAAGAGATGGATAGGCAGCGCTGAGAGAGTACAACCCGAGAAATGAGGAACATAAAGGGGGTGTCTTGCACAAGCTATCCCGGTTGCTGAGGACTATCCTGACCTCGACTGAATCAGAACTGAACCCTGTGGTGCTAGCAGAGTGAAAGCTAAGTAAACCGGGTTTGGAACTCAGAACTGTGTGTGAGACTGTTCATTTCCTGCCTGGGGAGCAGTAAACTGATACACCGCGCAGGCCACAGGGGACCCACCTGTGAGTCGCTACAATCCCTCTCGCCAACCAGATCAGCCCCGCTGGCGCTCCACCGCCAAAGGCTCCCCTACACCAGCTGCCCTGGGGACCCGCTCCACCAGTGGGGAGGGAAACCATCACAGCTGCCATTCCATCATTCCCAGAGGTCCCAGACCACAGCATCAGCCATCAATAGCCGAACACCATGGGTGGCGTCACGACAACCACCACTAATCCCCCTATAATTCCCCTATTTCATGAACACTCACAACACTTCACTTCCCATCCCCCATAACCCCTTTTACTGACCACTCCGGGGCCATGGACCGGGTCACGCCACCGTGACATCCCAAAGCAACGTCCACTGGCCCAGCTCCAAGTTCTACCTCTCTATACAGTTCTACCTCTCTGTATAGTTTACCTCTCTGTACAGTTCTACCTCTATATAGTTCTACATCACCATACAGTTCTAGCTCTCTGTACAGTTCTACCTCTCTATACAGTTCTACCTCTCTATACAGTTCTACCTCTCTATACAGTTTTACCTCTCTATACAGTTCTACATCTCCATACAGTTCTACCTCTCTATACAGTTCTACCTCTCTATACAGTTCTAGCTCTTGTGAGGTAGCAGCATTGGTTGGCAAGACGGGAGGCAGTGACCCAGGCTCTGGTTCACTCAACAACACGGTTTATTTACAAAGTTCAATTGGTTACAGACCTCCAGGTTCCGGGACGCAGCCGGTACAACCTTGTATGTTGGCAACACAGTCCAGTATGAGCCCTGTATTTCTACCATGTTCGGTCTTGGCTGGGTCCACAGGCGAGGGCCAAGACCACATAGCTAGGCTGTGTTTTGTCAGCACACAACCTGCTCTCTCAGCACCCGCTCATTAGCCTCTTCCAGCTTCAACTGAGACCCCACCCTGTGTTGCAGGGCAAGTTTTAAACACAGGCCTAGACATGGGGATTCTCAAATACCCGGAGTGGAGGGTTCTTACAGGGATATGGAGCATAGTCTGGGAGACACATACTTGCCATCATAGATCACACCGGTCACTGTCTCACATACCCCCACCCCCCTGTTCAAGCTTGTGGGGTTGAACACCGGCCACCATACAAGGGCCCCTAGAGAGGGCATCAGCATTGCCCTGCAACCTCCCGGCTTCCACTGTAAGCCTGTAGTTCTGAGGAACCACCAGGTGACCCTAGCGTTCCGCTCCTTGGCAGTCCACATCCAGACCAGCGAGGAGTGGTCTGTCACCAAGCGAAACTGTCGCCCCAACAGGTAATAGCATAGGGATTCCAAGGCCCACTTAATGGCCTGGCACTCTTTTTCCACTATGCTATAGTTCCTCTCCGGTGGGGGTGAGCTTCCTACTTAGGTAGGTGACTGGGTGTTCTTCCCTGTTAATCATTTAGTACAGTACCACTCCCAGTCCGACCTCAGAAGCATCAGTCTGCACGCCAAACTCCTTCCGAAAGTCGGGATTGGTGAGAACAGGTTGTCCACATAGGACCTCCTTCAGGGCCAGGAAGGATTCCTCGGCCTGCGAATTCCAGCACACCATAACAGACTTCTTTTCTTCCAGAAGATCCGTCAACGGGGTCGACAGTTCAGCAAAATAGGCGATGAACTGTCGATAGTACCCTATGATGCCTAGAAAAGCCTTAATCTGCTTTGTGGTAGGGGGTTGAGGCCATTTCTGGATTGCCTCGATTTTATTGATTTGGGGCTTAATTACCCCTTTGCCTATCAAATACCCTAAGTAGCAGTCTTCCGTGAGTCCCAATGCGCACTTCTTGGGATTGGCTGTCAGACCAGCCGTTCTAAGCGAATACACCACTGCCTGTACCTGAACCAGGTGGGTCTGCCACTCGGTGCTGTAAATTATGATGTCATCCAGGTACACTGATGCATACGCCTGACTCACCGCGGCCGGCTGACTCCGGTTGATACAGGCGATTCTTCTCCTTCCTTGTCACGGGTGGACCGCGCCTGCCGGTAGTGGGGCCCGGTGTAGTGCAGATCAAAAATTGAAGACGTCTTGCGGGAACAGATTAAAGGGGTTTTAATTTGTTTTTCTTCGTGACGCCACCTATGAGTAGATTCGGTAAGGGCTACCGACGCTGCGGAACCCCCGGGGGATGGACAGCAGCAAGATGTTACGCTCCCCACAGGCTGAGCGGTGATCCCCGGGGGCTGGAGCTGCTCAAGATGTTGTGCGGCAGCTGCAGTTACCTTAGTGTGCGGACGGATAGTTCATAAGGAGACACGGACACAGATAGTCTCTGCAACGGGTCTTTACTGTAACCAGCAGGCAGTACATGGCTTACAGTGGTTGAGTAGTAGACCGGGTGGACTCAGCAGTGATAGTGTTCCTCAGAGATCCGCAGTGTTCCTCCATTCTACCTACTTAGTTCCTTCTTGCCAGCGTCGCCCAGGAATACCAGGTCGGGTACGGGAAGGCTGCTTCAATGCCCTATCCATGATGTACGTTCTGGATGCTTTGGGGAGCCTTGTGTCCCTCAGTGGGTACACCACTGGTCAGACGACTGGAAACTGGCTGGTGGTGGGGTGCTCCTATAAAGCTGCTCCTCCACGGGGCTGGTTCGCGTGACAGAGGTGAACTGCTGCCAGCTTCGGTACCAGTGAACCGGCTGTAAGTTGTGGGCACGGGAGTCTTTTGGGAACCCGTGTAGATATGCCCAATCCCGGTAGTTAAGGCCTCAGGTGCTGACACCCGACCGGTGACGGCCCAGGGGCCCGCACGGGGTGCGGAGCCCCCGCTCCACTCCAAGTTCTAGTCTGCTCTTGTCAGGTTCTAGATTCCTTCTCCTGACTCTGTTCTGACTGTCTAGATTATTGTGTGTTATACTACACTACCCTAACACTCCACCCCCCAGGACCTATGATTGGTCCCCTGTTCTAGGTGTTGCATGTTGGGTTGGATCTCAGAGTTAACCATTTCACTGCTTTGTCAGAGAATATTGCGGCTGCAATACTCCCTTGTGACGCACTCGTTGCGGGGCGCCACACGCCTAATGTGGTTCCAACGCTAGGTCCATCAGCCTCTGGAACGTGGCTGGAGCGTCATGTAAGCCAAAAGGCAAGACAACATAGTGGTAGAGACCCTCCGTCATTGGCACCTGCCAGTAGCCCTTGGTCAGATCAAGCGTTGTGAAATACTGCACTTGTCCCAGCCTATCAATCAGCTCATCCACCCTGGGCATGGGATAAAGATCGAATTTGAATACTTCATTTAACTTTCTAAAGTCATTACAGAATCGTAACTACCCGTCAGGCTTCAGGATCAGTACAATGGGACTGGCCCATTCACTCCTTGACTTCTCAATCACCCCCAGGTGAAGCATTTTTTTCACCTCCTCCGAGATGGCTTGCCTCCGAGCCTCCGGTACCCGGTATGGCTTCATGCGTACCTTTACTGAGGCTCAGTGACAATATCATGTTGGATGATGGATGTCCTGCCTGGCAGGTCTGAGAACACATCCGGGTTCTGCTGTACCAACCTCCAGGCCTCCCACCTCAGCTGTTTAGTGAGGATGTCCCCTATCCTTCCTCCTGTCTCATCCTCTCTGGATGCCACTGTAACTGGGGGAAGGTGACTTGAAGAGGATAGGTCCGGGGGTAGAACAGCTACCATACTTTCCCTGTCTTTCCAGGGTTTCAACAGGTTTACATGGTATATCTGTTCCGGTTTCCTCCTACCGGGTTGAAACACCTTGTAGTTTACCACCCCAACCTTTTCCCGGATTTCATAGGGAACCTGCCACTTAGCTAAGAACTTACTTTCTGCGGTGGGGATCAACATTAACATGCGATCGCCCGGGTTAAAAGACCTAACAGTGCTTCCGTGTTGTATCAGCGCTTTGAGGTGCCTGGGCATCTTGCAGGTGTTCCTTCACAATCGGCATGACAGCGGCTATTCGGTCCTACATACCCATGTTGTGCTCCATAACGCTTTTAAGGGGGGTGGGCTCCTGCTCCCATGTTTCTTTAGATACATCCAGCAGCCCCCCGGGATGTCGACCATACAACTCGAATGGCGAAAATCCCATTGATGACTGCGGCACTTCACGGATAGCAAACATTAAATAAGGGAGCAACATATCCTAGTCCTTCACATCCTTGGAGACTACCCTTTTGAGCATAGTTTTCAGGGTTTTATTGAACAGCTCCACAAGACCATCGTTTTGCGGGTGGTACACAGACAAACGCAGCTGCTTAATCTGGAGAAGTTTGCACAGCTCCCTGGTGACCTTGGACATGAATGGGGTCCCCTGATCCGTAAGGATCTCCTTGGGCAACCCCACCCGACAGAACACGGCAAACAACTCCCGAGCAATAAGCTTAGCTGCAGTATGTCTGAGGGGTATCGCCTCTGGGTAACATAATCGACTATTACCAGGTAAGGTTGGTGCCCCCAGGCAGACTTTACAGTTGGTCCTACCAGATCCATTGCTATCTGCTCAAACGGCACCTCTATAATAGGCAACCAAAGGACTGCGGAAATGAGCCATGGGTGCGGTTAGCTGATATTCCGGGCAGGATTCGCAGAACCTTTTTACCTCCCCGATGACCCCGGGCCAGAAAAACGCTGCAAAAGTCGCTCCTGCGTTTTTTTAACCCCCAAGTGGCTGCTCATTAAGTGTTTATGAGCCAACTCTAGGACCTGCCAGCGATATGGCTGTGGAACTAACAGTATTTTATCCACCTGATAAAGTAGATCTCGCTGGAGGGTGAAGTGGGGATTTCGTACCTCTCGAAAACAACCAGGAACACCTCCACATCATCTCCTGGGGTCATCTTTTACATGGCTTGCCTTACCGCTTTCTGGACGCTGCAGTTATCGTCTTGTCCGGGGGATAAGCCAGCTGCCATTGCACAGAGAGCCTCCGTCAGGAATTCCATCTGTCACTGCTGATGATCCAAAGACTGTAGCAGGTGTGCATTGGTCTGTTGCTGTTGTATATTAGCTTGAGCCAACTGCTTTAGAATGTCCTTCATGGTAGCTGCAGGTTTATACTGGAGACTAGCAGGCTTAACCACGGACATGTCTGACCTGGGTATGCCTTGTGCCTACGCCCTCACGGCAACTCAGGACTTCAGGAATCTGCTGAGTCCTAGCACAATGCCCGCATTCTCCACCATATGTGAGGTAGCAGCGTTGGTTGGCAAGACGGGAGGCAGTGACCCAGGCTCTGGTTTACTCAACAACACGGTTTATTTACAAAGTTCAATTGGTTACAGTCCTCTGGGTTCTGGGACACAGCTGGTACAACCTTGTACGTTTCTGTCGAGCCTCAGGCCCTGGGGTACTCGGGTATCAGGCTTGGTGGGTGTTCGCACGGGGATGTAACGGGTGGCAGCGCCTGAGTCCGTGGCCTGGGTGACACTTCAATAAGGGGTGTATGTACAGGGGATTAGAGTTTGTCATGTGACGCCACCTGTAGTATCTGGTGATGGGTCACCAGCACCGCGCAGTCATCCGGAGGTCGATAGTAATGCGACTGAAATGGCAAAGCTCCCAACAGGTGGAGCTGGTCCTCCGGGGCAGCGTTCCTGCAAGCAAACAGGTTGATGAGGATAACCACACAAAGGCAAAGTCACTTTTTCCCGGGTACTTTACTGTAAGCGTTCAGCAGCAAAATACAGAGTCCACAGTTCAGCAAGATGGTATTCAAACAGGTAGCTCTACGGGTGGTAAACCTTAGTTGACGAACCCGTGTCCTTTCTTCCCCCCTAGGATGAGTCTATACTCAATGGTTCTTTGTAGGTAGACTTGGGGCTCCCCTCCCTCGTGGTGAGGAAGCAGGCAGACCGCTCCGTTTGGCAGGGTGCCGCAGCCGGTGAACAGACCGTAGCAGTTGTTGACAACTTTCAGAGATGGACTCTGGCCGTTTCTTCGGGTCCGGCATTCCCGTGGTGGACTGGGGAATTCCCTGGAGTATGGTCGCTCCACGCTGGGGTTCTGCCTTTCTCTCTAGGGTCCAGACTCCCTCGTCAGGCGCCCTCTCTCAGGACCCCCTCAGGTTCCTCTCTCTTCTTCCCTCCGGATCAGCGTAGAGCTGACCAGGTTAACCCTGCGCCTCGCTCCACACTCCAACTCGACTCTCTCACTAGAGGCTCTCTTACTAGAGACCCTCTTGTTCCCTCTAGAGGTGAATATATCTCCCTCCTGGGTAACCTCCCACCACTATGCTAATATGGGAGAGCAGGAATGGGTCCCACCCACCAACCTAGGATCCACTTGCAGCTGGGGAAGATTACACCTCTTTTACGGGTAGAATACCATCAGTGCCGGGACAAGGCATTTTGGTGCCCTAGGCAGGTAAGGCAAACGGCGTTCCCCCCCCCTCCCCTCCCCGAAATATGTCTGGGAATAAAAATGTCAGCATACTTTGAAAGTAAATTTAATTTAACGGGGACCTATAAAAGGTTCGTCCAACCACACTACAGAGACATACTGATAGGTTGTTTACATTGTGAGCCCCAATGGGGACAGTGTTCATGATGTATGTAAAGTGCTGCGGAGTTCATAGTGTACTATAAATGCAAAAAGTATTATTCTTAATATTATGTCACAATACCAGGATCTGAGGATCTTCTATTTCGAGGTCAGGGACTCTCTGATGCCATGTTGCTGCTTGTCTCGCTGTTGTCCTCTTTTGAAACTGCAGTGCGGTGGACAAGAGAGCATTAACTGGTTAATAACAAGAAGTATGGAGTGTGTACTGAGCCATAAACCCTCCCCTTACCATGAAGTATGGAGTGTACTAACTGAGCCATAAACCTCCTCATACCATGTCCAGCAGACATTGTAGGATTACTACCCGTATATACTCGTGTATAAGCCGACCTGTGTATAAGCCGACCCCCCTACTTTTGCCCCTAAAACCTGGGAAAACCTATTGACTCGTGTATAAGCCGAGGGTGGAACCCAACACAGGTATACAGCCCCCAGCAGTGTGGTATACAGCAGCCTCCCCAGTGGTATATACAGACCCCAGGGGTAATACAGCAGCCCCAGGGGTAATACAGCAGCCCCAGGGGTTATACAGCAGCCCCAGGGGTAATACAGCAGCCCCAGGGGTTATACAGCAGCCCCAGGGGTTATACAGCAGCCCCAGGGGTAATACAGCAGCCCCAGGGGTAATACAGCAGCCCCAGGGGTTATACAGCAGCCCCAGGGGTAATACAGCAGCCCCAGGGGTAATACAGCAGCCCCAGGGGTTATACAGCAGCCCCAGGGGTAATACAGCAGCCCCAGGGGTTATACAGCAGCCCCAGGGGTAATACAGCAGCCCCAGGGGTTATACAGCAGCCCCAGGGGTTATACAGCAGCCCCAGGGGTTATACAGCAGCCCCAGGGGTAATACAGCAGCCCCAGGGGTTATACAGCAGCCCCAGGGGTTATACTGCAGCCCCAGGGGTAATACAGCAGCCCCAGGGGTTATACAGCAGCCCCAGGGGTTATACAGCAGCCCCAGGGGTAATACAGCAGCCCCAAGGGTAATAACAGCAGCCCAGGGGTTATACAGCAGCCCCAGGGGTAATACAGCAGCCCCAGGGGTTATACAGCAGCCCCAGGGGTTATACAGCAGCCCCAGGGGTAATACAGCAGCCCTAGGGTAATACAGCAGCCCCAGGGGTTATACAGCAGCCCCAGGGGTTATACAGCAGCCCCAGGGGTAATACAGCAGCCCCAGGGGTAATACAGCAGCCCCAGGGGTTATACAGCAGCCCCAGGTGTAATACAGCAGCTCCAGGGGTTATACAGCAGCCCCAGGGGTTATACAGCAGCCCCAGGGGTAATACAGCAGCCCCAGAGGTAATACAGCAGCCCCAGTGGTGCTGTATACAGGGCCTAGTATGCGGGGGCCGGGGGGGAGGCGCGCGCCTTTGCACACTCGCTGCGGCCTCCGTGCGTGCGTCTGATCTAAGGAGGAGAGGAGGGGCGGGCAGAGCTGCAGGACAGGAAGTCCCGTCCTCCCTCCTCTCTGGCCGGCGCGGGTGCCGGCGGTCGGAACGGGGCCCTCCAGGGGGTGCGGGGCCCCCCCAGGGGGCGGACAATGGGCCCCTCATGTGGAGAAAATGCGCCCTCCACAAGATGGCGCCCTAGGCGATCGCCTAGGGTCGTCTAGCTATCGTCCCGGCCCTGAATACCATACTCTGACGCCTCACCATGTGGGGCACCACATTTGCAACACAGTCCAGTATGAGCCCTGTGCCTCTACCAGGTTCTGTCTTGGCCGGGTCCACAGGCGAAGGCCAAGACCACACCGCTAGGCCGTGTTTTGCCAGCACACAACCTGCTCTCTCAGCTCCCGCTCATTAGCCTCTTCCAGCTTCAATTGAGACCCCACTTTGTGTTGCAGGTCACGTTTTAAACACCGGCCTAGACATGGGGATTCTCAAAGACCCGGAGTGGAGGGCTCTTATAGGGATATGGAGCACAGTCTGGCAGACACATACTGACCATCATAGATCACAGCAGTCACTGTCTCACACTCTCTATACAGTTCTACATCTCTATACAATTCTACATCCCTATACAGTTCTACCTCTCTGTACAGTTCTACCTCTCTGTATAGTGTGGAGCCCACTTGGACCGGGGTACTGCTGGGGATGTCACAGAAGTCTTGGTCCGGACCATGTCCCGGGTTACGCAAGTAAATGGGGGAATATTTACAGGGGAGTTTGTCGTGACGCCACCCACGGGTTATGGTCAGGGTGACCACCGCTGCTGCAGAACCTCCAGGGATGATGTTTGGCAGCTGGAGATGGAACGGCTCTCCGCAGGTAGAGCCTGGTTCCCCGGGGCAGTGATAGTTAAAGTCTATGGTGGATGCTATAGATGCTGCAGGGTAGGGATGATAGTGGAGATGATAGGAACAGTTTGTGAGGGAGTTGTGAGGGAGAGCAGGGTTTGCAAGGATTATAATGGGGGTTGTAGTCGACACAGGCACTTGCTTTGCAATTGCAGCACTGGGTGTCTTGGTGCTGGATGAGGTATTGCAACAGGTGGAATTCATTTACTTTCCTGCTGCTGCAGCCTTGTCCCTCAGCTTGTGGTGAAAGTGTGGCGCCCCTGCGTCCAGGAGGCCACAAAGGGAACTGCAGCCAGGCAGGTAGGACATTGTTAAACACTAACACCCTCACAGCCCACGTGTCAGAGAGGTTACATCCAGCCCTGAGATTAGAGACTATATGAGATCGCAGGGGTGGTGGATGAGAGGAGTGGGTTGGGCACACCAGAAGGTCAGGTGACTGGCAGTATATAGGAAGGGGGAGGAGTGAAGGAGTTCAGTAAGCCATGGTGCTGAGACGCAAAGACTAACATAACAGCAGGAAGTTGAGCTGAAGCTGACCAGGAGAGAGCCACACTGCTTGGAAGAGTGTAAGGCCGAGGAGTGCAGACCCGTACTGAGCCAGTGTGAGCCAGATGGGGGGGAAAGCCCGTCCGACGCTGAAGCCACCAGGAGTGTGAGAGAGCTGAGAGGGACGGTGCAACCCGGAGCCCTAGAACTACAGCTAAAGCAACTAACTGCAGGCGGAGTAGCCCTCCTATATACAGAAAGGAACACAGAGAAGGAGCCTGGTAGTCTAGTGCTGTGGACTACTGGAGGCTGGGCTGAGTAGAGTGTCGGCTCTAAAGGGGACCGTAGTTCACCCGGCATCCCCAAACAACACGACGAGGGGTCTGAGTTTCAGATTGAGATCCCTACCTTAAAGGACAGGCAGCTAAGTGACATACTAGGACTCACAAGGGGCCCGAGTCACCGCCATACTGTCCGGCGTAGCACGCAACACCCGTACAAACGGAGACCGTAAAAGCCCGGAAAGGGACACCACAAGACTGTGTGAGGGGTCACAGGGAGAGAGAGGCCTGGCTGCAGAAGTAGAGAGAACCCGTGTACTTGAACTGTGTAACAACTGCAACTAACCTGTAACTTGCTTGAAAGAACAACAGAGTAAAGCCTTGGAAAACCCTGAATTGTGTCCCTTGTCAGTCCCTATCTGCACACCATTCCTCCCTACAGATCCAGCCTGTCAGCATCAGCCAGGAGGAGAGATCCCTGCAGCCTGCAAAGTAAGTGTGCTACAACCTGCACCAGAGACTTAACCCTTACTGCCCCGGGGGATACAGTTCTCCCCACTGGAACTATACCATCTCCGCTGCCATTCCATCACCCCCGGAGGTTCTGCAGCAGCGGCGGCCCCATTACTGGCCGCACCAAGTGGGTGGCGTCACCCTTGTAAATAATTCCCCATCTTTATTGTGAGGGCCCAGGGATACGGTCCGGACCAAGCCACCCGTGACTTCCCCACTACCGACCGGTCCGGTACCGAGTACCCCCGTCCCGCCTGGGGCTCCACAAAAGCAGTGTTCGGCTCTGCAGATGGGGATCCCTCCTGTAGATTATAGGGCAAAGGGTGCAATTACCACACAGATTCACGGTTTTGTCGTTTTCCATGTCTTTACTGTAGTTGTTGTTGAGCAAGTACTGTCCACGGAGTCTGTAATGGGGCCGGGTTGCTCCCACCCTGGCCGGGTCCTTGGCTTCCCACTGCTGCGCTGTGTGTGTGGCCCTGCTGCTGCTTTTAGCTGAGCTGCTGACACGGTCTCTCCTCACAGGTACCCCCTTTGCTAGGCAACTTGAGTCTTCCGTGTGCTTCTGTCCCCGCCGTGTTGCTTTGCTGAGGTACAGTGTAGATCTACAATCTCCACTCTCCCGGTGTTTACTGTGCCTCATGTGTCAGTCACAGTTTCGGATCCGGTATCTGGTCTGTGCACCCCATCCTTGTAGACTGTGAGCCCTCTTGAGCAGAGTCCTCTCTCCTCACCTACTGTATCCTCACCCATCCCTTGTAGACTGTGAGCCCTCATGGGCAGGGTCCTCTCTCCTCACCTACTGTATCCTCACCCATCTCTTGTAGACTGTGAGCCCTTGTGGGCACTGTCCTCTCTCCTCCCCCGCTGTATCCTCACCCATCCCTTGCAATCTGTGAGTCCTTGTGGGCAGGGTCTTCTCTCCTCACCTGCTGTATCCTCACCCATCCCCTGTAGACTGTGAGCCCTTGTGGGCACTGTCCTCTCTCCTCCCCCGCTGTATCCTCACCCATCCCTTGCAATCTGTGAGTTCTCATGGGCAGGGTCTTCTCTCCTCACCTGCTGTATCCTCACCCATCCCCTGTAGACTGTGAGCCCTCACGGGCAGGGTCCTCTCCCCATTGAATAAATGGCACTATAATTAGAAGGACTAACAATATTAAAGGTGGGAAAACTCCAGAAATTATTCTTTTTTCGTATGAAATTTTTTTAAATTACAAAAACCTGGCATGTTAACAGGGGTGTGTAGACTTTTGATGTAAACGTTCATGTGAAAAATCAGTTCCAACCTGTATAGGAAAAATTTATCAATAAGTAATAATGGCATTCATACATTATGCCGATTAGCAGAGAATACAAATTACAAGTAATAGTGAAAAATATGGGGGAAAAAAACGCTAAATATTGTGGCATCCACAGCTGATTCCCGGGTAGTTATGTACACGAAGAATTTCAGAGTATTATTTTGTATCTCCAGATTCCAATGCACAGCTTGATTGACAGCTCATATCTTCTCATAGACTCCCCCAAGCGTGTAACAGTTTTTGGATGCACAAATGCTTTCAATCAGGAGCAGGCGGCCCGAACATGTCCTATTAGTGACGCACAAGCGGATCCGTAGTCCCTGCTATGTGACCCCCTGTGTACAAGACCCAGGGCAACATGTAAGAAGCTTGTAAAAGAAAAATCTCTCTATACGATCCTGCAGAATGGGTCCGGATTATTAATGCGGAGAGGATTTCATTTTGTGGATAGAGTTTTAAAGGAGAACTAAGTTGATGTTTTTGAAAACTAAAAAAAACTTCAAGTATGTGTCTAGGGCCACAAGGGGCATGGGGTACTCAGGTCTCAGGCGGCCAGTTGCGGGGGATGTCACGGGTGGTCCGTGCCCGAGCCTGTGCCCTTCGGTGACAATAAAAAGGATGTATTTACAGGGATAGGGAATGTCAGTCGTGACGCCACCTGTAGATTCCGGTGAAGGCACCGGCGCTGCTTGGGCCTCCGGGGTAATGGGCGGCAGCAAGGTGGAGTAGCTCCCTACAGTAGACGTGAAGTCCCCGGGGCTAAGGGCTGTGACGGTGGAATAGGGCATCACAGTCATTTCTTGAACAGGATAGGAGTAGGGGAGCACAGTCGGTGCGGTGCAAGATGAGTGGAAGGAGGGACACACACACATTAAAGTCTTTTGGTACATTTACTGATGACTGGTTGCAGGTACACATGTCCGGAATGAAGGAAAACACCTTGGGATCTCCACAGCGGGTAGGGTTGTAGGCCTCCTTATTTAGCTTTCTTGTTCTAAGTCTGGCAAGTATGAAACCTAACCGGACCGTTACTTCTCTCTCTCTCCACACCCGGGTTCCTGCACTGAGGGCTCTCTCTTGGGCCACCGCCGTCTCTCTCCACGGTCCCTGGCTCTCAACTGTTGGTGCTGCGGGTGTCTGGGAAGCTAAGCCTCCTCGGGTTGCTGGTTTCTCTGCTGGGGCTATCTCCTCTGTCCCCTGCAGACTCGGGCTCCAGTGACCGGTACTCTGGTGGGGTGAGCTGGAATAGCTCCTCTGCCTCCGGTAAAGTGTTTCTCGCCACTGCCTTCGATCGCTACTCTGCGGGTCCTCCACTGGCTCTGGTGTGTACTGGTCTGGGCCTAGCACGGCTCCGGTACCAGTTCAGCTCACTAGTCTCTGAGCTCCTGCAGCTCTTCTAGCGTCTGCACACACTCTGTCTGACTCCGCCCCCCAGGACCTGTATTTATAGGGGGGAACTGGCTTAAGGCAACCAGTTGGGCCCCCCCTACAGGCCTGGGGTGGAAGGTTTTGGGTGTAAGTGGGATACTCGCTGTGGGAAATCCTTCAGTGTCCTAGAGAAGCCTGTGGCCTCCTGGTACAGGGGCCACATATGCCCCTGCTTCATTAAATAGTCAGACAGAGACTATACCACATTGGGCAACTTAAAGGGGTTATCTGGGCTTGCCTGTGTGTATCTGACTAGCCAAGGGCATTACAGGGACTCTGGTTTCTAGGCCCTCTGCTGTGGTTGGGATGTCGCTGGTGGCCTGCCCAGACCCGTGTCCCTGGTGGTCAACTAAAAGGGGGGTAGTTGAAATGGGAATGAAAGTTTGTAAGTTTATCGTGACGCCACCCGCAGATCCTGGTGATATAGCACCAGCGCCGCTTCAGACCTCCGGAGGTTGATGGTAAAGCAGCCGAGATGGTACAGCTCCCTGCAGGTAGAGCTGGCCCTCCAGGGCAGGGATGCACTTGTAGTGATGGAAGTGCTGATGATGGAGATAAACAGGTTGCAGTGCAGCAGTGAAATAAGCACACGGAGACTCGGTCACTCTACCTGGGTACTTTACTGGAACAATGCTGGTGGTGATACAGTTCACAGTGGACAACAGTCGTTAGATAAAGGTAGGCGGCCGGGTAATCACAGTAGGCTGCAGAGTCTCTCGGAGGCTCCTGTGGTATGCCTTCCTTGCTCTGACCCATGTCCTGCTGCTATTGCCTGTCCTGGAACAGCTCGATTAGTTCCAGGCCCTATTGGGGTGCTTTCTGAGTGTCCCGGCTTCCCGCTCTCCTTTCTCCTGATTTAATGGGCTTCCCTGGAGATCCAGCTAGTGACAAAGGCCCTGTAGAGGTAATAACCAGAGATGAGTACTTGAGGAGATGTATTCAAAGAGGGGAAAGAGAGGAAGTGGAAAGGCTAGTAAAGAAGCTCGCACGCAATATTTAAAAACTGTCGCCCGCGAGATGTAAGCCTTAACAGATCCCAGAGGCATGAGGGCAAAATTGTTCAAATTAAACCGGCAGATGGTTATGCCTTTGCTCGAGAGCCCGGAGCAGACCATGATATATTTATCAATAGACGTGACGTGGAAGCACAACTTCCAGAGAAACACCCGGATAGGGAAGTGCAGGTTGGAGAGTGGGTCTCCTACATTGTAGTGCAAGGAGCAAGAGGCCCGTATGGCATAAAAGTGCAGATACTGACTTTAAAATCACTAGAAGAAGATGAAATCCCTCCTTTGGAGGATCCAGACCCCATAGTTCACCCGGATCCATCAGTACCACCGGACCCAATTGTCGACACGGGTCCTACAACTAACATTGAGACTGTTCCTGTGAAATCCACAGCTGACGCAGCTACACAAACTCCGGAGAGTTACCTGTTAATACAAGCGCTGCAGGACCTTGAACTGCTCCCAAGGAAGAGAGAACCACACACACTCCCATGGAAGATAAAGCAAAAAGAAAAGAAGGAGTGAAGACCCAGGTTCTACATCCTGAAGAAAGAAGACTTGTAAGTGTGAATGAGGTGTAATCCTTGCTGTCCCCATCCCAATCATCCTGAATAAATGTTAGCTTCCCTTGTTTATCTTATTTGTTTATTGACATTTGCTACCACGAACAATGAGCTGGTACAAACTTTGATATGTATATAGTTGAGCACCTAGTGTGCCCCCCTTTGGCTTTAAGACCAGCTTTGCATGTGAGCGATGGTGCATGTGGCTTTTTGAGCATAGAACTTTGAACGTTGAACTGCTTTTTGAGACTTTTTGAACATTTTGCACTTTTTGAGAGAAAAGGAACTTTTATACTTTTGATTGAAAGTAGTGCCTTTTATGTGTTTTATCTGAAGTAAAGTGAATGCGTTATAGCATTAGACCCAGCAAAGGTCTAGAAGGGTAGTGACGTAGATGTACCCATGCACTGTAGATAGTTAAATTATGCAACGTTTAAAGAGAATTGTACCTCCCGGACGGGAAGAAATCAAGAATGCTTACTGTTTAATGTTGTTATAAAATAAAAATGTTTTCAGAGGGATCCGTGATGGGGACGCGAGGACGCGCTGGTTTAACTCCGGGAGAATGTGGCGCCCCTGCGTCCAGGAGGCCACAAAGGGAACTACTACTGGCCACACACTGTGGGTGGCGTCACGACTGACATTATCCCCTGTAAATATCCCCCTTACTATTGCCAGGGCCCGGGACACGGTCTGGACCAGGACCACCTTTGACATCCCCAGTAGCAGACCCGGTCCGGTACCGAGCACCCCGTCCCAGTGGGCTCGACACTTTCTCCTCTTTTCCTCTATTTGTACTATCTGTCACCTGACCTACATTCCCCACCCAATTCCCTCTAAACCTTACCACCCCTTGCCCGCCTAGAGTCCCGGGCTCCGGGTTGGGTGCTGTGCTCCTGTGGGTGTGTATGTGCTGCGAGGGTGTTTGGTGCACAAACTGTCTACCTTCTGCCTGCCTGCAGTCCCCTATGTGGCCACCGTGGTCGCAGGGGCGCCACACATGCAACACGTTATCACAGGACTTAGGAATGAACCCCAGCCCTATAACTTGGCGTATTGGGATAAAGTTATAAAACTTCTCCGCTCTGTAATTTCACTTTGCACAAACTTCTGCTCTAAATCTCTTAAATGTTACAGCGCTTTATAATGAGAGTGACCTTTGTAAGGAAGCTGCATGTTCTGCTGAATAATAATAGACATTATTTCCCTGTTTACTTTCCTATAGAAACATTTTTGGGTAAAGTTATGGTGTCACAAGACGGAGTGGGCAGCTCTGATAAAACCACGATTGCACCTGACCTTCAGCCGCAGCGGAGAGCCTCAGAAAGTGCGCGGTGTGCGGCCGCACGCTGCACTCTACTTACATTCAATGGCTTCAATTTGAAGATCTCCATGATAATGTTAACCCCTGGCGGTCAGAGAATACAACTAATATTCTTTGTTGCTTTAATTCCTTATAATTTTCAAGATCGGTGAACGGAAACATTAAACATCATCCAAACTGGCATCACATGTCCAGTAATCATCCGTTGGATTCGATATTGTATGTTTAACTCATTAGAGAATTGTCTGGTGTCTGGATGCAACTGGAACAAACCCTCAGCTGTGGAAAAAGTACAAGGTTTTGGCCTATTGTCTAGACCGGATAAAAACCCCCATCTGTGAGCAGGATTGGTCTTTTGAATTTGTACATGATGCCTAATATACCTTGCATACAATCCAGGTGATACGCTAGTAGATGGGGCTTTCAGGCGGATACATTTTTTCTGTGCTGATACATTGTAGCAAATTATAAGGATAGGAAAGAGATATCTTTCAGTAATGCCGGCGTCCCTGCAGTATCCCGCATCCTCTCCTTGGCAGGGACGCCAATGTGGTATGGCCAACCTGCTCTCTGAGCATCGTCCTTAGGACGCACGTGTGTGGGCTCCCCACCTCCTAAAGGGTCAGCACGTGTACTCAGAAAGTATTCCCCAGCCTATAGCTGGGAGACACTGAGTATTTAAAGGGAATCTGTCACCAGATTTTTGCCATCCCATCTGAGAGCAGCATAATGTAGAAATAGAGAACCCGATTCCAGCGATGTGTCACTTACTGAGCTGCTTGCTGTCATTTTGATAAAATTACTGTTTCCTGATTTAGCAGTACATGAAAATGCAGCATGTCAAGTAGTTAAACAGTGATTTTATACAATCTATACTGAGCAGCACAGTAAGAGACACATCACTGGAATCAGGATATCTGGCCCTACATGATGCTGCTCTCAGATTTGGTGGCAAAAACCTGGTGACAGAATCCCTTTAAGGCACCATCCCCTATAGGGAGGTGCATGAGCAATTTCAGTAGGTTTCCTGGTGAGCTTATTCCCAGTCTGCCACCGGCTTGAACCTATCCATTGTCCAGTACCAACCAGAGAGAACTCTCTGATAGGACTAACTTTTAATAAAAAATGAACTTATAAGGTGCCAAATACTTGGATTGTGAATATGTAGACAACAAAGGGGCAAAATAAAAATAAAAAATGAGTCCGGTTCAGCATCCTTCCACATGTGACACTCTCCTCCGACACGCCTTCCGGCCACTTTGGACAATCTCAAGTTGCTAGAAAAGTAATCGAAGACGGATCACATTGTTCCATTCCTGAAACCTCAGAGATTAGTTTTATGGGAAAACCTGGTGTTGAGTGAATACTTTCCATTTCGCATTATCCATTCATTTCAGTTGCCTGTGTGTAATACTGGACTGGGCAGTGCCTCCATAGAGGAAGATGCTTTGTTCATGGCTTCAAAGATATTACAATCTGAGACTCCTTAGTCGTCGATACATTTTAATAAATAGTAAACTTTCGAGACTACCCAGGTAAAAGATATCAACCACTGAGGACATGAAAATTGTAATACTTTTCTACCTACTGGCTATTTGTCACAATGGTCTCTCGATACTTGTGATGGGTTTGGGACCTGCGTCTCACGCCTGTATTGAGACTTCATTTTAAAGTGTTTCTTTCCTTTGGCAGTGTGGGTGTTCATGTCAGTTTCTCTTGCTAGAAATGCTCCTCAGCTCTCTTCCCAGGTATAGCTACTTTGTGATCACTCCAAACTCCTTTATATGCCTGCCCCTCCTGTACCTGTACGTCTTGATTGCCTAGATTTAGTGTACTTGTTCTTGTCTCCCTCATCCTCATGTAAAGCGCCATGGAACCTAATGGCGCTATATAAATAAATAATAATAATAATAATAATAATAATAATATGGTCACATGATCCAGCATTCCTTGCTGGTGATTGAACTCCATTCCCTGAGGTGAAGGAGCCACTCCGGAGAAGTGGACCGTTACCAAGCCGACTGCTGCCTAGGAGCGTGGCAGCAGGCGTGAAGTCGTTTTGTTGCTTCCCTGTCTGTCTCCCCTTCTCCTCTTGTTGTTATTAGTGCAGTGATTGGGACTAGTGCTTCCGCCGGCGATCTCCCTATTGAGGGTTAGCATCAGGGCCAGTGAGGGAATAGGTATCCTGCTCGGCGAAGGAGTGAAAGAACCCATATAGGGACGGTAGCGAGATCAGGGCACAGCCACATGTGAGTGCATGAGGTCACCTCTCCCCTGTTCCCTACGAGCAGGGCCCTCCTCTGTATTTGTCCACCCTGGTGTTTCCTCTGTCTGTTATGTTGTGTAGTGCGCCGGTCACTATTGGTCCATGTGTTCGCTGTCACACACTGTATCTGGATGCACCCTAGTGCGTGGCATGACACTAATATGGGACAAAGTTGTATTTCTTGTAAATGGGTCATTACTTTGGCCGAGTGATGAAGGTCCTGAGCAGAAGACCCCACTAACTCCAAACTGGATAACCCTTTACTGCTCACCCTTTCTCATCTGTTGGGCTTTGACTTTGGTCGTAGAGAGATTCCTTTGATCTGGAGAGACAGGCCCTAGTCTGTAATGACATTTATGATGTAATAGACAAGGAGTGAGGGGCTACAGTAGTCACATAGCTAGTAGTTGGTGGACCATAACACAGCATTTCCCCACCTTTGATCCTGGAGCTGTACAGTAAAGCCGCATTCAGCGAGGAGGAACCCGTCCTAATCAACTTTGAACTAGAAGTTTGTTTAGTCCATAAAACTTTTATTGTGTTATCAGAAGAAAACCAAACATCTGGAGTCAATTGTCCACACATGGATATAGGCTTCTTACATCCAGACCTTAGGAGGATTTTTCCATTTAAAGGGACCTGTCACTGTGGTGTAACAGATGTCCCATCAGCCCTGAAGTTGTAGACACATTCGCCTTCATCAGCTTCAAATCAAACTCTAGAATTGGGTCTAGTGAAGTAACTTGAAGCTCATGGGCCCCCAATGCAAAAGCTCCAATTGGGCCCCCAAATATTGTGAATCGTTAATATTAGTGGTCCTATTCTATAGGCCAAAAGGATTTTTGAGACCCCCTAGGCTCCAGCAACCCCTGCACCTATTGTAGTTATGCCCCTGACAAGCTCCCTATCTACCATGCACCATTTATTCGGTAGAGCCATCGGGTCTTCTATGGCACTAGGACCCAGGTGCAATTGAAACTTTGTGCCATGAATGGCAACAATCAATCAATTTTGAAACCAATCAGGCGAAATATGTCACTTGAAACAAGAATCATTAATCTATGACTTGCCTACTTTGGACTCATCATATGAAGAGAGCAATCACTGGAGAAGGACATTATGGTCGGGAGAATAGAAGGAACAAGGAGAAGAGGAAGATCAGCAATCCAATGGCTTGATACAATCAAGATAATAGCAGAGAAGACTCTGGTGGACCTATCTAGGCTTAGACAAGACCCTTGTAGGCCTATGTAGACTTAGAGAAGACCCTGGTGGACCTGTCTAGGTTTGGAGAAGACCCTGGTGGACCTATTTAGGCTTTGATAAGACACTGGTGGACCTATCTAGGCTTGTAGAAGATCCCGGTGGACCTACCTAGGCTTGGAGAAGACCCTGGTGGACCTATCTAGGCTTGGAGAAGACCCTGGTGGACCTATCTAGGCTTGGAGAAGACCCTGGTGGACCTATCTAGGTTACACAATATCGACCTGCCTCCATCAAATCACTGAGGCTTAAAATTGAGCTAAAGGCTGGTAAAAAAATAATAATAAGAGAAATACAGAGACATGGACTACAGCTTTGGATCAAGTAGAAATAGAAGAAACATTTGGCCTCGATGTCTAAAGGAAGCAAAATATTTATTGTTACTAATTTCCATTTTCCATTTCCCTTTGGTTACTTAATTGTCCCACCTTTGACCCTTTTTTAACATGTGTGTAGCATATCCAATTCCGAAGTATAGATAGGACGCTACTGGTGCTGACTGTGTTATGCAGCTGGAGCCACGTTCTAACTGAAAAAATGTTTAACCCTCTAACATCTGCTACTGTTCAACACCTTAAACAAAGTCAGATAATACATGACATAACAGGAAGCAGTAGGCCCGCCATAATAAAAGCGGGGCAACACAAGTACTGAATATGATCAGTTTTTATCAACTTGAACAACTTCACCAGAGTGGTCAGCATAGAAGATTTATAACCTGCATAGGAGACAGCTAGGAATGAATTTAAATAGACGAAGGGAGTGGTCAGTGGTCAGCATAGAAGATCTATAACTGGCATAGGAGAGAACCAGGGGTTTAAATAGAGGAAGGGAGTGATCAGTGGTCAGCAAAGAAGAGCTACAACAGGCATAGTGCAAAAAGAGGAGGGTGGGGAGCGCACATAGAGTGGTTACCAGGGGACACCAAAAGGGGGCTTGCAGGGATCCACTCACCTCCTTTTGTTGCGGTACCAGTGTGTTGTGTGATGTGTGCTGAATAAAGAATCCTTATCTACTCCTGCTGGATAAACAATCCTTATCTACCCCTGCTGGTCAGCGCGGTGTATATCCCGGAATCACTACAAACAACAACAGGCATAGGAGAGAACTAGGAGTGAGTTTATATAGAGGAAGGGAGTGGTCATAAGGAACAACAGCTAAGATTAAAGCTACAAGGTTTCTCAGCAAAATGAGAAAGGAACTCTTAATTCCTTCAGCACTGAAAGGAGCAGGTTCTAAAGAGGATCTGCAATCAGCTTTGTCCTTATGATCCCAGATACCCCAGGGGTCACAGCAGGGTGCGACACACTCGTGACACTTGCGTGTTTTTCATATCTTTTTACTTGGAGATTTGTAGATCTGGGTTTCTTTTTTTCCATAAGTAAAGGCTGATATCTTTGTATACAGGATCCCAGGTGCATCATGACAACTGGTGCTGTGGATCTGTGGGATACCAGAAGACACCCACGTCTCTGTAGATCTAACCGCTACTTTGACATTTAAAGAGACAGTACGATATAGACGGTACATAAATCTGGAAAATCTTTTTTTGTATAAAAAACAGAATGGTTATGTTCCGATAGTAAAAGTTATGTGTAAACGTCTCTCCGCGGTTCATCATTTGCAAAATCATTTTCTTTTAGAGAAGCAATCTCCATGCATTTTACTCTGCAGCGTAATGTCTGCACATAACCAGCTCCTTCCAGTCCGGCTGCAGACGGAGCTCACATAAATTGCTTCTATTCCTTTGTCAGCGGGAGGCAATATATTCCTGAAGTTTGTACCTGACTCTTGTGGCTCAGGATAGAAGTGCTACAATTATTGGCCACGATTACCTCGGCTGTCAGCTATCGCTCTGTGACAGTCTGGGTTTATTATTTCCATCTATGATGTGATGTATCACTGAGATCTTAAATACGGGGGGGGGCTACCAGGACCCCATATAGCTGTACCACTCACCATAAGACCCTGTGCACATGTTGCGCCTTTTGATGCAATTTTGTCCAAAAACTGCATGCAGATCCTGATGCCAGAAAAGTCTATGAGACTCCTAAAGTGTCATGCACATGTTGAGTACTGTATTTTTCAGATTATAAGATGCACCTCCCCCCCCTTAATTAGGGGGAAAATGGAGATGTGTCTTATAATCCAAATCTTTAAAACGAAAACTTACCCAGGCCCCGCCCCAGCATGGAATGTATGTGTGGCGCCCCTATGGGAGGTACTGCACCCCAAGCAGAAGGTGTAGTGCCTCTGTAGTCATAGATATGGGGGTCTGTCATAAGCACCCATACACTAGGCCACCTTAGCATAGGGACTGTATATTCAGTAGGTCCAGGGGGTGGAGCCTAGAGTAGAGCAGGAGACTTGAGTGACAGTTGAGTGAGTTCCAGTCAGACAGTGCTGGGAAGGACGTGAGGACGTGCCTGACAGCATTCATGACAAGAGGAGAGCGGTGACCCACAAACTGGAGGGGACATACTAGGACCGGTAGGGAGTCCGGGGTCGACACCGGCATACCGGAGCCAAGGTAGTTAGAGGTCTATCCCTGACTGCGAACCAACAAGCTGTGGGACCGACAGAAGGGAGCCATAGCGCCACGGACTGTACCTCTTCCTCAGTTCCAAAAAGGTCCAGGACGCGTTAGAGAAAGGACCGAATTCCGGTGGTGGGAGGATTACTATTCATCGCTCCCATCCATATTGGTAAGGAACCGACCGTACCTAATTGTAACAGACCAGGGGACTGGCGAAGGAGCTCTTCAGAGTGGTTAATGAGAGTAAAGAGGAACACAGACCCCGAAGGTTGTGAGAGAGTACCACCGACAGCCTCTGCAAAGTTACCCCAAAATCTGTGGCTACATACCCGCTAAATCAGACTGTGACTGTGTACTGTATCATCTGCCGGTACCAGTAAAGAAACGTTTGAGTTGAAGCAATGTCTATGCTCCTTTTCTCCGGCGCCCAGAGGGCCTCATCATCAAAGAGGTGAAGACAACTACTCCCCTCATCTACCCCAGCTGCCCTGAGGTAAAGCTCCACCTGTGGGGAGCTGTACTACTCTGAGCTGCACCTCCATCACCTCAGCGGCCGGCCGCAGCGCTGGTATCCACGTTACCAGCTACCACAGGTGGTGTCACGTTACCGTTCCCCCCATCCATCATCATCATCCCCCATCATCCCCGCCATTGAGGGTCCAAGGCACGGACCTAGGAACCAACCAGCCGTGATCCCCCATCGAAGTGACCATCTGTCCCGGAAACCGAATACCCCCTACCCTGTCGACTGACTCATATATACCCCATCTTGGTACATGGCCGCACCACACTGAACCCACCATGGCTTACCAAGGGGGGTTATGGTGGTAGAGCAGGGGAGGAGGAGGCAGGTTTCACAGGTCCACGGAGGGTGGGGACAAAGCTGTGGCCACGGAGCTGCAGGGGTGTTGCGTCGGCATGCAGTGGGGGCCGCCATTTTCCTTTCGCCTACCTGCATTGCCAAGCTGCAATTCATCCCCTAATGTCCAGACTTCCAGAAAATAGCCACTGATCTTGATCTGTGCATGTGTTGCCTCTGTGACCATTTTGTGGAAGTCTGGATACTAGATGTCAAATTGCAGCTTGGCAATGCGGGTATACTAAAGGAAAATGGCCCCACTGCCCACCGACGGGACACCCCTGCAGCTGTTTGAGACAAGTTTGGTGACTTGGGAGATACTGCAGTCCCCACACTCATCTCCCATGGCTGCAAGGTCTCCAGACTTGTCTCCCATGACTGACGCATCTCCAGACTTGTCTCCCATGGCTGCAGCATCTCCAGACTTGTCTCCCATGGCTACAGCATCTCCAGACTTGTCTCCCATGTCTGCAGCATCTCCAGACTTGTCTCCCATGGCTGCAGCATCTCCAGACTTGTCTCCCATGGCTGCAGTGTCTCCAGACTTGTCTCCTATGGATGCAGCATCTCTGTACTTGTCTCCCATGGCTGCAGCATCTCTAGACTTGTCTCCCATGGCTACAGCATCTCCAGACTTGTCTCCCATGTCTGCAGCATCTCCAGACTTCTCTCCCATGGCTGCAGCATCTCCAGACTTGTCTCCCATGGCTGCAGCATCTCCAGACTTGTCTCCCATGGCTGCAGCATCTCCAGACTTGTCTCACATGGCTGCAGAATATCTAAACTTGTTTCCCATGGCTGCAGCATTTCCAGGTTTGTCTCGCATGGCTGCAGCATCTCCAGACTTGTCATCTGTGGCTGCAAGATCTCTGGACTTGTCTCCTATGGCTTCAGCATCTCAAGACAGCATGTCCTCTAGTCTTCATTCCGATGCATTAACAAATCGACGTTACATTGATTTTGTCGTGGATCTAGTGGTGCAGCCATTTAACTGAAATGTACCAGGAGCCATTTTTCAACATGACAACACCAGGCTGCAGGTTACTCATTCTACTGTGAGCAGTCTACGTGGCCTGACCTGCTCCCATGGCTGCAGAATACCAAGACTTGTCTCCCATGGCTGCAGCATCTCCGGACTTGCCTCCTATGGCTACAGTGTCTCTGGACTTATCTCCCATGCTGCAGCATCTCCAGACTTTTGTGCCATGACTGCAAAAGTCTCTAGACTTTTCTCCCATGGCTGCAGCATCTCCAGACTTGTCTCCTATGGCTGCAGGGTCTCCAGATTTGTCTCCCATGACTGCAGCATCACCAGACTTTTCTGCCATGGCTGCAGCATCTCCAGACTTGTCTCCCATGGCTGCAGGTTCTCTAGACTTGTCTTCCTTGACTGCAGCATCTCCAGACTTTTCTGCCATGATTGCATGACTTGTCTCCTATGGCTGCAGTGTCTCCAGACTTGTCTCCCATGGCTGCAGCATCTCCAGACATGTCACCTATGGCTGCAGCATCTCCAGACTTGTCTCCCATGGCTGCAGGTTTTCCAGATTTGTCTTCCATGACTGCAGCATCTCCAGACTTGTCTCCTATGGCTGCAGCATCTCCGGACTTGTCTCCCATGGCTGCAGTGTCTCCAGACTTGTCTTACATGGCAGCAGCATTTCCAGACATGTCACCTATGGCTGCAGTTTCTCCAGACTTGCCTCTCATGGCTACAGTGTCTTCGGAATCTTCTCCCATTGAGCACATCTGAGACATCATCAGTCAGTGATTACACAGAGGCTGCCAGCAGAAGATCTTGATGATTTTCCCAACTGTAACCAGCAGCAGAACTTTTAATAACCTCAGTTATAGTAGCTGAGGCTGGAAGTCCCAGGATTTTTATGGTGCTTATATTTGATGATAATTTGAGATGTTTTGAAAATTTTGTCTCAAAATATATCCATTTGCAAATCAGAAACATCTATGCATTCTTTTTTTCCCATAAATCTATCTCTCTCTCTATCTATCTACCTATCTATCTAATATCTATTTATCTACCTATCTATTATTTATCTATTATCTATCTAGTTACCTAGTTTTCTAGTTGTTTGATCCAGAATCCCTGCTGGCACCAGTTCACATTGTGTCTGTGAGTGTTGTGCTGTTTTTCTATTTTATCTAGTTATCTCTATCTATCTATCTATCTATCTATCTATCTATCTATCTATCTATCTATCTATCTATCGTTTGCAAAAATGAAGACTGCAGCACTCTGTTTTTGGATGTTTTTCCGCCTTTAATGGCCTTCAGGCATAGTACAGCTGTACTATGTACTTCAAGCTGTACTATGCCTGAAGGCCATTAAAGGCGGAAAAACATCCAAAAACGGAGTGCTGCAGTCTTCATTTTTGCAAACTAAAGGTCTGTATAGAGGTGGCTGATACCCATCCAAGGACTGATCTAGCACCTAGCATTTTACTATAAGAACCGCTGCTTTAAAAGTTTTTTTATCTATCTATCTATTTATCTATCTATCTATCTATCTATCTATCTATCTACAGTAAACAGAAAAAAACCAAAAAAAAAGAAGAAGTGGGACAGGGAGGACAAGGAGGACTGGGATGTCAACATTAGGACTCATCAGACCTGGGGTCACCGTGTCGTGGTTGATGAGCAAACAGACATTGGCCAATGTATGCACTAAGAACTCCTGAAAATAAAAAAATAAGAATATTGAGTTTTTTGAAAAAAAACTTAAGTTTTTAATTTTTTTCCTCATATATATATACAGCTTGTTAGCATCTGTGCATTATTGGTAGTAGCTGAGTGCTGCAGAGAAATTTTTCTGGTTATCTATCTACAGTATCTATTTACCTATCTATCTAGTTGTCTATTATCTATCTATCTATCTATCTATCTATCTATCTATCTATCTATCTATCTATCTATAGCTATCTATCTAGTTGTCTATCTATCTATCTATCTATCTATCTATCTATCTATCTAGTTGTCTATTATCTATCTATCTATCTATCTATCTATAGCTATCTATCTAGTTGTCTATCTATCTATCTACCTATCTTATCTATCCTTTCTATCTATCTATCTATCTATCTATCTATCTATCTCATACCTGATTGATCAGCAGAACCACACCGATCTCATACAGGACAATCCATTAGAGAATATCAGCAATCACTTAGTAATTATCCAGCTCGCAGTAATATTCTCGTGAATAATACTTACTGTACATCCCCTTCTTTTCTTAACTTTCTCGTTGTCAAAAAGTGTCTACAACTCATACTTGTACTTGATGAAATCTGAAATGCTTTTTTTTATCCTTACGATTGTTTTTAGCATTTTAAAGAGGATCTATACCAAGAATAATGTATAAATAATCGACGATAATTCTCTGTGTAATGGGAATTCAGAACTTTGCATTGATTCACTTCCATCTTCTGTAGATTCCTGCCTATTATAAAAGCCATTTGCAAAAAAAAAAAAAGAAAGAAAGAAAAGGCATATTCATTTCTATCAGCTTGGTTTTAGAAAACAATCTAATACAGCAATACTCCCACCGCTAACTGAAATTTAGTGCTGAACAGGCTATAAAATACATTCATTTGGTGAAAGGATAGATAGATAGATAGATAGATAGATAGATAGATAGATAGATAGATAGATAGATAGATAGATAGATAGATAGATAATACACTAGATAGATAGATAGATAGATAGATAGATAGATAGATAGATAGATAGATAGATAGATAATACACTAGATAGATAGATAGATAGATAGATAGATAGATAGATAGATAGAAAACACAAAGCTTTTTGAGCAACAATGTCTGCAGGTGCAGTTCAGCTTGGCTCCCTTCACAGCACAATTTTTTATATCGTGTGTAGATAGATAGATAGATAATACACTGGATAGATAGATAGATAGATAGATAGATAGATAGATAGATAGATAGATAAACAGTGTAGCGCTCACTGTGGCACCGACATCCCCGCAGCAGGGAGTCTGACGGCTGCAGCTTACTCACCCTTCCAGTGGACCTGTGTCATCTATTAGAGTCCTGTCTCCTGATTCAGGCCCTCTGTCCCAGCATCTATCTCACAGGCCTTCCAGGAAGGCACTTTGGTCATGCGAAATCCCCCTTTTCTTAAACGGCTAGAGCGTTCTCACCTGGAAGTGCTTCTCAGCCTGTGGCTGAGCAGCACAGTGTTATTTAAGGCACCTTCCCTCATTAGGAGGTGCCTGGGCAACACGGTCTATCCCTTAGTGGCATTGCTATTTCTCAGGTCTCCTGCTTCCTTAATCCTGTTCTTCTACCTTGAGCTCTGTCCAGTGGCGGACCTAGAACCCGGAGGGCCCTGGTGCAGCCATGGTAAGGGGGGAGTGCTGGCGGCCGTCGGCGAGGAGCAAGGGCTGTTATTGGTGATGCGGCTCTCCTACCTGCGCTGAGCCGGCAAAAGCATTCCTGGGAGTCGGACGTCAGAGGAGAGGAGGGGCGGGATCAGGCAAGGGAAGCAGGAAGCTTCCCTTGCCTGACCCTCCTCTCCTCTGACATCGGGTTATGGGGGCCTGCAGGCTTGAGGGGCCCCCTAGCCGGTCAGGGCCTTGGTGCAGCTGAACCAGCTGCACCACGGTAGGTCCGCCTCTGGCTCTGTCCCTGTCTAGCTGTCCCTGTACCCTGTATTCCTGTGCCCGCAGCTGCTAACTCGTGTCTTCTCCTGGTGCCTGCTCCAGCCTGCATCTACCATGAAAAGCCTGCTCTGATCTGCACCTACTGCACCACATACCAGCCTACATCTACATGCTACTGCTGAGTACCATCACTTGTCAGCATCGGCTGCTCCGGCCGCACCTAATTAGTGACTCTTTCTGTCCGTAAGAGCCGATCCCTGAAGACAGCTATTTTGGCATCGATAGCCCATGGGGCTGCACCTGGCTGGTACCTACAAGCTATGCCTATCTCAACCTTTTGTGGCGTTAGCAAAAAACTCAGTGGTCATCCATGTTTGCTCCTCCAGGTGGCAATTGGTGGGTTACGGCCCAGAGGTTCCACTGTCAGATGATTACCCTGAGAGTCTGACAGATAGGTAGATAGATAGATAGATAGATAGATAGATAGATAGATAGATAGATAGATAGATAGATACACAGCACTGCTAGAGGTGGGTGCCAACTGTGTAAAACACTACATGCACCAGCACCCGAATTGTGAGATTCATAGACATCAGGAAGGGGTTAATGACTTATCCTTGGGATAGGATATTGATCTAAAAAATCAAGATAATGCCTTTTTTTCGTCTTGGTGGAATTTCTATTTCTTCTACCGTTAAACCTCCTTGCAACGCCAAGAGAAGATGGCCGGTAATGACTGTGTGACCATGTGCTTGCTCTGAACACATGCAATTTTGCAAGTCAAGTCAGACTTTCCTCAACCTCGCACATGTTTGTTTAAGACTTTGGTTTTGACCCCCATCTTTAAGGCTCGGTCCCGTATTAATCATTTGTTTCCTTATTCAGAGGGAACATTTTCAGAACGAGGAAGAAAAATTGTTCTAGGGCTGAAGTCCTACATGGCAAGCGGACATGTGGATATGACAAATGGCCAAGCAGATGACAGCTGAGGTTCATCCAGCTGTTAGGGGCCCTGCGGCACATGATTGATGGTGTTGATATTCTAAATAAGTCTAAGATATGCCAAGGCAGAAGAAATAACAGAGACGCAGATTGATACTATAGATAGAATGGAGAAGTCGCGAGAACTTTTCCCAACATGGGATCTTTGTACTTCCCGTGTCACCTTGGGGGCTAACCTCAATGTGCCCGTCTGGGTCACCAGTGCACTAGTCTTCAGAGCAAACACTCAACATGTGGAGACATGGCAGACATGCTGCTTTTTTTTTCTATGTATTTCCTCCAAGTCTTTGATATTTGGGGCCTCGTTAGCCACTGGGAACCTTCTTAAGATGATTTGTGTTCTAGTACATCATGGCTCATAATCCCTTGGAAAGAGTCATTAGAAAATGAGCCAATGTGGAAAAATCCCAATACCCAGGTTATCTGTAGTACATAGAGATCATGGGTTCCCATATCAAAAGAACAAATTGGGGGAGAAAGTAGGCTCATGGTACATAAGTGCTGTTGTAGAAGGGTATTTCTCCCAAATTTTTCTTGATGACCATATATGACTACATTTAATGGAACCCATAAAATATGGTGCCAACAAAAATGCTCCCCCATAGTATATTTGGTGCCCCTGACAGCCCACGGACGTGCTTGGTTTTACGAGGGAGGTATGTGGCGCCCCTGAGGGGCCAGTCACCACAGAGGTACTGCACCTCAGTCAGAGGTGTGTTACCCCACTCTAGGGTAAGGAGGGGATGCTATCTGGTACCCACACACCAGCATCCAACACCACACCACTCTAGGCTAGGGGATATGAGTGGACTCTGATGAAGGAGGGCCCCATCCCAGGCTGGAGGAGGGAAATAGGTAAAGGGTGTGGGTGGAGGAAGCAGATAAGAGGGACATACCAGGAAGTAGTGGGAGGAGTAGTAATCACTAGGAGGGAGAGAGAGGAGTGAGGAGTAGAGGAGTCCCAGGAGAGATGTGAGGAAAGGCGTCCTGGGAAGTGGAGCAGAGAGGCTCATCCAAAGAAAAGGAAGACGTGAGGGAGTTGGAGAGAGGACACGAAGCCAAGCGGACGTGAGAGAGACGTCCAGGGGACTGGAGCTGGTGGAGCTCATCCTGAGACAGAGAGAAAGGACAAAACTGATGGAGGAGCCAGAGAAGGGCTCAAGAGAGACAGGAAGAGTCCCAGGGGCACGGGAAGTGAGTGATCCACCCATGGCGCCCAAATCAGAGCTGAGGGAGAATCCGGAGTCAGCTAGAAGGACTAGGCCTCAGGGAGGGGACCGGCCCCAGTTTAGTGGAGTAACTGCACGACTCAACTGACGAACCGGGGACCGAGGTGACCTCAAGTACCACGATCCGAGTCCTCACTCATTCGTGAAAAAGGTGGCCGCGATGGGTCAGGGGACTAGGACGTGGTCGTCTGACAGGATCCGAGGCTACTGGCTCGAGATGCTGAATGTGAGGCGAGAAGGAGGGAGAGAATCCAATGCAGGGAGACGGCCGAGAAAGGAACATCAGAAAGGGGTCCAGGTAGAAAGTCCCTGAATAATTTGAGAGTTGTCTGGAGCACTGGCCCAAAGCACAGCATCCTGTTGTAGGCTAGAACCACCTAGAGCCGTGTAGCAACTGTGAGTAAACTTCAAAGACTGCACCTTGAGGTGTCCTCAAGTTATTACCACGTTGTTGTCCCTATAAATAACATCATCCCTGCCCTGGGGCTCACAGCTTTACCCATGGAGAGCTACACCACCTTAGCTGCAATACCACCAGCCCTAGAGGATCTGTGCTGCAGTGTCGGCATCCATCCCAATTGCCAAAACCCACGGGTGGTGTCATGAAATCAATCAATTTCCCAAATAAACTACCCCTCCATTTCAATGACACCGCCAGGGCCACAGAGTCAGGTAAGCCACTGTGACATCCCCCAAGAGAACAGAAGGCCCGGGTGACCCACAGCCCTGGTGGGGCGTGTCAACTTGGAATCACGAACAGGATGTACTGATACAGTGGATTGGGTGCGTCCAAAGACCATGTTGTAGACTGTAATGGTGCCCGCCAAAAAAGAACAAGCGCCATGTGTATGTCAAAGGGAGTGGTGCAGCCTCCCATCGTGGGCCGGGTTGCCAAATGGCGTGAAAAGCCATGCCCGCGCCCGCCCACTGTACAGACTTTGATATCAAAGGACTTGTTTGCCAGCCAGGGGGATCTGCCTCCTGGTATGACCAACAATGAAAGAGAAAGGAGCCGCCCATGAAGGGAAGAGGGCGGAAGGAGCATGGAGAGGACTGCTACAGTACATGCTGCAGGAGAAGGAGCACGGGGCCTGGTAAATGCCATGGAGAGAGGCGACTGGAACACTCCGCGTGTGGAGTGGAAGCGGAGGACTCCCCTAGTGGTCCGCAAAGCGATCTGGACCCGTTGCCTATGGTACACCTGAAGTTTGTGTAGAAGGAGATGAAAAAGCTGAGGCTGCAGTTGAGACAAGCCCAGGTGGATTGCCTTGGAGAGATGGATGGAGGCCCTGCTGAAAAAAATGTTGCATCAATGGATGGCGAGACCGGACTTCACAGGCAAGAAGGTGGTCAAAGTTGGGGGTTTTATTAGACGAGTCTCCCATATTACACTTAGGACAGTGAGAAGTATATCCCAGTCAGGGACCTTACTGTACCCTGCTAACTTGAACTGGAAGTTTTATTAGAATAATGTTGATTATAGTGTTTTATATGCAACGTTAAAAAGAAAAGAGAACATCCCATAAAGGGAAGAAAAGTTACCTGTTAAATGTTTTACCAGTTTGAAATGCATTTCAGACAATTTTACATGTCTTATCACCTTTCTGTTTTACCAGGTCCAGCCTGCGGACGTGCTTGGTTTTACAAGGGGGATATGTGGCGCCTCTGAGGGTCCAGTCACCACAGAGGTACTGCACCTCAGCCAGAGGTGTGGTACCCCATTCTCGAGTAAGGAGGGGTGCTACCTTGTAACCACACACCAGCATCCAACACCACATCACTACAGGCTAGGGGATCTGAGCAGACCCTGTTGAGGGAGGGCCCTATCCCAGGTTGGAGGAGGGAACTACGGTAGGTAGAGGGTATACGTGGAGGAAGCAGATAAGAGGGACACAACAGGACGTAGTGGGAGTAGTAGTAACCATGAGGAGGGAGAAGGAGTGAGGAATAGAGGAGGGCGAGAGTCCAGTGCAGGGAGAAAGCCGAGAAAGGAACATCAGAAGGGGGTCCAGGTTCAAAGTCCATGAATAATTTGAGAGTTGTCTGGAGCACTGGCATGGAGAACACAGCACCCCGTTGCAGGCTGGAACCTCCTGGAGCCGTGAAGCAACTGTGAGTAAACTTCAAAGACTGCACCTTGCTGTGTCGTCAAGTTATTTCTGCGCCATTGTCCCTTTAAATAACATCATCCCAACCCTGGGGCTCACAGCTCTCCCCGTGGAGAGCTACACCACCTTAGCGGCAATACCACCAGCCCCAGAGGTTCTGTGCTGCAGCGTCGGCATCTATCCCAAATGCCGAAACGCAAGGGTTGTGTGACAAAATCAATTCATTACCCAAATAAACTAGCCCTCCATTTTAATGACACCACCAGGGCCACGGAGCCGGATGAGCCACTGTGACATCCTCCAAGAGAACTGAAGGCCCGGGTTCCAAATGTCCCACAGCCCTGGTGAGTCATGTCATATACTACCTGCACAGTACCACCCAAACACATGGTATGATGACCAGCAGTGTCCCCAGCAAATAATGAAACCCACACACTGCCCCAACACAGTATGATGTCCCCACAGCTCCCCACACAGTATGAAGTCCCAACAATATCACATAAACTCCACATAATAAGATGCCCTCAGAACCTCCAAACATTATGATGCCCCAACTAACACCCACGCAGTTTGATGGTCCACACTGATTATGATCCCCCCATGTTGTGTGATTGCATTCAAAGTCCCCACACACAATATGATCTCGTCTCGCAGTATGATGCCCCCAAAGCTCTCCAACTTGGTAGTGTAGCACCTACAACCTTCAACACTGTGTGATGAGCATTACAGTCTCTCACTTAGTATAATGAAACCCATTGAGCCCAAACTCTATGTGATGTCAACTCTCCACACAGTATGATGGTCCCCTTAGTCTCCCACACAGTTGGATGCCATCACAACTGCCCAGCACACTGTTTTATAGCCCATACAAAATTTGATCCCAAAAACAGGATGATAGTCCCCACACTCCCTCCCCCATATATATATACCGTATATATATATATATATATATAAATCCCACATATTATGGTACCCTACAGCTCTGTACACTGTATGATGGTCCCCACAGCCCCCTATAATTAAAGCATGATGTCCCCCACATACAGTATGAAGGCTGTCATAAACCCCACACAGTGAGAAGTATCCACAACTCCTCAAACATTATAATGCTCTCGTGCAGTAGGATAGCCCTCCATAGCACCCATAGCACCCAAACTCAGTATGATATCAGCTTCCTACTCACTATGATGTCACCACAATCCACCACCACCCAGTATCCTACAGACAAAATAATGGTCCCCACAGCTCCATATACAGTTTGTCATCACAACCCCCAGAACACAGTATGAGGGCACACACAGTTTATCGTCCCAAGAAATTACTAACTAAAAACTATTCATCTAGATGTTCTGCACTGGTCTGTGCAGTGTGCGTGTGGTGCTCCTGCGACCAGGGTGGCCACATAAGGAACTGCAGCCAGGCAGAAAGGAGACAGTTTGTGCAACAAACACCCTCACAGCACACACACCCACTGGAGCACAACACCCAACCCGTAGCCCGGGACTCTAGGTGGGCAAGGGGTGGTAGGGTTTAGAGGAAAGTGGGTGGGAAGGTAGGTCAAGTGGTAGACCAGTACAAAAGGAAGAACAGTAGGCGGAGTGAGTTAGTAGGCCAGAGTGAGCCAAGAGGTAAAGATCAAGCAGAAAGTGACACGTCCTGGAGGTATAGGGCTCCCTGGAGATGCAGAATCCACAGAGACACCGTTCCATGGAGAGAAAGCTCGTCCATAGCCAGCAGCCCAAGGGAAAGTGAGGACAGAGACCGGACCGGCACCACAGGTCGGAAGGAGCCCGGTAAGCCCTTGAAAGACAGGGTTGCTCAGGGCTAGGCTGGGACAAGAGTGCCGACTCTGAGCCGGACTGCAGCTATACGCCGGCTCCCCAGACAAACCGACAGGGAGCATTGATTCCAAGTCAGGGTTCCCACTACACGGATTGGAGACTCAGCAACATTATAGGACCCGGCTTGCTGCCCATACACTTAGGGGGAAGCCACACAGAGGGACCGAGTTGCCATCATACAATCCACAAGGAAGAGCAGTGAAGGAAGAACAAGCCTGAAAGGTTAAAGTAAGAGTGAAGGGTCTCAGGAAGACAGCCTGGCTGCAGAGGGTTCAAAGTGTCCGGAGTTAACTGTGAATAAGAACTGTGTTGAGAACTGTACTGTTGGAACTGTTTGAACTGAAGAACATGTCAGTAAAACCCGGTGAACCCTGCTCCAGTCTCCCGTGTATGATTACAGGTACACAGAGCTTTTATTATATCTTCAGCTCCCTGTCAAGAGCAGCCCCAATCAGCGGCGGGCTCATTCACCTAGCTGCAGCATCCATCCATCCACCTGACAGAAGTACCCTGCAGCGGTGGTCCCCTCACTGACCACAACCCGTGGGTGGCACCACGACAAACTCCCCTGTAAATATTCCCTTTTACTTGCGGAACCAGGGACACAGTCCGGACCAAGACCACCGTGATATCCCCAGCAGTACCCCGTCTGGTACCGAGTACCCCGTCCCAGTGGGCTCCACATGTGGACTAAGGCGCGGTGCAGCAGGCACAAACTGTTGATGTCATTGCGCCCTCTGTGGTGAATCTCTGATACACAGGCTCACCCACCACTTGTTTTGGCAATGCCTGTACTACTGGAATTTATTCTGTTTGAACTCATTTTAGATATTGTTTTCAATAAATTTTAACAAATTTATTGATTTGTTTATTTTTCCCTGGCGTATGCATTTTTGTTGGTTGCACTGAAATACTTACCAACATATTGATTGATAAAATAAAGATATTTAAGTCTGTCCCTGGACAATTAAAGACCAGAGTTGTAGTTTTGCAACATGTTCGAGACTATAGCAATAGAATGGCCAGCTCCCTAGTAAGGGATAAGAGCGGAGCTGGCAAGAGACTAAGTATCCTGCTCGGTGACAGGGTGAAAGAACACGTATAGGGACGATAGGGAGATCAGGGTACAGCCTCAGGTGAGTGCAGTAAGTGACATCTAAGCTGCAGCTGTCATATCCTCTTACTATCCAGATTCACCTCAAAATGGATGACGACTGGATTCCCTGTCTTGGCTTTTATGCAGGCTATGATAGTCCCTCTTGATTGGTTTTGTTATAGCATAGGATGTCATAGCTGCAAGCCATTGTAGGTAAGCTCACCCAGCCATGCCTGAGGTCATCTAACCCTTATCTGGCTGATGTAATATTCCTGTAATGTGTAAAATCATGTGAAGCAAAATGCAAATTGTTAATTAATTCAGTCTTAAGCTCAGTTTAACTTCAACCATTTTAGACAGATGGTACAATGTGCTATCCGATTTTAATGCAGACATGTGCTATCCGATTTTAATGCAGCTGTCCATGTGCTATCTGATTTTAATGCAGACAGCACATGTACCAATAATCAAACAGCAGTATGGCTTGAAATTCCAAGCAAGATCCACTTCAGAATATCACCAGCAGGAAAGACCAGAAAGGGGAAGGTATGAATAGCCGCACCCAAAAGGTGATTGGGCAGATCAATAAACAGATGGAAACATCTTCTAGCCTAAGAAGACTAAAGCAAGATGAACATGTAATAAACACCCAAAGCTGTGAAACCACAAGATCACTGGATCGAATTCTGAGTCATGACAAAAATAACAAACAGTCTAATGTCATTGAATCGGGTTATTCAGAGCTATTGAGAGTTTGCGGCATGCACTTGTACAATCCATTTTTCTAGTTTGCCCATTCAAGTCGATAGGTAGATAAAAAAGCTTCTCCTATACAGACATTCCATATTCCATCAGTGTATTATGGATATATTGCAACTATTAACATAGGAAACTCTATTAGCCTTGTAAATTATTCCAAATG
The DNA here is from genome assembly GCA_033576535.1 of Allobates femoralis. Taxonomy (NCBI): domain Eukaryota; kingdom Metazoa; phylum Chordata; class Amphibia; order Anura; family Aromobatidae; genus Allobates; species Allobates femoralis. Next base: position 556,785,921 of record JARQOC010000005.1, read on the forward strand.
ATAATGTATAAAAATGGATGCAAAAAAATGGACAAATGGAATGGGATACGGATAATAATCGGCCATTTTTTCTGGATGAAAATCTGATTTTTCATACACCACTTGGAACCTGGTCTTAGGCCTTTAGCTTCAAGACCTGCCATCAAAAGTGGGTTTTTTTTGTATATTTTATTATTTTTAAAACTACCGTATATACTCGTGTATAAGCCGACCCGTGTATAAGCCGACCCCCCTACATTTGCCCCCAAAATCTGTGAAAACCTATTGACTCGTGCATAAGCCAAGGGTGGACCTCAGCACAGGTATACAGCCCCCAGCAGTGTGGTATACAGGCCCCCCCAGTGGTATACAGGCCTCCCCAGTGGTAGTATACAGCCCCCAGCAGTGTGGTATACAGCAGCCTCCCCAGTGGTACATACAGACCCCAGCAGTGTTACAGCAGCCTTCCCAGGGGTATATACAGCACCAGCCCCAGGGGTATATACAGCACCAGCCCCAGGGGTATATACAGCACCAGCCCCAGGGGTATATACAGCAGCAGCCCCAGGGGTATATACAGCACCAGCACCAGGGGTATATACAGCACCAGCCCCAGGGGTATATACAGCAGCAGCCCCAGAGGTATACAGGCCCCCCCCATCAAGATCCAGGGCCACCCCCCCTTGCTCGGCAAACCTGTAAAGTAAAATCATTATACTTATCACTGTCCTGTCACCGCCGTCCCGCCGCTGCCGACATCACGCTCCTTCGTCTTCATTCAGCGTCTTCCGGCTTCCTGTGGTCGGCGCAGACAATGACGTCATTGCCCGCGACCACAGGAAGCCGGAAGAAGACGGATGAAGACGGAGGAGCGTGATGTCGGCAGCGGCGGACGGCGGCGACAGGACAGTGATAAGTATAATGATTCTAGTTTACAGGTTTGCCGAGCAAGGGGGGGGGCCCTGGATCTTGATGGGGGGGCCTGTATACTGATGGGGGTGGCGGGCAGGCGGTATACGCGTGTATAAGCCGAGGGGGGACTTTTCAGCCCAAATTTTGAGTATATACGGTAATTAAAAACACATACAAAACACTTTTAACTGAACACTTAGGGGCAGTGAAGCTCATGGGCCCCAATGCAAAAGCTCCAATGGGGCCCCCAATTAGTGCACATTTTAAATAGAAGTGGTCTTTTTTCTATAGGCCAAATGGACTTTTGGGGCCCCTAGTCTCTAGGTTCCGGGGCCACCTATTGTAGTTATGCCCCTGCATCGGAACTCAGGAGCAAAGTCATTATACGGACTTCTGTGTTCTGCTAATGAGATCAATCAATGACTCCAAATACACTGAAAGAGGTTACAAAATTGTAGTTGTTTTACTTTATTTAATTATTGATAATATTCATTAGGTCGAATTAGTTAATATATTTTAAGAGTGTGACACGCCATTAAGAAACAGGAGCAAATGTCAAAGAATTGTGAGTTTACATAGCGAAGAGCAGATTAATTAAGAAAATTAGATCTATTATATGGAATTTCTACGCTCCAAATGTAGGTTTCCTTCCAAAAAGTTCACATCTGGTATGTCTTAAAGCTAATTGCATATAACATGTACCCCCATATATCACTGGGCATATAAATTTAGCTATTCCTAGATTTTTTTGGGGGGGTTGTTATTTCTTTATGCCTTAAAAAATACATAATATAGTTTTTAAGAACAAGATCCATCAGAAAGGTCTAGACAAAGTTTGGATGAGTTATTAATATACATTATTCATATGATATTAACAAATCACGAATACAAAGTGCAGAGATAAGGCACTTTCTGCTAAAAGGGAATACAACCTAGTTCCTAATTTAGTAGAAGGGTTTAGAGCAGTGACAGCAGAGAAAATAACCCTAGCTGGTCTATCACTGACTGGCATAACAAATAGCAGTATGGCTGGAAACTCCATACAGGATCCACTTCAGAATATCACCAGCAGGAAAGATGAGAAAGGGGAAGGTATAAATAATCATATATTTTATATGAATATATATTAATTGAGGGATATGTGAAAGTTTATTAGGAAATGTTTACGGACATAGAATTTTCAGCCAATCAGATCTGATATGCATGAGAACATTGTTTGGAAACTAGTTTTGGAAGTAGAGTATTATTTTTTTTTGGGGGGACGGTGGAAATCATAATTAGTTTGACTAGTGTGGAATTTTAGGAAATGCAACAAGTAAAAAATGAATAAATAAAAGACCCAGACAATCCAAACAATTTACAGTACAATTTGCACAGATAGGCCAATAAATGCATGTCACCAGTTTACACAAAGAGAAGTATATCAGCCACAGAAGGTTGACCTGACCTCACAGAAGGTTGACCTGACCTATAATGCCTTGTAGCTATCACATCACATGGTATGACCCAGCCAATCAGGAAGGATGATCCTAACCTGTATAAAAGCAGAGGCAGGGAATGCAGCATGGATAGTGGGAGGAGGTCAGAGATCACAGCATAGCCTTTGAGATAGAGAGAAGCTATAAAACACTGAATAACCAGTACCCATAGTGTGTGACCATACAGCAGTGAAAGATGGCTAATATCCAATTACCTATACCAATATATGTTGAGAATACTTACAGATTACTAAGGCTGTGTTTGATTTAGAGGGGTTGTCCACTACTACGACAACCCTTTCTTATTCCACTTGTTTCCCCTAGTAAGAATAATAGACCGTGTACTCACCTCCTGTGCTAACGCCCTTCCAGCAGCGTCAGTAATCATAGTTCAGGGCTCACGTGACATTGTGACATCATGCGAGCCCTGCATCTAATCACCACCGGCTTCTATGTTCCCGCTTTCGGACCTAATGAGCAACCAACAGGAAGTGAGTGGCAGCCACAGCATCACTTCCTGTTGATTAACTCATGCGATCCTAAGGCGGGGAAACAGAAGCCAATGGTGAGTGCACTTGGGGCTCGTGTGATGTCACAATGTCACGTGAGCCCTGAATCGCGATTAGTGACAACACTGAAACGGCGCCAGCACGGGAGGTGAATACAGGGTCTGTTAGTTAACAAGGGGAAATAAATGGAGTCAGAAGGGGTTGTCCTAGTGGACAATCCCTTTAAAGCAAATACAACCTTAGTAATCTGAAAATGCTCTCAACCTATATGGCTATAGGTAAATGGATAGTTGCCATCTTACACTACTGTATGGTCACACACTATGTGTAATGGTTATTCACTGATTAAAGGGACTCTGTCAAGTCATTTTTTTTATTATGATACTAATATCACCCTTGAATAGGGCTTGGGCAGATGTTTCAGAATATGCGAAATGTATTAATGTTTTCTTTGTAGTGTTCTTGCTATGAGCTCCTAAGAGTCACAGTATAAAAATGTTATTTAAATATCCACACCTATCCAAGCTAGTATTCTGTCCCTCCTCTCTGTGCTGGTTACACTGAATCTCAGGCCTCTGCAGGCTGCTGCGGAGGGGGTTTAGAGGGGGACGGTGTTTTGTGCTACAACTCTTGTAGTAACATCACTAGCCTGTGCTGTCTGTGAGATTTCTGTTCATATGAACATTGGTTTTCCTGCAGACATGTAATGTGTGTATCTACTGAGCAAATGATCAAATGTTCATATAAACACAATTAAATATCTTAAAGCACATGTGGCACCCCATGGGTTAATATGCCACAATAACACCACATAGGTTCTCTCCCCAATACACACTGACAAACACTAGCACCTCTGGGCCAGGAGGGGGAGCACCACCTGCTCCCTTAAATACTCTTGCTCATGAGGGAGAGCTCAGTTCAGCTCGGAGCAGGGCTGTGAAGAGGACACTTAGAGCAGAGTTAGCTCAGTGCAGACCTAGTGAGGGTCGGAGGAACAGGAGAACTACAGACTGAGGAACACGTCTGGGAGCTGGAGTGATACCTTCACTCGCCCCAGAAGAGCGCACAGAATGGACACCGGATCCGGTACTGTGTCTGGCACCCACAGCACAGTGAATCCAGGAACAGTGGGATCTCTAGATGCCCCTAGTACCAGAGCAAAGCAACACGGAGGGGTCAGCTCAGCATAGAGGACTCAAGTTGCCTAGCCAAGTGGTACCAGCAGAACACCGAGAAAGAGTGAGAAGTCCCAGCAGCTTAGCTAGAAGCAGCAGCTCAGGACACACACGCAGCGCAGCACGAGGAAGCTAATGACCCGGACTGGGTGGAGAGAGAGCTTAGCCCCATTACAGACTCCGTGGACTATAACCTGCAACAACATCTGCAGTAAAGCTTTGGAAAACAGCAAAACTGTGAGTCTGTGTATTGATTGCAACCTTTGCCCTACATCCAACAGCAGAGAGGTCCCACCTACAGAGCTACAAGCCTGTCAGCTCTGCACACGGGCTGGAAGAAGCTGCAGCATCAGGAGAAGAGGAGAATTGCACTTTTGACTACCAAACATGAGTGTGTGTCCTTTAACCCCGTCTTCACCATTCATATCCATTATAGACTATACCATCACTGCCCCGGGGAATACAGTTCTACCCACTGGAACTATTACACCTCAGCTGCCATTCCATCATCCCCGGAGGTTCTGCAGCAGAGGCGGACCCATCACTGGCCGCATATGGTGGGTGGTGTCACGACTGACAATTCCCTGTAAATACACCCCTTTTATTTGCCAGGGCCCGGGAAACGGATCGGACCAGGACCACCCGTGACTTCCCCCTCAGCAGACACGGTCCGGTACCGAGTACTCTCGTCCCAGTGGGCTCAACACACACACTACACACATGCCTCAGATACACACAATGAAGATATCAGAACTGCATCTGCTAAGAAAACACACATTCTTGTGGCACCCCTGCATTTCGGTCACCACTATGGTATTGCACCTGTCTAATAGATGTGGCATCATGCTCACAGGTAAGAAGGGAAAACTTGCTATGACCCCCAACACACACCCAACACAACCTGAACTCCAGGCCATGGAGATGCCGGGTGGAAAAGACTCACATTCAGATCAGTCTCCATCTACTGGCTGAAGGGAGGAGTTAGGTTAGGGATGGGAGGTAAAAGAGACGAGTTGGTTCTAGGAGAAGCCAGGAGCTGGGGAAAGAGCAGGACGCACATGGGTCAGCTGTGAATCCCAGGCCTGAAGACCCAAATCTGCAGCCGGACGTGCAGGCCAGGCAGAGGAACTAGCTGCACAGGGGTACCAGCCCCAATTTGGTCTGGATATCTTCAGCACCAGCCGAGAAACTGGAGGTCACTGGGCTTCATGTACAGTGACTACCATCGTGGACTCTCCCAAGGCTAAGGAACTATATAGGTTCAAGGGGCTTGCAGGACAGTCGCTCGGAGGGCCCATAGTCACCTGCCTTTGGGACTTGTAACCACAGAGACCCTAGGAGGACAAGGAGTAGCAGCATTAGAGAGAGAAAGGGCAGCAAGAAGAGTCTCAGAAGAGTGCACCTGTACTACTTATGAGCTGGCCAGGCCGCAATCTTGGTGAATACAGTACCTCAGCTGGGTTATGTCTGCACCGAACTACATTAAAGGTGTCTGGTAAGAACAGCACGAACTTTGTGTATGTGTACTCCTTCCTGCTCCTACAGCTACTACAACCACCACCATCAACACTTCACCACCTTCATACCTCAGGGACCTGCTCCATCTGAGGAGAGTGCTCCAACTAGCTGCCTCAACACCTATTCCCTGGGGACTACTACAAGCAGCGCTGGTCATCCCTGATCAGAAACCTCAGATGGCATCACAACAAACTTTTCCCCTTTAAATTCCCCTTTTTCAACAACCGGTTACGGCCACGACTTCAAGGGAAGACTATCGTGAAATCCTCTGAACTGTTAACCCCTGGATAGTCCACTGCATTCCCCCCTATCCTTTCTCCTCTTTCTGCAATGAGTCCCTGCACCTAGAGCGCTGACCAAATACAGCATACAGACCAGAGGAGGGAAGGGCAGTGCAGTGATGCATGAATATTCACTCCTTGGGGAGAGGGCAGCAGAGAAGCAAGTATCACTCACTGTGATTGACAGATATAATAAAACTTTTATTTTGAAGTTCACACAAGATAGAAGTATAAATACTAGAAATATATGTATATAGAGAGCTTAGAGAGAGGAATTAGAAAATTATATCAGTTACATATAGATTTTTGACCTGACAGAGTCCCTTTAAGGGCTTTCTTGATCTCAAAGGCTAAGTTGTGAGCTGACATTCTCCCATTATCCAGAATCTTTTAAAAAAATGGCTGCTGCATTCTCTGACTCTACTTTTATGCAGGCTATGATCATCATATCATGCCCCAGTAGTGGACAGCACCTTTAAAGAATTTAAAGGGAACCTGTCAACCAGTTTAGACCCCTAACCTATCACTTCTTGTCCCTGCAGTTTCCTACTACATCCCTTACCATCCCTATCTGAGCTAAAACTGTACTATAATGAGTATAAAAAAAAATGAGTTTGTCTCTTACCTGTTTGTATGCTAATTAGTCCTCTTGACTATTGTATGTAGTCATACGTGGCATCCTCCATGGCTCCATTCTTCCCCCTTCGCTGCTGGTATCATTCCCTGGTGGGCGTTCTCCATGGCTCCATTATTCCTCCCTTGCTGCTGGTGTCATCCTACGGTGGGCGCTCTCCACAGCTTCATTCTCCCCCTTTACTTCTGGTATAACGCCCCGGTGGGTATTCTCCACAGCTCCATTCTCCCCATCACTGCGGGTATCATGCCCCGGTGGGCGTGATCTTTCATTCTGTAGCGCGGTCCTGATTCAAAATTCATGGCTCCTTCTTCCGGGTATAACGTGTTGGCCAGGCACCATTTCCGGTCCTGCACAGTGAGGGGGTGTATTGGCCATAAAGGCCAGCTCCGGAGCATGCTCAGTGCGCATTGCGAAGCTGGCCTGTACACCTGATAATCCACCACAATGCACCAGACCAGAAATGACGCCCGGCCGGCGCATCATACCCGGAAGGAGGAGACATGAATTTAAAAACAGCAGTGTGATTCAGAATGAGTGAGCACGCCCACCGGGGTGTGATACCAGCAGCGAAGAGGGAGAATGGGGTCATGGAGATTGCCCACCAGGGCGTAATACCAGTAGCGAGGGGGAGAGAATGCAGTCATGGAGAACACCCACCGGGACATGATACCTGCAGTGAGGCGGGGGAGAATGGAACCATGGAGAACACCTACGGGGGCATGATACCAGCAGCAAGGGGAAGGAATGCAGCCATGGAGAACACCAACCGGGACATGATACCAGCAGTGAGGGGGGAGAATGGAGCCATGGAGAACACCCACCGGGATATGATACCAGCAGCAAAGGGGAAAGAATGTAGCTATGGAGAACGCCCACCGGGGCATGATACCGGCAGCAAGGGGAAGGAATGCAGCCAACACCAACCGGGACATGATACCAGCAGTGAGGGGAGAGAATGGAGTCATGGAGAACGCCTACCGGGGCATGATACCAGCAGTGAGGGGGGAATGGAGCCACGGAGAACGCCCAGTGTGACTACATACTGTAGTCAAGAGGACTAATTAGCATACGGACATGTAAGTGATAAACTCTTTTTTTACAACCATTATAGGACAGTTTTAGCTCAGACAGGGATGGTTTGAGATGTAGTAGGAAGGTGCACGGACAGGTAGTGATAGGTTAGGGGGGCTACCCTAGGTGACAGGTTCCCTCTAAAAGATTTTCCGTAAAGTCCTAGGAAACTTCGAGGTGTCACTCAAGTATTTTCAGAGAAATTGAAGGGTTTTCAATGTTTTCAATCCGCGGTAAATTCATTTGCCACAAATTAAATAATTTTCTTAAATATTTGTCGAAACTGTCGAATGTTAATTGCAAAAGACGAATTCATCTTTAGTAGAGACTGGTAGAGATGTAATAACATGATATACAAAATCATAATCAGCAGAAAAAAATAAATAAAAGTAATAATAAATAAAATTAAAGTTAATAAGTAATAAAAAACGTAAAAAGTAAAATTAAAAATATGTTTATTGTAAATTAAACAGGACAACGTTTTGTGCTCCTAGAAAAGTCACATAAAATCAAGCTGAAAATCACCTTTGCTTTAAAAAGATATGAAGAAGTTAGAAGTTTTCTTATAATATATATTGACTTATTAGGTATTAAGTTATCGTGCTCGTCTCTGAATCATATTTTGCTAATTAAAAGAGTGAAAAAAATAAAATCTGTTTTCATTAAAGCTTCGAGTCGCTGAAGTCACATTATCATTTATGAAAAAAAAACTATTGCTGCTCCCGGCGGTGACCGGCGTCTCCCCGGTGCAATAAACGCTCCCCGAGGACGCCGCGTCTGCTCCATCACAGGGACACAAGGACAACACTCAGGACTTGTTATTCAATTCAAATCCGAGAAACAAAGTTACCCTACATTACATCTACTGTTTGTGATTAATAAAACTTGATACATTTTATAAAAAAATAAATGTAATTAGAAATGGTACAAATAATAATTGATTTTATTTTTCAATATTGTGAAACAGAAAAAAAAAGTTAAAATTACTATATATAACACTCCAGATATTTAATGATCTCTACCTGCACTTTAGTATTTTTTTATTATTATTATCATTATTATTATTATTATTATTATTATTAATAACTGTAGAGCCCAGCATTGCCCAGGCAGAGTAGATAACAGTTTTATTATTAATTATTATTATTATTATTATTATTATTATTATTGTTACTACAGGTATAATAACTTAATATATCTGCACTTCTATCATATTAATAATAATAAATAATAATAATAATAATAATAAAAATTATTCTTAGGAGTAGTAGTATAGACATAACTTAATATGTACCTGTATCTTTTTAATTAACGATCATGATCATCATCACAGGTATAGCTTAATATGTAACTCACTTGTATAATAAAAATAATGCAAATAATAATAATTATTATTATTATTATTACAGGTATATCTTAATATATACCTGCATTTTTATTAATCATCATTATCACAGGTATAGATTAATATGTACCTGAACTTTTATTTATTATTATCATTATTATTAATTATAATTTTATTACTACTTCTACAGGTATATACTTGAATTATTATTATTATTAATATTACAACTTCTATTACCATTACTGCAGGTAAAGCCTAATATATACCTGTGCTTTATTATTATTATCATTATTATTATTATGTATATGTATATTATTATTATTATTACAGGCATAACTTAATTATACCTGTACTTTATTAATCATCATTATTATCACAGGTATAGATTAATATATCTCTGAACTTTAATTAATTATTATTAACATTATTAATTTTAATGCTACCACTACATATATATTATTATTATTATTATTATTATTATTATTATTACCATTATGACTACTACAGGTAAAGCCTAATATATACCTGTACTTTTTTATTATTATTATTATTATTATTATTATTATTATTATTACAGATATAACTTAATATATACCTTCATTATATTATTTTTATTATTATTATTATTATTATTATTATTATTATTATTTTTATTATTATTATAGGTAAAACTTAAAGTACGGTATAAGTGAACATCCTATTACTGCTATCAATCATTTTATCTTTGCAATTTATTACTATTATTATTACAGGTATAACATAACATATACCTGGGTTTTTGTTTTTTTTATTTTTTAACCAAACAAAGATTGCAGCTTTTTTTGTTTTTCTTGACATGTGGACAATGTTCCCTGTTTGTGTCCAGCGGTGACCTTTTAAATTCCAGAATAATTTCCCTCTTTTTTGGTGGTGCCCCCACGTGACCCAGGAGCACAAACATCCCCAGACCTCTGGGCATCCTCACATCTGCCGCCCCTGAGCTGAAGGCCATTGTGTGATGTATTTTTAACAGCAGGTGTGTGGGGTGTGCGGCGGCGGGGCCGGGCGGGGACAACGCTTCATCTTTACTTCCCAGGCTATTTAGGAACAAACCAGAAAACAAGTCTAATGTGTTTGTTCTGAGCCGACACTGGAAGCACGCCGCCCGCATGGATGATTTCACCCTTCAGTGTTTTGATTCTTTTTGCAAATATTTACAAATAAAAATCTACAGGATAATTTTTGTGCAGTCTCATCTCTATGTGGATTATTTTTGGACTCATTTAATTTATTCTAATTGTTCGGATTTTACTTTAGAGAAACAGCACGGATTAATGACCTCAGTTTAGTTTAATGATTCCTAATTTGTACAATCTAAATCAGAGTCATTTTTATCTAATTGTTCCATTATCTGCGGCTCGCGGTGTCCGACAATTGCAGAAGAAATCAACACAAATAGGCGGCGGGCTTCCTTTTATTCGTCATTTTTACATAATTGTAGATTAGGTTGTGTTGGTGAGGATTCATCGGCAATGTTCAATAACAAAGTCACCATTACTTTTCAAACAATTATTTTTGTATTGTAGTTTTAATTGTAGATTTATTTATTCATTCATTTTTTTATATATAAAATTGAATGATGGTCCTCTGCAGCGGTATATGTCGTATAATTAATTTTTTAGACAAATGTTCTGTATAACTGGACGGTCACAGAAAAGAATATGAAATGACTATGCACGCTCACATATCCATTCTTGACACGTTTTGTTGCATTCTTTACATGTGCTCCATCAGACCCAAAAGAATGGCTGGTGACTTCTCCCAAGCTGCACCAATTCTCTAGAATGCTCTACCTCAAGAAATTAGGGCTATTCAGTTTTTATATAGTTTCAGGCGCTCCCTAAAAACACATGTTTTTAGGGCGGCTTATCTTGCTCCCTAGTCAAAGTCACTTAGACATGGCCCATTGGCTCCACCAGACACAAAAACATGACAAAGAATGGCTGGTGACCACTCATGCAGCTTTTAACTATTCCCCATTCCCTCAAGTTGACTGGACCATACTGCCCATAGATTTAGGGGGAAGCTGTTATTAGGGACCGAGCTGCCGCTCCGCAATTCACTTTAAAGAGAAACACCGAGAATAAGCCTGAGAGGACACGCAGAGGGACTGAGGAGTCTAGGAAAGATAACCTGGCTAAGGTGGGTTCAGTATACCGGATTAAACATAGCAAAGCTGTAAAGAACTGTATTTACCGTGTACTGTCTGACAAGAGAGATGGAGAAGTAAACCCGGGTGAACCCTGCTACGTTGTCTGTGTCTGATTTCAGGTATGAAGAACTGTGAGTCCTCCATTTGACTCTGACAGGAGCCATCTCCACATCATCCCCTTTCCCTGCATCAGCTATAACAACCATCACTGACTTTAACTATCACTGCCCCGGGGAACCAGCTCTACCTGCGGAGAGTCATTCCATCTAAGCTGCTAAAACATCATCCCCGGAGGTTCTGCAGCAGCGGTGGTCCCATTACTGACCACAACCCGTGGGTGGCGTCACAACTGACAAATCCCCTGTAAATACTCCCCATTTACTTGTGTGAACCCGGGACACGGTCCGGACCAGGACCGCCGTGACATCCCCCAGCTGTACCCCGGTCCGGCACCGAGTACCCCGTCCCAGTGGGCTCCACAACCTGGCATCACAAACAGGATCTACCGTGCCCGGTACCAGGCATTGTGTGCCGTGATTAGTGACTGTTTTGAATCAGTCGCCATTGCTGGGCGCGCGGCAAACTGAATTTAAACTACGCCACAAAGACTGTAAATTTCAAAATCCTCCATTACAGAGCGCGCGACGAGCGGGAAGAAAAACCGCTCACCGCTCTGACGTCATCGGCTGGAAAGAGAGAGTCCCTGTCGCGCTGCAGAATCCAAGATGGATCCGGTCCAAAAGAAGGAAGGGTCCACCCTGGCTCCCCTTAACTCCGGGGGAGCCAGCCATCAATTCTGGGAAGGAACTTCCGTCTCAAGTTGCAACAGCCAGTGAGAATATGGCGAGAGAGGAAGTCGTCATCCCGGAAAGGCGGGACAGGAAACCGGATGTGGAACAGCCGCCATTACAGTATACCCGGACGGAAGGAAAAGACACTGAGGAGAGTGCTGCGGAAGAAAGACCCCAATTGATCCCGGAGGGCCCACTGAACGTGAGTGTGGAGGAACCCGGCCAGGGAGAGATATTGAGTGATCATAGCGGCATGGCGGAAGGCGGTAGAAAATATCCACAAGTCCGAGACACCAGGAGGGGTGTAATGCGGCTGCTGCCCCCGCAGTTAAACCGGGTTCAAGCAGAACAGCGAACCCGGATCCAAATTGACTTCTATCAGAATCAACAGACAATGTCAGTGCAGCCCGGCTGGGCTTGTGACTTCAATGCTACCAGGAGCAAGGTAGATCCTGGGACAGAAGTTCTGGTTGATATGTCCATCCTTGAGGCAGCACCACAAAGTACTACCAGAGAGCTTGACCCACTTGGAGCCCTGAGTGAGGGATTCTTGCAATTACCGGAGCCTCTGATCCCTGCGCCTGCATCCACAGAGGTGAGAGGGGAGCAGCTCCGCTGTTGGTGGGAACGGTACGAGAAGGAAGAAGACATGATGGGTTTCCCTGGAGACCCGGAGTCAGACACGGGCCCTATAGAAATTGTAACTCGAGAGGAATATCTGCGGAGATGTGTCCAGCAATGGGGGCGAGAGGATGCGGCAAGACAGGCTTGGAGGAAGGAGATGGTAAACCGTGTTCAATATCTAAAAACTGTTGCCGGGCGAGATCCAAGTATCACTGGTTGCCAGCGACATACAGGAAAGGAGGTAAAAGTTAAACCAGATCTGGCATACGCGTTTGCTCGTGAACCGGGAGCAGAACGGGACATATTTATCAACCGTGGTGACGTAGAAGAACACCTTCCACTAAAACACCCGGACAGGGAATTGCAGGTCGGAGAATGGGTCTTCTACATAGTAGTGCCTGAAAAAAGAGACCCTTATGGAATAAAAGTAAAGAAATTATCGTTACAAGCTCCGGAAGGCAGTGAACCACCAGAATTGGAAGATCCAACTGTTTATCCAGATCCTACAGAATTGCCAGAACTAGAGAATCTAGCTGTTTATCCGGATTTCCCAACAATCCCAGAAGACGTCGTAGAGGAGGCTGTACCAATCAAAGTGGATGTAGCAACACAGACAAGCTATAGCCATTTGCTATCCAGTGTTCTGGAATCATTGGAACTGTTCCCGACCCGGAGAGCTCCACAAGTTTTGCCATGGAAGGTAGATTAAAAGGCGAAGGAGTGAAAATCATGATCCTGTTACCAACTAGAGACAGTAAGTGTGAATGTGATGTGATCCTTATTGGCCCCATCCCATTCCTGAATGAATGTTAGCCTTTCCCCCTGTTTGTCTTATATGTTATTTGGACATTGATGCCATGGACGATGATTTGGCATAAACTTTCTTTGTACATAGTTGAGCACTTAGTGTGCTCCCCATTGGTTTTAAGACCAAAGATTGCACTTTTGAGACGGTGCATAGAACTTGAACTGAACTGCAGAGTGCCTTTTTGAAGCTTTTGCACTTTTTGAAGTTTTTGCACTTTTAAAGCACTTGTGCCATGTTTTGCACTTTTTAAGGTTTTTGGCACCTTTTTAAGACTTTTTAAATTTTTAGAGAGTAATATATAAGTTATTTATTTTAATGCAACGTTTAAAGAACCCATACCTCCGTAATAGGAAGAAACAAATATGCTTAATGTTTAATGTTTAATGTTTTGCAAGATAAAAATGTAAAAATGTTTTTCAGGGGGATCCATGCTGGACAGCGTGAGGACATGCCGGTTTAACTCCGGGGGAGTGTGGCGCCCCTGCGTTCAGGGTGGCCACAGGTAGTAACAGCAGCCAGGCAGGAGGGTAGACAGTTTGTTTAACAAAGACCTCAACACACATATCCACTGTCATGGGGACCTAACCCGGAGCCTGGGACTCTAGGCAGGCAAGGGGTAGTAGGCTAGATATGAGTGGATGGAGTGTAGTCATGGTAACGGATGAGTATATAAGGGAGAAACAGGAAGCGGTTAGCCAGTAGGCCAGTGGGTGCTGAGCAGGACAGATGAAGACCAAGGAGTAGGCCAGAGTGAGCTGAACTGAAAAGACCAAGAGTAGGCCAGTGGTGCTGAGCAGAACAGATGAAGACCAAGGAGTAGGCCAGAGTAGGCTGAGAGGACCAGTACCATCAGGTCCAAGGAAGATGTGAGGGCCAGTGACTAACTATCAGGAGAGTCTCCCTTATTATACTAGGAAGTTACACAGGAAGGAAAGGACCCGGTGATCCCTTGAGATACAGGGATACCTGTGGTTTGGCTGAAACCAGAGTGTCAGCTCTGAGGGGGGCTGAAGATTTACCCGGTGCCCCAGACAAACTGACGGGGAACACAGACTCCAGATCTATATTCCCACCAGAGGATTGGGGGCACAGCAGCAACAGAGAGGACCCGGCTTACCGCCCATAGATTTAGGGGGAAGCTGTTATTAGGGACCGAGCTGCCGCTCCGCAATTCACTTTAAAGAGAAACACCAAGAATAAGCCTGAGAGGACACGTAGAGGGACTGAGGAGAGTCTAGGAGAGATAACCTGGCTGCAGTGGGTTCAGTATACCGGATTAAACATAGCAAAGCTGTAAAGAACTGTATTTACCGTGTACTGTCTGACAAGAGAGATGGAGAAGTAAACCCGGGTGAACCCTGCTACGTTGTCTGTGTCTGATTTCAGGTATGAAGAACTGTGAGTCCTCCATTTGACTCTGACAGGAGCCATCTCCACATCATCCCCTTTCCCTGCATCAGCTATAACAACTATCACTGACTTTAACTATCACTGCCCCGGGGAACCAGCTCTACCTGCGTAGAGTCATTCCATCTAAGCTGCTAAAACATCATCCCCGGAGGTTCTGCAGCAGCGGTGGTCCCATTACTGACCACAACCCGTGGGTGGCGTCACAACTGACAAATCCCCTGTAAATACTCCCCATTTACTTGTGTGAACCCGGGACACGGTCCGGACCAGGACCACCATGACATCCCCCAGCAGTACCCCGGTCCGGCACCGAGTACCCCGTCCCAGGGGGCTCCACATTGGCACTATATAAATAAAGATTATTATTATTGCATTTTTTATATGTGTTTTGTTGCATTATTTTACATGTTTTTGTTGCATTTTTTACATGTGTTTTGGGGGCATTTTTTACATGCATTTTCAGTGCATTTTTACATGTGTTTGTTGGGCATTTTACATGCATTTTTAGTGCATGTTTACATGTGTTTTTTGGGCATTTTTACATGTGTTTGTTGGGCATTATACATGCATTTTCAGTGCATTTTTACATTTGTTTGTTGGGCACTTTACATGCATTTTCAGAGCATTTTTACATGTGTTTTTGGGCATTTTACATGCATTATCAGTGCATTTTACATGCATTTTCAGTGCATTTTTACACGTGTTTGTTGGGCATTTTACATGCTTTTTCAGTGCATTTTTACACGTGTTTGTTGGGCATTTTACATGCTTTTTCAGTGCATTTTTACACGTGTTTGTTGGGCATTTTACATGCTTTTTCAGTGCATTTTTACACGTGTTTGTTGGGCATTTTACATGCTTTTTCAGTGCATTTTTACACGTGTTTGTTGGGGATTTTACTTGCATTTTCAGAGCATTTTTACACGTGTTTGTTGGGCATTTTACATGCTTTTTCAGTGCATTTTTACACGTGTTTGTTGGGCATTTTACATGCTTTTTCAGTGCATTTTTACACGTGTTTGTTGGGGATTTTACTTGCATTTTCAGAGCATTTTTACACGTGTTTGTTGGGCATTTTACATGCTTTTTCAGTGCATTTTTACACGTGTTTGTTGGGCATTTTACATGCTTTTTCAGTGCATTTTTACACGTGTTTGTTGGGGATTTTACTTGCATTTTCAGAGCATTTTTACACGTGTTTGTTGGGCATTTTACTTGCATTTTCAGAGCATTTTTACACGTGTTTGTTGGGCATTTTACATGCTTTTTCAGTGCATTTTTACACGTGTTTGTTGGGCATTTTACATGCTTTTTCAGTGCATTTTTACACGTGTTTGTTGGGCATTTTACATGCTTTTTCAGTGCATTTTTACACGTGTTTGTTGGGCATTTTACATGCTTTTTCAGTGCATTTTTACACGTGTTTGTTGGGCATTTTACATGCTTTTTCAGTGCATTTTTACACGTGTTTGTTGGGGATTTTACTTGCATTTTCAGAGCATTTTTACACGTGTTTGTTGGGCATTTTACTTGCATTTTCAGAGCATTTTTACACGTGTTTGTTGGGCATTTTACTTGCATTTTCAGAGCATTTTTACACGTGTTTGTTGGGCATTTTACTTGCATTTTCAGAGCATTTTTACACGTGTTTTGTTGGGCATTTTACTTGCATTTTCAGTGCATTTTTACACGTGTTTGTTGGGCATTTTACATACATTTTCAGTGCATATTTTACATGTGTTTGTTGGGCATTTTACTTGCATTTTCAGTGCATTTTTACATGTGTTTTTGTTGCATTTTTTGCATGCATTTTTGGGGCATATTATGACAAGCATTGTTACATCCTTTTCGCCACTCATTAATATGGGGGGAAATTGCAGGAAAAATGCTGAATGAATTATTATTTATTATTATTATTATTTATTTATATGGCGCCATTAGATTCCAAGGCACTTTACAAATGGAAAGGGTAGACGAGGACAGGTACAATATATATGGACAAACTAGTCGTACAAGAACAGGAGGGGAGAGGACCCTGTCCGCGAGGGCTCACAGTCTACACAGGACGGGTGGGAATACAGAAGGAGGGGTTGGTGCCTATCGTGAGATGGTGCCATGGACCTGGTCTCATTGACATGAAATAAAATATTGCTGAAGACTACTCACTGGTGAATGCTGGCTTCTTTTCTTCCTTCTCTGGAATTATTTACATAAATGATATGTTAGGCTGGAGGGGGAGTGAGGAGATGACGGATGACAGAGGCATTTCGCACCTAATGGCACTTCCAAGTGCTGGGACCCATTGAAGTGCCATTAAGGTGAGAAACAGTCGCAATCGTCCGTCATCTTGCCACTCCCCCTCCAGCCTGTCTGTTGTGTTATGTTATTGTTTTAATTATGTCTATGAGTAAATTATCAGTATTTTAAGCATGTTTCATAAATTTAATATATTCTAAAGCTCAGCAGAAAAATGTAAATGAGATAAATTTAAATGACACTGATCAAAGTTTGAGAACACTTTTCGACACCTGCAAGTTATTGGTGTTATTCTGGCACCTGGTGCTAATTTCCTTAATTATCTGACCCTATATAACTGGCAGCCTAACTTTCCAGTTTGCACTCACTTTGCAAAAATGGTGACTGAAACCCTCCGGCAACAGCTTGTCCAGATGAAGGCCAAAGGGGTCACCCTGGTCATTGCAAGTGTGTGATTTCTAGAATATTGCAACTTTACAACATCACAAAATCTTTCAAGTTCCCCAAGAAGGCTGGTCGCTCTCGAAAGATAAATGCAAGAGAGGACAGGATAATGTGGGGAATCTCCATGGGTAATCGTTTCAAGACTGCAACTGGAATAGCTCGCCAGTTCAGCACTGAACAGGTAAGGATCTGTCTCATCATACTGTGTCATGACGTTTAAGAGCATTTGGACTGAAAGCCCACTGCAGTGACCAAACCTCTCATTATCAGAAAGAGTCAAAAGGCTAGACTCACCTTTGGGGAGAAACATGTTGTGTGACGAGAGGAGAAATGGTCCACAGGTCATTGAGGGTGATGAAAGCAAGTTTCATTCATTTGGGTCTGATAGGAAACATTATGTTCGTCGACAAACTGGGGAAACAGAGAACCCAAAGTGTGTAAAGAAGTCAGTGAAAGGTGGTGGAAGTGTGATGGTTTGGGGAATGTTTTCTACTGCAGAGGTTAGACCTCTCATACAGCTACATTGCAGAGTGAATGCAAATGTGTAGCAGAACCTTCTTCAACAACACGTGGTTCCTTACTTGTGTTCAGCAATTTTCATGCAGGACTATGCCCCCTGTCACACAGCAAAATGAATAAATCAGTTCCTTGAAACAGAAGACATTGAAACTATGAAATCTCCGCCCAGAGTCCTGATCTAAACCCAATAGAAAACCTGGAAAATGCTTGGTGATAAAGTTATGGCCGAGAAACCCACAACAGTCACAGAACTGTGTAAGAGACTGGAAGAAGAGTGGAGCAAAATCCCCCAGAGCAGTGTAAGGCTAGGGTCACACTTCTTATTAGCACACTGCCCAGGGTGGTGCTAAAAACTTAGATTTTTGCAGCATAAACGCGGTGCTACCGCCATGGTAGCACCGCGTTTATGCTGCCAATACTTACCTATGGAGGCCCGCCCCTAGCGCGACATCAACGTCAGCATCAGATGGTAATCTCGCGCTATTTCCAAACGCAAGCAAAGACGCTTTAGCACATTAACATATAAACCATATAGTGGTGAAACATCATGCTAGCAGCTGACCAGTGTGTAAGTGGCACACCAATGACATCACTGCCAGCATGAGAGGTGGACGTTGCACTGTGGGGATCGATGGACCGTAAGTATAATCATTTCTTTTTTTGTGGGCGCTGTGATGGAGGATCATATATACCAGGATGAGCCCATATTCCAGGATGGTGGCAAACATACCATAATGGGGGATCATCTATAATCCCCCCATTAATGGGGTCATATATGTCAGGATGGGGGATCATAGTAACCAGGGTGTGTGCCATATACCAGGATTGGGGATTTTATATACCAGAATGGGGGATCATATATACCAGGATGGGGGTTCAAAGGGATCATACATATCAGGATTGGGCATCATATATACCAGAATGGGGGATAAACTGTATATACCAGGATAGGGGCTATATTCCAGGATGGGAGGCTATGCATACCAGGATTGGGTATCATATATACCAGGATAGGGGATCAGATATACCAGGTTGGGGGATGGATCATATATACCTGGATGGGGGATGATATATAACAGAATTGAGTCCATATTCCAGGATGTGATGCCATACATACCAGGATGCGTTGTCCTGTGCACTCCGAAATAGCGCGAGATTTGAAACTCTGGGACTTCTGTGTCAAGCGACAGCCTGTAAGTTCGTTACCCATAGGAATCAATTGCCAGCATTAGTGCAGCGTTACAGAAATTAACACTGCGCTAAGGCTGCATTCAGCCTGCAGAATTCTAAGTTTTTTCACGGATCCATCAGGAAAAATGCTGACACTAATGTAACCCTAGCCTAAGGGCACCTGAATCCTGCAGTGTGCGATCGCTTCTACTGTTCAGAGCGATTATTCAGCAACCCTCTGTACGGCAGAAAAGATAATCTCCAGTGATCGCCGGTGATCGTCAGCCTTCACCAGAACTTTGTTATGACAGCTACAGAGGTCTTTGACATGTCCACTCCAGGGCCAGGGGTACTCGGAAACCAGGCAGCTTGTTGCTCTTCTCGGTTCTTTTCACGGGGACAGACGGGAACCAAGACCCGGTCTCGTGACCCTGGCAGTGTCATTTAATAAAGGGAAATTGACGGGGAAGACAGGGAAAAGCGGCATTCGTGATGCCACCTGCGGTACGTAGCCATGGGCGGCTGCCGCTGCTTCAGAATCTCTGGGGACGATGGCCGGCAGCTTGGATAGCTTCGCTCCCCGCAGGTGGAGCACGGTCCCCAGGGCAGCGGGAAGGAGGGTTCAGTTCATACCTTGGCAGATGTTCGTTAGGTCATCAACACTCTGGTGCTTCATGTGGCCTCTGTGACCGGAGGTCGCTGCTAAGGAAAGTCTCACACACCACAGCTGGAGTTCCGTAACTTTTACTTAGTTGTTTCAGCATGGCCGCCAGGTGCTTGCACTTGCCAATCTTCGGTTCAGTGTTGTCTCCAGAACTGGGACAGTGATGTTGAGCCTCTCTTTGTGTTCCTCTCTCTCTTACTGGGCGTCTCTTTCTCTGGTGGTCACGCAGCGCTATAAGCTAGTCTCTCCGCTTCTCTCAGCGCTCATGTACCGACAGCCACAGGTGCTCAGTTGTACCACTTCCCGGTACTGCTCCCTAGTTCAGCCGCCTTCTCCAAGTTGTGTCAGGTGTTTGGCGGCAGCTCCCATTAGGAACTCGGGGCCTCCGGTTTCAACGGTTCGGGCTTACAGCATCCGCTCCATGTTCAGGGCCGGTTACCTGTGTCGTCCACCAGCCCCTCTGCACTCTCGCTAGATACGGGCGTGCGGGGATCTACGTCTCGTTCCATACCCCAAGTGCTTTGTCTTTCCTCCACACCCACTGGTCTTTCCCTCCCGGGGCGAGCATGGTCGTGCTTAAGCTCACGGGAGCCAACATCACTTAGCTCCTCGCTCTCACTCTTTCCTCTCCTTCTCCTTTTTCGCCTACTACTCACTTTTTCCTTCCCGGCTACGCTTGGGTCCTCCCTTTGGGTCCACCCTCCGTCCCAGGGTCCGTAAGTGTTGTGTGTGTGTGTGTATGTGTGAGAAGCTCAACTGCAGCATCCCAGTACCTGGAGAGCAAAGGCACAACTCTCCCTCTAATGGAGGAGTGCAGTACCATATCTTGATCTGACCCCTCATTGTCATTACAACCCATAGGTGACATGATCACATCATGTGGTCACTGTTGGGGTGGGGGGAAGGAGTGATCCCTACCAGCGTGTGTTAGATTCTGCAGATAGAGTTTGACAATGCAACCTAACTTGTTAACAGTCGCATGTGAATCTCCAATCTCTGATCCACCTGCGACTAACTGCGCGTCGGCTGATCAGATCATCCGATATGTGTGGGGAAACATGTGGGCTCAGATTGTAAGCCCACATTAAAGTCAGGGACAAGACCAAGCTCTTTTAGGTATGTCCTTGGTTGTGAAAGGGTTAAAGGGTGGCTGTTACCTAAAATGATTCTACAGGCACTATGTGACAGAGTGCCAGTGGTATAAATGAACACAAGTGACCCACCCCAGGGCCGTGGGGTACCCGGTTCCGGGCGTTATAGTTCACTGGGGATGTCACGGGGCCTGTTGCCCACTCCCGTTGCCCTGGTGGTCACTGAACAGAGTCAAAAAAAAGAAAATAAAAGTCTTTTGTGACGCCACCTATGGCTCCGGTAATGGTATCGGCGCTGCGGGACAGTCCTCCGGGGTGATGGTGAAGCAGCAAGTTGGTTTCGCTCCCCGTAGGTGGAGCGGGATCCCCGGGGCAGAAGTGGATGATGGGAGTTGTGGAACAGTTCGGCGACTCCTCAGGCGCAGGTGAATGAAATAAACCACACAGTTTATAACTTGCAACGCGTTTACTGTCAGTTTTTTACACACAGTCTGCACAGGTCTGCCTGGCCTGGGTAGCCGCTGGGAGTTTGGATGCCGCACTTGGGTCCCTCAGTGGAATGCCTGCTGTTCCTCTCCGGTCCCTTCCTGCACCCTCTCCTGCCTTCCTCAGCGCCTCCATGCACATAGCCTGAAGCCAGCTCCCTCAGATCCTCTCTAACCCAGCGACTCCTCTCTGAGCCCTCGGGATCCTATATGGGGCCTTTTTCTGGGTGCGCCGGGTGTCGGCCACGACTTCCTGAAGAAGTGTCGGCCACGACTTCAAGTTCGGAGGTTCCATGGTGAACACCCGCACTGCTCTTGGAGCCGGTCCTTCGTTCCGGGGCTGAACCCCTCCAGCCGGTAGACGTGCCTCTTCTGGATTCGGGCACACCGCAACACCTGGTGCCCCTAGGGTCCCCTTCAGTCCTGATGGCACCTCCGCCTTCTACTCCTCACTCCCCACTGGAGCTCTTCCTCATGGCCTTCTTTAACGTTCCTCCCACCCACACACTTTTCTACCCTGTCTGAGCTCCTCCCAGGGACTGGGTCCTCCCTACAGCAGGTCCTCCCACGGTCCCCTGCTCTAAGGTGTGTATGTATGAATGGGTGTGATGAGGGTCCCTTATGCAGCATCCCAATTCCTCAGCCACAGAAATACTACTCACTCTTTCGTGGGTGCAGTACCCCTCTGTGGCCTCCCGACCAGTGGGGTGCCACGCCAGCAGAATGTGCAGCCGCTCTGTATCTAAGGGCAGGGGGACATTATTATAATTTTTAAAACTTATGAATAAAATCTGGATGATGGGAGTGCATTTAACTACGTGTAAAATGCCCCTGCAGTCACACTGTGTATATAAATACAAGATACAGCAAAATGCCCAACTGGTGGCCCAGAGTGTAGAGGAAGGGGCACAGTAGCGGGCACAGTTCAGGGACACTTTCTATGGAGTTTAATGCTCTCCCATTCCCCACATTTATTCAGAAGTTTTAAAAATTACAATAAAGTCTCCCCTGCCCTAAGATCAAGAGATGGTCTACCAGTTACAAACTGTATACACATAGTGCAGAGCCAGTGCAAGCCGCAGCTCCTGATGTGCTGCACTGCAGAGGTGACACAAGGCAGCCAGGCTCACCTCCTCCTACAGTCTCCCGGCATGTGGGGGCTGCAGGCCAGGACTCCAAGCTCCATATTCTCTGCAGAAAGCAGACATAGCTTCTGCACACTGACGCCCGGCTCTGTATGCTGGACCCACCCTGTCACATGGTGTCTGGCAGGGAGTACAGAGCCCTGACCCAGTATTATTCATCATTCAACCTGTGCCGCAGCGCATGTCTGGAGATTATAATGGGTGCAATAATGTTCTGGGCCAAGGAACCCCCTCGAGGCTAGGTCCGGGGCTACAGCCCATTTTGACCCTATTATAATCCGCCCCTGCCAGTGGTAATTTGATGCTGGAGTTTGCAATTGCTTTTGTCCTATCATGGCCAACTCCACCCTTTAAGTATGGTGGAGCCCAGTCTCCTATGCCGATTATAGCTTCAGCTTTGCTCCAGAAATACCCGTCCTTTCTTTGGTGTTTCAGTAATCTGGTATCAGTTGTTACTAGTTTGGTATTTGGTGGAAATTTCCTTGCTGTATTTTTATCTCCTTGTTGTACTTATTTTCTCCCTTATCACATATTGTATTCGCCCTGTGTGGGTGCTGTGAGCTTGTGTTTTGGTTCTTCCCCGTCTGTCCTTATCTGTGGGTTTCTTTACTTCCCAGCTGTGGGGTAGGGGGAGTGGTAATCAGCTATGCTATACAGGAGAAGAGCCAGGGTTTTAAGCTTCCAGGTGTTTTGACACCTGCAGTGTGTGAATTTTGGAAACAGTGCCAAATGTGGCAGCAGCTGTGAAGTCCAGGAACCTTACAATGTCCTCAAAACATCCATTTAAGAGAGTTTAATATTTTTTGGGGTAATAGTTTTTTATTATTTTTTTTTTTTTTTTTTTGAGACCAAACATTTATTATTGCAGAGTCAGCAGCGTACAAAGCCATCTCTTCTACACTTATGTGATAGCAATTCATATAAAAATAGTATATGGCTATTATATGCTTCTCATACATTGTCTTAAAGGTCTGTTCACACTCCTGAAACACCATACTATGGATATTGCTTCTTAAAAATATGCAATCACTTTATTTCATTTCATTTCATACGTTTAGAATTCAGATTTTTGGCTTGGCTTATGCACAAGTGTGTTGTATGTATCATTAATATTGGACTTGTCCTTGCATTGCATTCAGTGAACCGAACTTTAACTTTAAAAGGTTCGCTCATCACTAGGGATGAGCAAATACAGAACTAATCGTACGCGCTATACTCGCAACGAGTATGTCCCTATACTCGATACTCGTGAGTATAATGAGTCCAATATTAATGAATGGGCGGGCGAGTACTTTCGCAGTGTATCTATATATACACTGCGAAAGTGCACTAAAAGTGAATAAAAGTTGTTAAAAAAATAAAAAAAATATCATACTCACCCATCCGACGACTGCATCGGGACCGGAGAAGAAGACATCCGATGTACGAGTAGGACCTGTGAGTCTGACAGCCAATCAGATGGCTGGTAGTGATCTGGCCAATCAGATGGCTTAATGTAACAAACCACATGACCCCTACCATCCACCTGATTGACCAGATTGTCAGGTCATTGATACATGTTCAAGACCTGGCAACCTGGCCAATCAGGTGGCTGGTAGCGATCAGGTGGTTTGTGACGTCTGGCCATCTGATTGGCTAGATCGCTAACAGCCATCTGATTGGCTATCAAAGGGACAGGTCCTTCTCGTCGTTGATCGGATGTCTTCTTTGCTGGTCCCCGGTGCAGGTGTCGGATAGGTGAGTATGATATTTTTTTATTATTTAACAACTTTTATTCACTTTTATTGCACTTTCGCAGTGTACATAGATACACTGTGAAAGTGAATGGACTACTGGCTACTCCCGAGTAATCACAAGAAACTCGGGGAGTAGCGAGTAGCCCGAATATCGTTACTATTTGGCGAGTACCGAATAGTAACGATTCTACTCGCTCATCCCTACTCATCACTATTGAAGATGTCACCAATTTTCTAAGTAACTATGTTTCTAAAGATACTAGTGACATATTTCTCACCAGATGTTGGTAACAACCCATCCAATCCACATTGAAGAAGAGGTCAAACCTTAGATGTCCATAAATTATGATATGGGTAGTAATAATAAGAAATGGCACAGGGAAAAACACTTACTGAATTTTCTTTAGTATTTCATACAGAAGCCTTTGTTGGTGATGAAGCTCCAGACGCCTCTTGTATAGAGACACTACTCCCTGCATTGCTCAGGTGGATTTTGGCCCATTCTTCCACACAAACACTCTTCACATCCTGCAGGTCCCGTGGATCCTTCTATGATCTCGGAGCTTTAGTTCCTTCCAGACATTTTCTATTGGATTCAGCTCCGGTGATTGGCTCAGACATTCTAGCAGATTTATTTTCTTTCTCTGAAACCAATTGAGAGTTTCCTGTGTGTTTGGGGTCATTGTCTTGTGAAATGTCCGCCCTCATTTTATCTTTATCATCCTGGTAGATAGCAGCAGATTTTCATCAGTAATTTCTCAGTACATTTGTCAACTCATTCTTCCGTCAATCACATCAAGTTTGCCAGTGATGTACGCTGAAAAACAGCTCCACACCATGATGTTTCCACCTCTAAACTTCACTGCTGATATGGTGTTTTTCAGGTGATATACAGGGTCTTATGGCCTCCAAATATGGTGTGTATTATGGCCTCCAAAGAGTTCAATTTTGGTCTCAACTGATCAGACTATATTCTCCCAGTATTTGACAGTTTTGTCTAATGGCCACTTTACACGTCCCGATATCGGCGTCCAATTTCGACAAAAATTCACATGGTTCGTGCGTTGGCCCCGATATCGTTCGTGCGTTGTGCAGTGTAAATGTACAATTCGATGCAAGAACAATGCCAAAACGATATCGGCGGAGAAATGAGCACGCCCTCCAACTGCCCGATATTGGATGGATGATGTGGCCGGATCGTGCTGTGTGAAAGCCCAACAATGATGTGGAGTACAACTTCCCCTATTCTCTCCCATGTTAAATGGTCGTTCCTGGGTCGCCCATACAAGGGGGCGTACACATCGCAGTGGCGTTGCCTGCCGATATCGCGCTGTGTAACATCTCCTATGCGATCTTGGATTTCTGCCCAAAAAATGCGCGCTCCCGCGCCGTTGTATCCTACATCGAAACGATGTTGGGACGTGTAAAGTGGCCATAAAGTGGTCATTAATGTTGAGCAAATGACATGCTATTTATTCAGCAATGGAGTCTGGTGTGGCGAACGTGCATACAGGAGCGTGCATAAAGACCACAGAGGAGGAGTGCACCACTTATTGTTTTCATTGAAACATAAGTAGCTGCTAATTCCAGGTCTATTTCACTGAGGCAGTGAATAAGGGCCGTGGAGGCCAGAAATGTTTTGACTGATACATTAACTTCTACCCTGTCTAAGTATCCTTGAAGTAGGTATTTCTCTTTAGTCCCCTACTCTGTGTTTTGCTCTGTATCCCAGTATGCCATCTTGTGTCTGCTTTTAATGGACTTTAATAAAAAATAGATTTTATATGAAAACTTGGACGATTTGGATCTGGTCTGAAATTTCTTTTCTCTAGTGTAGAAATTCTACTGCAACCAATGCCATCAGTATGTTATGAAACAATAAGGTTAAGAAGATCATGAGACAGCTCATTGGTTTTACCAGTCATGAGATGTTTCTTGTGTGGCACCTTCGTAATAAAACACCTTTTTATAGACCATCAGTTGAACCAGCTTAAATTATTACCACTTAGGGTACCTTTACACGCCGCTACTGGATGGTGGCAACAACCGGGTACATGAGCGAAATGTATCTTGCACCGCCAATTCAACCCGTGGTAGCGGCGTGTGAAGACGGTTGTAGCCACCCGCCAGTAGCGGCATCTGTTTCCGAGCACTGCCCTGAAACAGGTGGCTACCTAGGCGATTGTAGCGACCTGTATCGGCGTGTAAAGAAGGAACAGAAGGGTTGTTTCTACACCATGCTATGTACCTGGTATGTACCTGGGGCGTGACACAGCCTCCGGGAAACCACCTCC
The DNA here is from genome assembly GCA_033576535.1 of Allobates femoralis. Lineage (NCBI taxonomy): Eukaryota > Metazoa > Chordata > Amphibia > Anura > Aromobatidae > Allobates > Allobates femoralis. The sequence continues at coordinate 556,812,454 of JARQOC010000005.1, forward strand.
CTTCAGCGATCATTGGTGGAAGCTCCTGTGTTACGATTGGTAGTCGCTGCATAGGGCGGCATATTTAAGGAGATGACCAGTCACACTACACAATTGCTCGAGCGTCATGTATTAATCAGCCTCCTGCGCTGGCTGCCCAATCATGATGTTATTGCTTTGTCCTATTAGCGTACGAAATTCTCGTAATCCACAATTGTGGCACGCCTATGTGCTGTCCCTGCTGCACCAGGTCCGCCCATATTAGCTTGTTGTAGCGGTGTGTAAATGAGGTAAGGTGCTCGGCAGAAGGTAACTTGTGGCACCCGGCGGTGTATCTAGAGATAGATGTAACCTACTGTAGCGTACCTTGTTGCGGCGTGTAAAGGTGGTGCGATTACCGTTTGCAACCGTTTGTGCGTGCTCGTGCACGTGAAGTACCCGGTTGTTGCCACCATCCTGTAGCGGCGTGTAAAGGTACCATTAGTGCCAGGTTTGCTTTCTAATTACTGATAGATTTCAGCTGGTGTCATGACTTTCCATGACTTTTTGCACCTCTCTTTTTCCACATGTTCAATACCAAAGCCTTCGGGTGTTATTTACCAAAATGCCAAAGGCAAACTGCTGGAAGATCATTCCATAGATTTAATGGGATTGTTACGAGATATCCGATGCATCATTTGTTGTGTTGGATCGATCCTTGAGCGGGATCAAAAAATCCCTAACTCTAACACCCTAACAAATGCCCTGGAGAAGGACATGATGCTTGGTATGGTCAAAGGCAGTAGAGGTCGCAAGGGACCTAAGACCTGTTGGCTGGACACCATCATGGCCGACAGGGGAATGAACATCAGAGAACTGAGGGATGCTGTCACAAACAGAGAAGCTTGGAGGAGAATGGTTCCCATATGTCACGCCGCAGACTTGGGACTTCGGACACGGTGCGTGCCATTGGCACACGCACCAACGATGTCCAGCTCACTACCCAAAACAACAGACTGGGGAAATTGCATTTGAAACAATAGTAGGCAGCACTCACCATTCTGTTGCATAGGGATTTCTTTATTAAAAGCTGAACACGAGTGACATGCCGACAGGGTGGTGGATGCGGGGTGCATCCAGGGTCCCTGGACACACCCCTCATCCACCACCCCGCCGGCATGTCACTCGTGTGCAGCTTGAAATTAAGAAATCCCTATGCAACAGAATGGTGAGTGCTGCCTACTATTGTTTCAAATGAACTATGGGACTTTGCAAACAAGGGCACAGCACCACGAATTAGTAACGGGACAGGTCCTGTGTTACCTCCATTGCCAGTTGTGGCTTAACCAGAGCTCCACAGTCAGTGTCAGTAGTGTAGGTTTTCCTTAAGATTCATTTCAAACAGACTGAGGAAACACCAGGGGGGCAAATACAAAAGTGGGCCCTGATTGTAGGGAATGAGGGAAAAGACACCTCTGCTCACCTCTCTACCGACCCTATATGGGCTCTTTCAACCCGTTGCCGAGCAGGATACCTAGTCCATTGCTGGCCATGATATAAACCCTCAATAGCTGGTAGGAGCACTCGTCCCAACCACTGCAATAAACAAGACAATGAGGGAAGGGGAAACAAACAGGGAAACAACAAGGCAACTTCACGCCTGCTGCCACACTCCAAGGCAGCAGACAGCTTGGCAATGATCAACACTCCAGAGTGCTACGTACACCTCAGGTAGCCAGGCCAGGAATGAGTTCAATCACCAGCAATAAATGCTGGATCATGTGACCAGATAAAGGAGATGGGAGTGATGACAAAGCAGCCACACCTGGAAAAAGAACTAGGGAGCCTACTAGCAATAGAACATTAACTCCAACACTGCCAAAGGAAAGAAATTGGAAATTTGAATCCTCTAACCCAAACCATAAAAATGTGTTCATCAATAAAACTAACGAAACATAACTGATGTATGGAAACCCAGAAATGCAAAAATATTCACGATGTTTGCAGGGTCTGATGCGAGTCCAAGTATTCTTTTCTCAGCTCCGTTATAAACAATGGCTAGTAAATATGTAAAATGGCTGCCACCGCTATGTACAAGCAACGGCCCATTTAAGTGACTGTAACTCATGCTTAACACATTTGATTGTGGAGATGCCATCATGTAACTAACCTTTTAATGAAGGTCGGGTAAAATGTCAATTTGTTTCTTATTGAAGTCCACGCATCTCTAGCCACCTATGGGAAATTGCCATATGAAAGGAAAGAGACAATCTGGAGCTGGTGTCTGTCTGCATGGCTTATTATACGGTAATCAGTAAGATTTCTCCTCCTGCATTGTCTGTGTGGCAGAACATGACAACCTCCCGCACGGCTGTCAATGCTTTTATGCGAGGAGCTGGGATTAAAATATCAAGCCACATTTATTATGCGAAACCCAGTGTTTAATGGCAGATTCAGATTACTTGGCCGCTTGCTCTGAATATTTCTCCAACCTCAGATTCCTCTTGATCCTTATTTTATGTTCAGGAAATCCCAATGTCTTTCTTATAAAACCTTTGAGGCAGTATTAATAATTGAGTATTATCCAACCTTTATGGGAATATTGTGGTAAGCAATATTAACCCCTTCCACCTTTGATTGCCCTCCTGTAGAAGCCATTACTTATTTACTGTTACTCACTTGTCCTGGCTCCAGTGACGGGTTTGTTGTTCTACTTCTCCCACTGCCGCCTCCTTTAGCTCCTATGTGCATTGAATTAAAACCTTTGAAGTAGTATTACTAATTGAGTATTATCCAACCTTTATGGGAATATAGTGGTAAGCAATATTAACCCCTTCCACCTTTGATTGCCCTCTTGTAGAAGCCATTACTTATTTACTGTTACTCACTTGTCCTGGCTCCAGTGCCGGGTTTGTCGTCCTACTTCTCCCACTGCCGCCTTCTTTATCTCCAATGTGCATTGAATTAAAAACCTTTGAAGTAGTATTAATAATTGAGTATTATCAAACGTTTATGGGAATATTGTGGTAAGCAATATTAACCCCTTCCACCTTTGATTGCCCTCCTGTAGAAGCCATTACTTGTTTACTGTTACTCACTTGTCCTGGCTCCAATGCCGGGTTTGTTGTTCTACTTCTCCCACTGCCGGCTCCTTTTGCTCCTATGTGCATCGAATTAAAACCTTTGAAGTAGTATTAATAATTGAGTATTATCCAACCTTTATGGGAATATTGTGGTAAGAAATATTAACCCCTTCCACCTTTGATTGCCCTCCTGTAGAAGCCATTACTTATTTACTGTTACTCACTTGTCCTGGCTCCAGTGCCGGGTTTGTCGTCCTACTTCTCCCACTGCCGGCTCATTTTGCTCCTATGTGCATTGAATTACTTTAATCCAATGCACAGGCATCCTTCAGGGAGGCTCAGGTGGCAGCATGCTGTCTGAGTATTCAGGCAGTCTGGTGGTAGCAGCTAGTAAAAATTTGGCTCCTGTCCAGCCCTGTTCTGCCTTATCTAACCTCATTGTTTCTCCTGAAAAAAAACAGTTCTGTAATAACACTTGCCTCTGCTGCATCTGATGTCAATAGTGTCTCCAGACAAACCCAGCTCTACTATAACCATTTTACTATGCTGTTCAAAGGAGCCTTTTGTATACCCACCTCTGCTATTCCAAATTGCCATCCTACATACTCAGTTCAGCTATTCCAGTTGGAAAGCTGCTGCCATGCATATCCAGCTCTGCTGTTTTACGCTGCCCTTGGTACCCCAGCCACGGCAGGTTCATTCTTGTCAGGTAGTTTTTTGCCTGTTACCCTTGCTTTAGTCTTTTCAAGCTACAAGTGTTTCCATTTGTTTATTTGTCTGCCCTATCACCTTTCTGGTGCGGCTATTTATACCTTCCCCTTTCTGGTATTTCCTGCTGGTGATATTCTGAAGTAGATCTGCTTGGAGTTTCCAGCCATACTGCTGTTGTTTATGCTGGTCCAAGTTAGTTATATCTTGCTGCACCAATACCTCGGTCTGTGCCATACATCCAAACTTTCAGCTTGAAAAACCCACCTTTCCAGATCACCCATAACACTAATCATGCTGTTTTATTTACCAGACATGTTATTTATTATTAAGCCTGATGTAATTTTGACTCAGTGTACTATAAATAAAGATCTTCCATGAGTGTGGCTACTAGGATTAGGCGCATGCCCTTGTATTTTGTATGAAGGAGGCACCTATTCCTCTACTATTCCTCTACTACTACCTATTCCTCTAATTGCTTCGAAATTCAACCCAGTGAACCTGTGTTTTATGGTCGATTTCCCTATTCAATGAGCCACAGTAGGTTCATTCTTGTCAGGGAGTTTTTTGGCTGTTACACTTGCTTTAGTGTTTAGCTAGAGCGTCTTTCCCTTTGTTTATTTAATCTGCCCTACACCTTTCAGGTGCGGCTATTTATACCTTCCCCTTTCTGGTTTTTCCTGCTGGTGATATTCTGAAGTGGATCCTGCATGGAGTTCTAGCCATACTGCTGTTCTTTATGCCGGTCAGTAAGAGACCAGCTAGGGTTATATTCTCTCTGTTGTCACTGCTCTCCATCCTGCTTCTCTCTCCTTATAGTAGTTAGGAAGTAGGTGGCATTCCCTTTTAGTAGTAATTACCTTATTTTGCCACTTTGTATTCATGATTGTTTTTTACTCACTTTGGGATCTTCTTCTATCTCAGCACACCTTCCCCATTTAAACTATTATTTCTTTCAAACTTTTAACATGTTCCCTATAAAGTCTATCAATAGGGGAGGCATCTATTTGAGATCCTTAATAAAATCATAAATTACTAGGATGCAGCTTGCTTATCAAGAACCCGAAATGCGTTGTACCCAATGTTTTGATATACGTTTTTAGTCCAATAAATCAGCATTTCCCTCGGATCATAATTACTCCAGATTGCTTGTGAGAGTGCCAAAACTGGTACACTAGGAACAGCTGTAAAGGATACAAAAGTGCATATAGGATCTGACTGTGTAACACACTGCTGTTTTGTGACAATTGTCACTGCTCACCTGGATTGGTTGTGTCACACACAACCAATATATAGAATATAGAATGGCTGCTGCAGGATCCACAATCCACGCATACTATTGTAGCCAAACGAACATAAAGGAAATTTGTGTATATGATCCGTGCCGCCGTGTGATTATTATTATTATTTACTAGCTGGGTGCCCGATGCACATGCATCGGGATTCTAGAAGAGCGAGTCTCTGACTCGCAATGGCCGCTTCGCGGCCAATGCTTCGCGCTGCTAAGGCGACTCGCCATGCCCGCTGCGCGGGCATAGCGAGTCCCTTAGAACTGCTCGCAATGGCTGCTGCGCGGCCAATGCTTCGGGCGTATCCACATGACCACGCTGACTCGCAGCGCGAGCGGACTCAGAAGGGGCAAAAAACCCATTCGCAATTATATAATAGATTTATATCTCACCATTAATTCTATGGTGCTGTACAGGAGAAGGGGTTACATACAAAATTATAGATACAGTTTACAGTAAACAAAATATCAATGACAGACTGGTACAGAGGGGAGAGGACCCTGCCCTTGCGGACTTACATTCTACAGGATAATGGGGAGGAGACAGAAGGTTGGGATGCGGCAGCTCTGGTGGTGGTGAGGCAGCTGCTCTGGTGGTGTCAGGCGGATGCTATGGTGGTGGTGAGGAGGCAGCTCTGGTGGTGGTGAGGTGGCTGCTCTGGTGGTGGTGAGGTGGCTGCTCTGGTGGTGGTGAGGCGGCAGCTCTGGTGGTGGTGGTGAGGTGGCTGCTCTGGTGGTGGTGAGGTGGCAGCTCTGGTGGTGGTGGTGAGGTAGCAGCTCTGTGGTGGTGGTGAGGTAGCAGCTCTGATGGTGGTGAGGTGGCAGCTCTGTGGTGGCATGAGGCTGGGCGCAGCTCTGGTGGTGGTGCGAGGCAGCTGCTCTGGTGGTGGTGAGGGCAGCTCTGGTGGTGGTGAGGCGGTGCTCTGGTGTGGTAGGCGGCTGCTCTGGTGGTGAGAGGCAGCTCTGGTGGTGAGCGGTGAGGCGAGAGCAGCTCTGGTGTGGTGAGGCAGCTGCTCTGGTGGGTGTGAGAACGGTCATTGCAGCTGTAGCTTTCCTGAAGAGATGGTTTTTAAGTCCCATCTGAAGGATTCAAGCATGGTGGATAAACAGACGTGTTGGGGCGCAGAATTCCAGAGGATGGAGGATACTTGGGAGAAATCTTGGAGGCGGTTGTTTGAGGAACGAATAAGTGTGGAGGAGAGAAGGAAGTCTTGGAGGATCAAATTACATGAGGGAAGATAGTGGGAGATTATTTCAGAGATATAGGGAGAGACAGGTTATGGATGGCCTTGTAGGTCAGTGTTAGTAGCTTGAACTGGACTCGTTTGGGAATTGAGAGCCAGTGAAGAGTTTAGGCAGAGGGAGAGAAACAGGGGAGTAGCGAGCCTATCTAGGCTTAGGGAAGATCCTGGTGTCCTATCAGGCTTGGAGAAGACGCACCTTTGGGGAGACCTATACTCAGGCTTTGAGAAGACCCTGGTGAACCTATCTAGGCTGCACAAGATTGATCTTTCTACCGAGCGTTTATCCATTAGTCACCATGGCTGGATATCAAGTTGAAGACTGATAAATAATGATAATAGGTTCAGAAACGAGCACATGTACATTATCCACAAAGATCAGAACCCCGACATGAGCCTGTGCAGAGCTCTTTATCAAGGTTGGGGAAGCAGGGTCAGCTGTGACATCGCCTATTGTGGTTTGTGGATGATCCTTTGTTATCAACTAGCTGGCATTGTAATTCTGCCTGTGATGATAATGAACCTGCTAAAAAGTCATTCTGAAAGGACAGGAAGTATGATTCAAAAATTGTTCACAGTTACTAATTTAGATTTTTTTGTTGACAAACATTTTAGAAATACCGGTACATGTAACACAAAAAGCTGATTATCTTCAAATAATGGGTCATTTTTCCGATAATGGCTTCCCTTCAAGGATCACAATACAGATGGAGGAAGGACTTACATAGGCAGCAGAGGCCCTTGAACAAAGTCTGTATTGTGGTGCACAGAGCCACACAGTCTGGAGCCTATACAGCTCCTAAGTACAAAGCATGGCCACATTTGGACAAGACTAAGAATACGTATCTCCTTCCATGTGTGATGGAATCTTGGATACTTTTCTGTATTCATCAAGAAATCAACGGCGAAATCCTCCATATGCCTAGATATGAAATCATAGACATAGAGAGGTATAAAGATGCCCTTCTCTATAACCTTCAGGGCTGTGGAGTCAGAGTTGTTGAGTCAGAGTCGGTGTCCATTTTGTGGAGTCAAAGTTGGATTCAGGGAACGTAAAGAGCGATGTGTGCTTACGATTCACAGTCATGGTTGTGGAGTTGGAGTCGTGGAGTCGGTGACCATTTTGGTGGAGTCGAAGTTGGATTGATGGAAAGTAAAGAGTCGGATGTTTGGCTTACTGACTTCACATTCATGGTTGTGGAGTTGGAGTCATGGAGTTGGTGTCCATTTTGGTGGAGTTGGATTCAATGGAAAGAAAAGAGCCGGAAGTTTGGCTTACCGACATCACAGTCATGGTTGTGGAGTTGGAGTCGTGGAGTCGGTGTCCATTTTGGTGGAGTCGAAGTTGGATTCAGGGAAAGTAAAGAGCCGGATGTTTGGCTTACGACGTCACAGTCATGGTTGTGGAGTTGGAGTCGTGGAGTTGGTGTCTATTTTGGTGGAGTTGGATTCAGGGAAACCAAGGAGTCGGAGTGTGATGTTTGGTCTACTGACTTCAGAGTCATGGTTGTGGAGTCAGAGTCGTGGAGTTGGAGTCAGTGTTCACTTTGGTGTTGTTGGAATCAGAGCTGGATTCAGGAAAATTGAGAATTTGGAGTCGGATGGCTTACTGACTTCACAGTCATGGTTGTGGAGTCGGAGTCGGAGAGTCGGTGTCCATTATGGTGGAGTCGGATTCAGGGAAAATAAGGAGTCGGATGTTTGGCTTACTGACTCCACAGCCCTGATAATCTCTATGACTGTTGTATACCAAATAGAGCCGTAATATCGTCATATACATCATCCCTTAACCCTTGTTCGATACCATGTGGTCAACGTGACCCTTTGTAGATTACATATATCATTGGTCTTTTTTTCACAGTACCAGACAAGGGTTAAAAATATTTAAGCTTCTCCCTCTATTATTTTTACATTTACAAAAATAAATTAAAAAATGAACATTTTATAGAACGGCGACGATTCCTTTGATGGAAAAACAATCTAGAATCTTCGGGATTAAAGCAGAAGCTGAAAGATAAATAGAAGAATACGGCTGTCATTAAGAAAGTTGGATTATTAGATTGATTTTAACTTTTTTATATATTATTAATTTGATTTTCTTTTATTATTTACATCTTTATCTATGAACCTTAGTCATTTTATTCCATTTCTTAGTCTTTTTATGGATTGCTCTTTGGCCATCTGATGGAGAAAGGTTGAACATTTTACTTTTGTTTTTTTTTTAGTTTTTTATTTGAATTTTTTTAGGTTTTTGTAGAATAAAATAGAGAGAAATGTTAATTTTTCTGCTTTTTTAACCTGTTCTGTGGATGTCGAGTTCACAGAGAAGCAACAAAAGAGGCCGAGATAATTATTTTTACCTTGTGAACCGGCGAGCGAGCGAGGATCTGCAAACATCTATGGAGATGAGTAAGAGGAGCGGATTTACAGAATAAATGAGAGAAGATACTTTACTGACAGTCATCAAAGGAAAGGCTTTCGGGAGTAATCAAACCTAATTATGTCGGAGAGGTCCACAGATGTAACAAAGGAACAGACACAGGTAAAAGAAGGGATATAGACATATTCCATAGTGAACAGATAATATGGGGGCGATCAAACCGCTCTTAAGAAAGATTCCAAAATACGACACAACGCTGTACAATCTATCAGTCGACACATGAATAATCCAGCACTTCCTAGTTAAAACAATATATATATATATTTATTTTTATTTTTTATAATTGTTTACTTATGTATTTATTTTATTTATTATAAAGGCACGGAAATATTATATTCAAATTTAATTAAAAAAATATAAAAATAAATAAGAAAAAATTGTATAAAATTACAATTTTATTTAATGTTAATTATGTTAAAGGTGAGGAAATATTGTATTTAAATAGAATTTATTATTACTATTATTATCATTATTATTAATAAAAAATAATAATAATTAAAAAAATGTCCAAATAAATAAGAAAAATTAGTGTAAAATATAAATTACATTTAATGTAAATTATGTTAAAGGTGCAGAAATATTGCATTTAAATTAAATATTATATTCAAATTTAATTAAAAAATATAAAAAATAATAAAATAAATTTGTATAATTTACAATTTTTATTAATGTAAATTATTTAGGTGCTTAAATATAGCATTTAAATAATATTATATTCAAATTTAATAAAAAAAATATAAAAATAAATAAGAAAAAATTGTATAAAATTACAATTTTATTTAATGTTAAATTATGTTAAAGGTGAGGAAATATTGTATTTAAATAGAATTTATTATTACTTATTATATTATATATTATTATTATTATTGAAAAAATAATAATAATTAAAAAAATGTCCAAATAAATAAGAAAAATTAGTGTAAAATATAAATTACATTTAATGTAAATTATGTTAAAGGTGCAGAAATATTGCATTTAAATTAAATATTATATTCAAATTTAATTAAAAAAATATAAAAATAAATAGAAAAAATTGTATAAAATTACAATTTTATTTAATGTAAATTATGTTAAAGGTGAGGAAATATTGTATTTAAATTAAATGTTATTATTACTATTATTATTTTATTATTATTATTATTAATAATAAAAATAATAATAATTAAAAAAATGTCCAAATAAATAAGAAAAATTAATGTAAAATATAAATTACATTTAATGTAAATTATGTTAAAGGTGCAGAAATATTGCATTTAAATTAAATATTATATTCAAATTTAATTAAAAAAATATAAAAAAAATAAGAAAAAATTGTATAAAATTACAATTTTATTTAATGTAAATTATGTTAAAGGTGAGGAAATATTGTATTTAAATAGAATTTATTATTACTATTATTATTATTATAATTATTATATTAAAAAATAATAATAATTAAAAAAATGTCCAAATAAATAAGAAAAATTAGTGTAAAATATAAATTACATTTAATGTAAATTATGTTAAAGGTGCAGAAATATTGCATTTAATTGAATTTAAAAATTAAAAAATAATAAATCAAATTGTGTAAAATAAAATTCAATTAATGTAAATTAATGTTAGAAGATGAGAAATCTGTATTTAACATAGAATTTTATTTATATTATTATTATTATTAAGTAAAATAATTAGAAAATAAATAAATTAATTAGAAAATTACTGTGAAATTTAAATTACTTAAAATGTAAAAATAAATAAGAAAAAATTGTGTAAAATGTAAATTTTATTTAATGTAATGTAAAATATGTTAATGCATGCTAAAGGTGAGGAAATATTGTATTTAAATTGAATTTATTATTACTATTATTATTTTATTATTATTATTATTATTATTATTATTATTCAAAAATAACAATAATTAATAAAATTCCAAATAAATAATAAAAATTGTGAAAATATAAATTACATTTAATGTAAATTATGTTAAAGGTGAGGAAATATTGTATTTAAATTGAATTTATTATTATTATTATTATTATTATTACTATTAATAATTTTAAAAATTGTAAAAATAAATAAGAAAAATTAGTGTAAAATATTAAATTACATTTAATGTAAATTTGTTAAAGGTGTGGAAATATTGCATTTAAATTGAATTTAAAAAATGTAAAAATAAATAAGAAAAAATGATGTAAAATTAAAATTTTATTTAATGTAAATTATGTTAAAGGGACACTGTCACCAGGTTTTTACAATCCCATCTGACAGCAGCATATTGTAGAGATAGAGACCCTGATTCCAGCGATGTGTCACTTACTGAGCTGCTTACTGTCACTTTGAAAAATTATATGTTTTCTCTGCTTCAGATTTAGAAGTAAATGACTATGCTGGACTATTTGATTAGTCCTACAATGTTAATCTCCAACTGATTGAACACTGATTTGATGGAAACTACACTGAGCAGCCCAGTAAGTGACACATCGCTGGAATCAGGGTCTCTGTCTCTACATTATACTGCTGTCAGATGAGATGGCAAAAACCTGGTGACAGTGTCCCTTTAAAGTGCGGAAATATTGCATTTAAATTGAATTTATTATATTATTATTATCATTATAATAATTTGTAAAATGTAAAAATAAATAAGAAAATTAGTGTAAAATTTAATTTACATTTATATGATTATATTATTATTATTATTAATTATTATTATTATTATTATAAAAAAAAAAAGGTAAAAATAAATAAGAGAAATGAGTGTAAAATTTAAATTACCGTACATTTAATGTAAATTATATTAAAGGTGAGGAAATATTGTATTTAAATTGAATTATTATTATTATTATTATTATTATTATTATTATTATATTATTAAAAAAATGTAAAAATAAATAAGAAAAATTAGTGTAAAATTGAAATTACATTTAATGTAAATTATTTTAAAGGGGCAGAAATATTGCATTTAAATTTAATTTAAAAAATGTAAAAATACATTTAAAAGATTAGTGTCAAATTTCAAATACATTTAAGGTAAATTATGTTATAGGAGTGGAAATATTGGATTTAACTTTTATTTAAAAAAACGTAAAAATAAATAAGAAAAATTAGTGTCAAATTTAAATTAAATTTAATGTAAAAAAAATCAGTAATGTAAACCGGAGGGTCTCAAACTCAAGTGGGTGTAAGGGTCCCACATAGAAACATTTTGAATTTAGAGGACAAAGTGACTTTTTTTATACCTTTTGATCACTTTTTATATATTTATCCGCCTGTTCAGTTTATTTTTTTTAAATGGCATTCATCCTATGGGTTACAACATAGTTGTATAGCTTGGATCTTTGGTGATAGCAAATTTGCACTTTTTTTAATTTATTTTAGTGTATATGTAAAATCACATATTTAGTGGTAAAAGAAAAATTTCAAGCCTTATGTTCCATCCCCTTCTTAATCCCATTCTTGTAATATCACCATCTTGTAAATAATGTCCTCATCCTGATCTCCTTCTAGTAATGTCCTCATCCTGATCCTCACCTTGTAGTAATGTCCAGTCCTGATCCCCCTCTTGTAATAATGCCTCCAACCTTGGCCCCTTCTTGTAGTAATGTCCCCATCCTGATCCCTTCTTGTAGTAATGTCCCCATCCTGATCCCCATTCTTGTAGTAATGTCCCCATCCTGATCCCTTCTTGTAGTAATGTCCAGTCCTGATCCTCTTCTTGTAGTAATGTCCCCTTCCTGATTCCTCTTCTTGTAGTAATGTCCCCATCCTGGTCCCTTCTTTTAGTAATGTCCCACACCTGATCTCCTTCTTGTAGTAATGTCCCCATCCTGATCCTCTCTTGTAGTAATGTCCCCATCCTGGTCCCTCTTCTTGTAGTAATGTCCCCATCCTGTCCCCTTCTTGTAGTAATGTCCCCATCCTGATCCCTTCTTGTAGTAATGTCCCCATCCTGATCCTCTTCTTGTAGTAATGTCCCCATCTGGTCCTCTTCTTGTAGTAATGTCCCCATCCTGATCCTCTTCTTGTAGTAATGTCCCCATCCTGATCCCCTTCTTGTAGTAATGTCCCCATCCTGTACCCTTCTTGTAGTAATGTCCCCATCCTGATCCTCTTCTTGTAGTAATGTCCCCATCCTGATCTCCTTCTTGTAGTAATGTCCCCATCCTGGTCCCCTTCTTGTAGTAATGTCCCCATCCTGTCCCTTCTTGTAGTAATGTCCCCATCCTGATCCTCTTCTTGTAGTAATGTCCCCATCATGATCCCTTCTTGTAGTAATGTCCCCATCCTGATCCTCTTCTTGTAGTAATGTCCCCATCCTGATCCCTTCTTGTAGTAATGTCCCCATCCTGTCCCCTTCTTGTAGTAATGTCCCCATCCTGATCCTCTTCTTGTAGTAATGCCCCATCCTGATCCTCTTCTTGTAGTAATGCCCCATCCTGGTCCCCTTCTTGTAGTAATGTCCCATCCTGATCCTCGTCTTGTAGTAATGTCCCCATCCTGTCCCCTTCTTGTAGTAATGTCCACATCCTGCTCCCCTTCTTGTAGTAATGTCCTTATCCTGGTCCTCTCCTTCGAGTAATGTCCCCATCCTGTCCTCTCCTTGTAGTAATGTCCCCATCCTGATCTCCTTCTTGCAGTAATGTTCACATCCTGCTCCCCTTCTTGTAGTAATGTCCCATCCTGATCCCCTTCTTGTAGTAATGTCCCCATCCTGGTCCCTTCTTGTAGTAATGTCCCCACTCCTGATCTCCTTCTTGTAGTAATGTCCCCATCCTGATCCTCTTCTTGTAGTAATGTCCCCATCCTGGTCCCCTTCTTGTAGTAATGTCCCATCCTGATCCCCTTCTTGTAGTAATGTCCCCATCCTGATCCTCGTCTTGTAGTAATGTCCCCATCCTGATCCCCTTCTTGTAGTAATGTCCCCATCCTGATCCTCTTCTTGTAGTAATGTCCCATCCTGGTCCTCATCTTGTAGTAATCACCATCTGCTCCCTTCTTGTAGTAATGTCCCCATCCTGATCTCTTCTTGTAGTAATGTCCCCATCCTGATCCTCTTCTTGTAGTAATGTCCCCATCCTGGTCCTCATCTTGTAGTAATATCACCATCTTGCTTCCCTTCTTGTAGTAATGTCCCCATCCTGATCCCCTTCTTGTAGTAATGGCCCCCATCCTGGCTCCACTATCTTGTAGTAATGTCCCCATCTGCTCCCTTCTTGTAGTAATGTCCCCATCCTGATCCCTTCTTGTAGTAATGTCCCCATCCTGCTCCCCTTCTTGTAGTAATGTCCCCATCCTGATCCTCTCTTGTAGTATTATCCCCATCCTGTTCCTCATCTTGTATAATGTCCCCATCCTGTCCCTTCTTGTAGTAATGTCCCCATCTGATCCTCTTCTTGTAGTAATTCCCATCTGCTCCCTTCTTGTAGAATGTCCCATCTGATTCTTCTCTGTGTATGTCCCATCTGTCCCCTTCTTTGAATGTCCCACCATACCTTGATCATTCCTGGTCAGGAAGGCATAGACATTTCACTTTACTTAGTAATGTGCATTTGTCGATGCCGCCAGTCGGATCTGCTCAGTACACAATCAGGCCAGCACTGCATCAACACCTTCGATACGTGGATCTATGCCAACTATCCTCGTACAATGTTGTTCTGAAGCAATTCAGATTAAACCATTTTCTAATACCCGGATAGTACCGTCCTATCCTACTTCGGAGAGCTCCATATGTCTTCTGCTTACCAAAAACCCATACACTCCTCAGCTGCCCTCTTTTTGCTCCATCTAAGTGGCATTCTTGCAAACCCTACGAGATATGTCAACCCAATGGTATAGATTTTAGAGTTCTATGCTTTTGAAATTCTAGCTCCTAAAAAGTTGAGGTTTTCTGTCCATTGGAAGGTTGTCAACCACCATGGAGTCATTCTCGAACCTTATACAAAGCGACAGGGTCCTAGGTCTCTAAGGAACACAAAATGAACATGATGTTGGGTTGCAGGTTATTGGAGGGCTCGAGGTGGTCACTTCCTCTGATCCAGCCTCTTCTTTCTCTTCTTTCCAATGTTCCAGAATTTGTATTAGTGTGTACCATGTATGGCCCCTGTTAGTTATAACTTTTGTTTCAGAAGTCTATTCCCTTTTTATACCTTTGAGCAGTGTCTTTTTGCAGTCAGATACAGTATATGGTCTAACATCTTAGTGCTAGTTGGGTAGTTCATCTAAGCTCCCATAATCCATTGCTCTTTAGTAACAATGAAAAAAAAACTTAAGGCCAGCTTCACACCACGATTTCGAGTTTTCGAGTGTATCCGTGTCAAAGCGGATACACTCGGATCCGGTTTTACCTCCCATGTATTGCTATGGGGCACGGATTCTGCTCGGATGTGTCCTTTTTGCCATCCAATTTATGCACAATCCGAGCCCCATAGGCAGGGGCAGACCTACCGTGGTGCAGCTGGTTCAGCTGAACAGGGCCTCGACCGGCTAGTGGGCCCCTCAAGCCTGCAGGGGGGCCCCCAGCCGACCCCCATATCCCTGTGTCAGAGGAGAGGGGGTTAACTGATTCCCGATCCCGCCCTCCTCTCCTCTGCCGCCCCGGCTCCCAGGACTGCGCAAGCCAGGCGCAGGTAGCAGTTAGGAGATGCAGCAGCTATAGCAACACCCCCCTGCTCCTCACCGACAACCACTAGCAAGACCCCCCGCTCCTCGCCTACACCCACTAGCACGATTGCCCCCCCCCCCGCTCCTCACCTTCAGCTGCTGCACCAGGGCCCACTTGGCATAAGGTCCGCCACTGCCCATAGGGATACATGGGAGGCAACATTGCATCCGAGTGTATCCGATTTAACACGGATACATTCGGATACCTCTAAATTGTATAGGGAAGGAGGCCTAAAAAAAAATCCTAGCTTTCAGTTCACACCATAACAATTGTTACACTACTGGTTCCGAATAATTATAATTTTTTTTTGGTTGAATTTCCCCATTTTAGTCTGTATTACATAATGGCCTGTCAATGTTTCATGAACAAAAATATTTTCTGAATATTTATGAATTTTTTTCTGGTAGTTTTTAGTTTATGACTCTTTGTACATGTGTTCTTTAATGTGTTTTAATGAAAACTAAAAGCCTATAAAGACCATAGCTCTGAGCTTGCAAGTGCAAGGAGCTCTTCAACCTCTCTTTCTCCTATTTTTCAACTGACAGGTCACTCTTCTTTAATCACAAATAAAAGTTGTCTCACAGCACCTCATGGAACACAAGGTTATAACATTACACTATGGTGGGGCGCACGTCACTTCCAAGGAGGAGTCCTCTTGGACAACGACCAATCATCAAAAATGAATAAGGACAGTGCCTCAAAGTAGGTGAATTGCATCACATTCTTTTATTTCACCTCCGGTTGCGACGTTTCGATCCAAGAGAGATCTTACAGGGATCGTTTTCAAGCTTGAAAAAGATTCCTGTTGGATCGAAACGTCGCAACCGGAGGTGCAATAAAAGAATGTGATGCAATTCACCAACTTTGAGGCGCTGTCCTTATTCATGGTGATAGGTGACTCTTCTTTGTGACTTGCTCTCCAACCTAAGCTCCATTATTTCTGAAGGTGGAACATGCACAGTAAGAACCTGATGACATAGCAAGAGCCGGACTATCGATCTGTGCATGTGCCACCCCTGGGAATGATAGTGCCGGTGCAATATCTCGGATGGGGAAGCAGATCGTAGAGAAGAGTGACCTGTTAGTCATTGACATGCAAAATAGAAGAGGTGCCCCGGGCACTACTTACGCCTTTTAACAGAGGAGAACCTCGGATCCTGGGGGTGTTCCTTTTAGAGACACATCGGACCTCTTGTTGCCAGCAAGCAGTCCAGCCAAACGATTGTCAAGGTATGAAGAAGTTAATGCTGCACTCCAGATCCTTCAATATGTCCAACTTTATTTTTAAGTTAAAAACACATCAGGGAGAGGTGTGGTGTATGGGAGCCAAAAGTGAGAGGAGGAAGAGGATGGCAGAGTGCCGAGGGGATAGACGACAATCGTTTCACTGAAATGAACCTGTTGCGGTCACGCGGGCTGGAGTACTCAGTAGCCGGGCAGGCAGTCTGTTTGGATATCACGGTGGCAATAGCCCAGCGTCATGGCCCTGACCGGACAGGTGAAAAGGGGTATATTTCAAGGGGGGTTAATAATTTATGATCCTGTTCGTGACACCAGAAATGATTTCAGCAGTCATGTTGCCAGAATACTTGACTCTCCAGGACTCAACACTTTGGGGATGTCAAGGCGGCTTCCCTGGAAGTTCTGGCCGTGACCGGGCATTGAGAAAGTGGAATTTAAAGGGGGGAAAGGTTGTCGTGACGCCAACTGGAATTTTGGCATGTAAGTGGCCAAGGGCTGTTGTGGGGAATCTCCAAGGGATGATGGTACAGCAGCCAGGTGGTAAGCTCTCTCCAGTAAAAGCTGGGATCCCTTGGTGGGTGTAGAAAGGTGGATGGATTGTACAGGATTGTAATGTCAGATAGCAGCTCTACAGGTGGGAGCAGAGAGACGTAGGAAGGACCAGACAACACACAGGGTTTTTGCAATTCTTACCATTTACTTGGTTTGAAGCAGGTTACAACCCAGCCAGGGTACATAGTCCAACAAGTGCATAGTCAGTCCAGCACAGAGGTATTCAGGGTCCACTCTGCTGAAATACAGGGTATATTGGCCTTCCTTGCTGCCCTGTGGTTGCCAGTCCCAGCAGGCAGGTTACTGCGGGTCCTGTGAGCGACTGCCTTGCTAGTCCTCTTGACACTACAGAGTTTCTTTAGCTTTGGGAGTGTCCACTATGGTAGTCACTGTACATGCAGCTCAGTGACCTCCAGTTTCTCAGTTGATCCTAAAGATATCTTGACTGAATTGGGGCTGGTAACCCTGCTGTAGCTAGTTCCTCTGCCTAGCCTGGACGGCTGGCAACAGATTCGTGTTCTCATGCCCCGAGCCTAGTACTTTACTCCACGTGTCGTCCTTGCTTCCCAGCTGCCCAACTGCATCTCTCCATCTTTCTCTCTACACACTCACTAGACACACTAGAGCTGCCTCTTCGTGCCTTCCACCCCTCATCTAACTCCTCCCTCCAGCCAGTAGTTGGGGACTACCCTGAATGTGAGTTTCTTCTGCCCAGCTCTCTGGCCTGGAGTTCAGATTGTTTTGGGTGTAAATTGGGGGTGTCAGCAAAGATTTCCCTTCTTACCTGTGGGTATGGTACCATACATGTAAAATGCATGCAATACCAATAGTGGCAGCCTGAACGCAGGGGTGCCACAAACCCACAAACCTGTTGAATTTCATTTGAATGAAACGATCATCATCCATCCTCTTGGCGCCCAGTTGTCCTGTCCCTCCACTTACTGTTTGGTGCTAGGGCCCCAACCTATTTGATGAAGCACTCTATTTGAATTAAACTGAAGATCACACCAGCAGTGAGTGCTGCAATTTCTTTTTTATTGCTAAAATTTGCATATTGTATAATATATTATTTTTTTCATGCTTCCTTGTTCGGGTGGTGAGTAGACCTGTACTCACCACCTGAATACAGCTGTTGGTTATCACCAGTTACCATCTGTTTTCTCCTTGCCAGATAGAATGAGATCACTTGGATATTAAAGGGGTTGTCCACCACTCGGACAACCCATTCTCAATCAGAGTGTTTGGACCTGTTAAAGTAATCACCCCTATACTCACCTCCGGTGCTGGCACAATTCCAGTGCTGTTGGCACTCGCTCTCCCAGAGCTCTTGTTACAACAGCACTGTCTTCATTGTCCCCACCTTAGGACGAATCGAACATCAATCAGAGCTGAGGCTGCTGCTCACTTCGTATTACTGTGTGATACATCCAAAGACGGGGACAGGGGAAGACAGCGCTGATGTCATCTGAGCCCTGGGAGAGTGAGTGCCAACACCGCTGGAATGATGCCAACACCCGAGGTGAGTATAAGTGTTATTTTAACGAGTGCAAACAGTTTGCTTGAGAAGGGGTTGTCCAAGTAGTGGACAACCCCTTTAACCCTTTAATAAGCCTGTGTTTGGGTGATAGAACTTAAAATCAATTCTAATTAGAGATTTTGCAGAATTGAGATATGCCGTAAATCAAAATTTGGGGAAAAATTTGGCGAAGCTGGCAAATTACTTTGTAGAATCGTTTTATTTCTTCGTCATTTTTTACTGTTTTTCCCAATGCAATACTAAAATCTTCAGCTCTTAAAACCAACGTTCTAAAACATAGTTTATTAAAAGCCTTGAATGTTTCTCAGAACTAAGCAAAAAAATAATTTCCTTATGTGAAACTTTGATTACCGTATTTATAATTTGATAATAACATTTTTAATTTCTATAAAATTGTATTGACATTAGATAGGGAAGGGAGCAAAATCATAGTCATGTTTTTTTATGCCAAATAGTAAAAAAAATCCTCATTTTATATTCTTTAATTCCATTTTATTGAGTTTATCTTTTATTTTTGACCCAAAAAACATACCGTTCTCTAAAACCCTTTAGTAGGCAAATGTTAATGTTTTTTACTATATGACGGCAAAAATGTTAATTTATGTAATATTTTCTTGACATTAGAAAGACAAAAGAGCTATATAATGGAAATTTAAGCTAAATTTACCACTCATCTTGTACAGCCCTGAGAATAATTAATTTGAAGTAATAATATGAATCAACAATTGTAATCATATATGCTGTAAAAAATTCTTTCTTCTGTTATTAACTGTGCCTGTTAAACAGTTGTATATGTTCATGTTTAATAAAAATATTTGAACAAGAAAGACAAAAGAGCAAATAGTTTCAGCAAAGTTTTTATGCTAAATAGTATTTTTTTTTTATATCCTAAATTTATATTATTTTATTTCATTTTATTAAGATTAAATGTTGTTTTTGACCCAAAAAAATATAAATATATTTTCATTTTATATTATTTGGTTCCATTATATGAAGTTTTGTCTTTTATTTCTGATCCAAAACAAACATATTCTAAAACCTTTATTTGCCAAATATACATTTTTTTATTATTTGATAACATTTTTAATGTACCGTATATACTCGTGTATAAGCCGACCCGTGTATAAGCCGACCCCCCTACTTTTGCCCCCAAAATCTGGGAAAACCTATTGACTCGTGTATAAGCCGAGGGTGGACCCCAGCACAGGTATACAGCCCCCAGCAGTGTGGTATACAGGCCTCCCCAGTGGTAGTATACAGCAGCCTCCCCAGTGGTAGTATACAGCAGCCTCCCCAGTGGTAGTATACAGCAGCCTCCCCAGTGGTAGTATACAGCAGCCTCCCCAGTGGTAGTATACAGCAGCCTCCCCAGTGGTATATACAGCAGCCTCCCCAGAGGTATATACAGCAGCCTCAAACAAAAATCACCGAATAGGTACTAAATATTATATTGAAAAAACTCACCAAAAATGGTCGCTTTTTTTCTACCCCTTGCATCTAGCAGATGGCTGCAGATTCCCCCAGGAGGTGACACATGCGTCAAGACACCGGTGCACAGCCCCCTGCAACCCATAACATGGGGGCGGTTTGTGGCAACCAGGCGACCAGCCATGCTAACAAGGAGGGGACTGGTGGTGAATGTAGACACATGGACTCCACTAGGCCTCTGCCACTCACATCCAGGTGATACATATAGTGTCTGAGCAGCCTATTGGTAACGCCCCCAATCCGGGCGGGCCACTCAGCACTGAGGACATGCATCACTGTGACAGACGCCCCCTAGAGGAAAACAACCTCAACTGCAAAAGATAAAAAGATGCAGGTTGACACTAAAGATAATGTTGTAAGGTGTCAGTTGGTATTATGGCGCCAGAATATCGTAAGCTCGTGACCCACCGTCAAGGGCCCTTACACTCACGAGTACCTAGCCACATGTATAACACATGTATAATCTAGCTTTAAACAAAAATCACTGAATAGGTACTAAATATTATATTGAAAAAACTCACCAAAAATGGTCGCTTTATTTCTACCCCTTGCATCTAGCACCTTGCACCGGTGTCTTGACGCATGTGTCACCTCCTGGGGGAATCTGCAGCCATCTGCTAGATGCAAGGGGTAGAAAAAAAGCGACCATTTTTGGTGTATATACAGCAGCCTCCCCAGAGGTATATACAGCAGCCTCCCCAGAGGTATATACAGCAGCCCCATAGGTATATAGCAGCCCCAGAGGGGTATATAGCAGCCCCAGAGGGGTATACAGCAGCCCCAGAGGGGTATACAGCAGCCCCAGTGGTATACAGCAGCCCCAGAGGGGTATATAGCAGCCCCATAGGTATATAGCAGCACCAGAGGGGTATATAGCAGCCCCAGAGGGGTATACAGCAGCCCCAGTGTTATACAGCAGCCCCAGAGGGGTATATAGCAGCCCCATAGGTATATAGCAGCACCAGAGGGGTATATAGCAGCCCCAGAGGGGTATACAGCAGCCCCAGTGGTATACAGCAGCCCCATAGGTATATAGCAGCCCAGAGGGGTATATAGCAGCCCCATAGGTATATAGCAGCCCCAGAGGGGTATATAGCAGCCCCAGAGGGGTATACAGCAGCCCCAGAGGGGTATACAGCAGCCCCAGATAATATACAACAGCCCAAGAGGGGTATACAGCAGCCCCAGTGGTATACAGCAGCCCCATAGCTATATAGCAGCCCCAGAGGGGTATATAGCAGCCCCAGAGGGGTATACAGCAGCCCCAGAGGAGTATACAGCAGCCCCAGAGGGGTATACAGCAGCCCCAGAGGGGTATACAGCAGCCCCACAGGTATATACAGGCCCCAGCAGTGATATGTGC
>JARQOC010000005.1:556839895-556886429 GCA_033576535.1 Allobates femoralis
GCTCCTGTATGCACGCTCCTGTATGCACGCTCCTGAATGCACGCTCCTGTATGCACCCTCCAGTATGCACGCTCCTGTATGCACGCTCCTGTATGCACTCTCCTGTATGCATACTCCTGTAAGCACACTCAACACGCAAGACTCCATTGCTGAACATAAAGCAGGTTCAAGAGCATTTAAAGTTTTTTCCCTGATCAGGTTCAATCAGGTTTGTATATCACAACCAGGAGTCTCCAAAACTCAGAACAGCCATCAATCTTTCAATTATTGTTTTTCTCTGCAAGTTCCTCTCCTGGTTTTGGCTCACAAACCTGATCGAACCTGATCAGGGTAAAAACTGCAGTGTGAAACCAGCCTAAGGCCGAAGTACCAAGTATTATATTTCAGTAACGTGTTCAATACTTTTCTTGTGTCATTTTTCATTATTACACATAATCTATTGCCATCTATGGTTTGATTTCTTTGCCTGTGTGGATTGGATGGGTTGTTACTGACATCTGGTGAGAAATTCATGTCAATAGCACCTTTAGAAATATATCTACTTTGAAAATTGGTGACGTGTTCAATACTTTTTTCACCCACTGCACTTTATATATTTACGGTATGTATAAATATAACTATTCACTTTATGTTGGAATTCCCTAGAAAACGTGATCCTGTGACCTTATTAGGGGACTTGACATAGTGCTCGTTTGATCATTTGCAATAAATTTCCCTTTTTTATATGTAGATCTGTTATGGACTTAGTGATATGTTTCTATAAAATAATTTTCTAACTTTTTTTGCATTTTTTAATCTTCACGTTTTAATGTAGAGGAGCTGAACCTGTGATCACTTGTGGTTTATACTGTGGTATTGCCGTACATGGAGAAAAATTAACCCGCTAGTTCCCGGCTTGCAAGCTCCAGTCGCTGCTGTTTGGGGCAGGTTCTGAGCAGTGGGGTAACTAGAAGCTCATGTGCCCGGAAGCGAAAGCCGGGCCCCCAATTATTGCAAACCTATGATAGCAATAGTCTTTTTCTATAGGCCTAAGGGTCTTTTGGGGCCCCGTAGACTCCAGGGTCCGAGTGCGATTGCAACCCCTGCACCTATTGTAGTTACACCCCTGGTGCTGACCCTGAGCCTGCTCTATACACCTGAACTCAATATAAAATGTACCGTGTTTCCCCGAAAGTAAGGCCCCCCCGATTGTAAGGCCGCCTGGGGGTAAAGGGGGGGCCTGCCAATGTAAGGCCTCCCCCGATTATAAGGCCTTACAACCGGGGGGGCCAATGTAAAGCCGCTAGCGGAGGGGGGGGGGAGCGGGAGCGGGTCGCACGTCACGTGCGCCCGCTCATTACATATGTACTGCATCCCCCTGTCAATCAGCGACAGGGGGAGCAGTGCATTATACAGTATATATGGGCCCCCTATTGCTGGCACACTCCCCCCTGTTATGAGGCCCCCACCGCTGCTGCTGCTGAAGACATCTTACCCTCCACGGTCTTCTTGCAGCAGCCAGCGGCGCGTCCGTCGGTCCTCTGTACTCGGCGGTCTTCCGGATCATGTGACCGGCCCGTCGCAGTCGCGATGACGTCATGCGCTGCGACGGGTCACATGATCCGGAAGACAGCCGAGGACAGAGGACGGACGCGCTGGCTGCTGCAAGAAGACCGTGGAGGGTAAGATGTCTTCAGCAGCAGCAGCGGTGGGGGCCTCATAACAGGGGGGAGTGTGCCAGCAATAGGGGGCCCATATATACAGTATAATGCACTGCTCCCCCTGTCGCTGATTGACAGGGGGATGCAGTGCATATGTAATGAGCGGGCGCACGTGACGTGCGACCCGCTCCCGCAGTGTCCCAGCAGGAGGGGGCCTGTAGGCCACACTGCTGGGGCACCCAATGTAAGGCCCCCCCCGAAAGTAAGGCCGGGGGCCACTTTTGGCCCCCAAAAGAATGTAAGACAGGGCCTTACTTTCGGGGAAACACGGTAATAGTACATCCTATGTCAGGAAGGGGTTAATGGATGGTACTGTGTGCGGTCCTCATAGAGTACTGCTATACAGTGTGCACACCACTAGACCACACAGCACCCATAG
Organism: Allobates femoralis; assembly: GCA_033576535.1. NCBI lineage: Eukaryota > Metazoa > Chordata > Amphibia > Anura > Aromobatidae > Allobates > Allobates femoralis. Next base: position 556,841,975 of record JARQOC010000005.1, read on the forward strand.
GAGCGTATGTACTGTACCTGCGGCCATTGTAGATGTCACCCGTGTGACCTCATAGGTTGCAAAGGAATTGGAACAGCAAATCCAGGCAGTCGATATCCCGTCCCTCTGTATAAGGTGCAGACGTAAATCGACATTCCTTCGGGAGATATTAAGGAGTGAAGGATTTCCAGAGATTACGTGAAGAGAGAGGCCGGGATTGTGGAGATGACAGAGTATTAGTAGTTAGAGATACGTCTGTGTGCGGGAAATAATCCACTGTGAGATGAAATCGCAGCCACTAATAGGATTAGTTCTATTGGGAATGTATTAGCGCTCATATACACAGGTGATGAAATGCAGCATGTCCACAGACACATTACAAGATGGTCACTGTTATGATTGAGCCCCACCAGTCACAAGGGGATGAGCAAAACCCTAACTATGACATACAAAGCCATCCACAACCTGCCTCCTCCATACATCTGTGACATGGTCTCCCGCTACTTACCTACATGCAGCCTGTGATCCTCTCAAGATCTCCTTTTCTACTCCCCTCTTATCTCTTCTTCCCACAACCGCGTACAAGATTTCTCCAACGCTTCCCCCATAATCTGGAACTCTCTACCCCAACACATCAGACTCTCGCCAACTATGGAAACCTTCAAAAGGAACCTGAAGACCCACCTCTTCCAACAAGCCTATAACCTGCAGTGATCCTCAGTCCAATATACCGCTGCATGACCAGCTCTACCCTCTCCTACTGTATGCTTACCCATACCTTGTAGACAGTGAGGTCTCGCGGGCAGAGTCTTCTCTCCTCACCTACTGTATCCTCATCTATCTATTGTAGACTGTGAGCCCTCGGGGGCAGGATCATCTCCCCTCACCTACTATATCTTCACCAATCCCTTGTAGACTGTGAGCCCTTGTGGGCAGGGTCATCTCCCCTCACCTACTATATCTTCACCCATCTCTTGTAGACTGTGAGCCTCGTGGGCAGGATCCTCTTTCCTCTACTATATCCTCACCCATCCCTCACACACATTGAGCCCTCGAGGGCAGAGTCATCACTTCTCACCCACTGTAACTTCACCCATCCCTTGTACTCTGTGAGCCCTCGTGGGCAGGGTCCTCTTTCCTCTACTATATCCTCACCCATCCCTTGTAAACTGTGAGCCCTCGTGGGCAGGGTCCTCTCTCCTCACTTACTGTATCCTCACCATCCCTTGAAGACTGTGAACCCTCATGGGCAGGGTCCTGTTTCCTCTACTGTATCCTCACCCATCCCTTGTAGACTGAGCCCTCATGGACAGAGTCCTCTCTCCTCCTGTACCTGTCTGTGCCTTATATTGTTCATGAATATTGATCTTGTCTATGTATACCCTTTTCACATGTTAAAGCGCCATGGAATAAATGGCGCTATAATAATAAATAATAATAACAACAACAAATTAGGAGAGACGTTAAACATGAAATCTACAGGTCCCTATTCAGACTAGGAGAAAGACTAAATCTGACGCTCATTTGTCTCTGCCTGACCACAGAGGATGGCACCCTACGATTACGCAATGGGGCCCCCATTCAATGCCAACACCTTTAACTATAACACAAAACAAGAACTATAATGGAAGTGCTCACAGGCAGAGGGTGAGACACAGGGCTAAGGGAATACAGGTGAAGTCATACAAAGAAGATGGAGGAAAACAGAAATAACCCAAAACACTAGCGGTATACATAGAAACCCCACAAACCCTAAATGTAACAGAATGGGAGAAATGCTGGGAAGGGTAACACATACACAAACTGCATGGAAAAACAATAGAGCTTAACTGAAGAGCTGGGAATCCAAACATCCATGCACCTTGAAATATAGCCAGCAATGAAGGTATGTGCGTGGTGAGTATAAATATCCCCTACCAACATGTGATAGGGCCAACAAAACAAGGTAGTGAAAACACATGAATAGACATAAAAAGGAAAGACATACAAAGGAAAGGAAAGATTATCAAAAATGTCTGCACATTTATATATTTATCTTTCAATTATATGAAGTTTGCCACTTCCACTTCCACAGTTCACAGTTGATATAGTGTTTTTGGTGTGATTTGCCTTTTGGCCTCCAAACATCTTGTGTATTATGACATCCAAAGAGTTACATTTTGGTCTCATCTGTCCAGACTATTTTCTCCCAGTATTTCACAGTCTTGTTTAAGTATTGTTGAACATGCACTTGAACACATTTTTTTTTCAGGAATGGAGTCTTGCGTGGTGAGCGTGCATACAGGAGCGTGCATACAGGCCATGGAGGGGGAGGGCATTACTTATTGATTTCTTTTAAATATTTGTACCTGCTGATTCCAGCTCTTTCTGTAGGTCTCCAGGTGGTCACTGACTCTTGGACAACTCTTCTGATAATTCTTTTCACTCCTCTGTCTGACATCTTGCAGGAAGCACCTAATGTTTTTTCCACTTCCAGATTATGGCCCGAATAGAGCTCACTGGAACCTTCAGTAGTTTAGAAATTCTTCTGTAACCAATTCCATCAGTATGTTTTGCAACAATAAGATTGGGAAGGTCTCAAACAGCTCACTGATTTTACTTATCATTAGCTGTTTCTTGTGTGGCACCTTGGTAATGAGACACCTTTTTCTAGGCCATCAGTTGAACCAGCTGATATTATTTATCACTAAGTGGCAGGATTGCTTTCTAATTACTGATAGATTTCAGCTGATGTCATGACTTTTCAGGGTTTTTTTCACCTCTCTTTTTTTATGTGTTCAATACATTTTCCCTGTGTCATTTCTCATTATTACACACCACCAAATATATGGACATCTATGGTTTGATTTATTTCCCTATGTGGTTTGGATGGGTTGTTACCGGCATCTGGTGAGAAATTCATGTCAATAGCACTGTGGAAATATATCTACCGTACTTAGAAAATTGGTGACGTGTTCATTACTTATTTCACACACTGTATACAGTATGTTTAATCTCTGTGTCCTATGCTTGCACCAGTTCACACTGGTCTGCTGAGTGCTGTGCAGCTTTTCTAAACTATATATTATATGGAGTTGCAGACTCCTTTGCTGCAATGTAATTGCACCCTCATTAAACCTACAGGTGATGGAGGGTATAGATGGTGCCTGCCCACCGCGAGGTGGGGGGTGGACAAGGAAGGCAGGGATGTCAGATAGGGCTCATCATACCTGGAGTCACTTTGTTGTAGTTGATGAGCAAACAGACATTGGCCAATGTATGTACTAAGAACTCCAGATTAAAAGAAAGATTATTGAGTTTTTTGAAAAAACGTAAGTTTTTGAATTTTTTCCTCAAACACATATGGCTTGTTAGCACTGTGCATCATTGGTGGTAGCTGTGTGCTGCATGGACTTTTACTTAGTTTATATATATACTAGCTGGGTGCCCGATGCACATGCATCGGGATTCTAGAAGAGCGAGTCTGTGACTCGCAATGGCCGCTTCGCGGCCAATGCTTCGCGCTGCTGAGGCGACTCGCCATGCCCGCTGCGCGGCCAATGCTTCGGGCGTATCCACATGACGACACTAACTCGCAGTGCGAGTGGACTCAGAAGGGGCAAAAAACCCATTCGCAATTATATAATAGATATATATATATATATATTTTATGGCCACTTTACACACGGCAACAGGAAGTTAGAAACCGGCAGGTGTCGGAGACAATTGTACCTTTTACCTTCAAAACACCTTGCAGATACCTGAATTACACGCAGCCACTTCAAGGTGTTTTGAAGGTAAAAGGTACAATTGTCTCCGACACCTGCTGTTTCCTATCTTCCTGTTGCCGCGTGTAAAGTGGCCATTGTGTATAATAAAGAGTGGGTGAATAACTTTTGAACATCACCAATTTAATACATAGTGCGTTTTGGCCTCCAAAAATGATGTGTATTATGGCATCCAAAGAGTTCAATTTTGGTCTCATCTGACCAGACTATATTCTTCCTGTATTTCACAGACTTGTAAGATACGGTATATATATACGGTATATATTGACTGAATCCTGGATGGCCCCTGAATGTTCTTCTTGATTGCCAAAACCACTGACCCTTCATTTGATTTAAAAACCCCTCCGGACCCCTCCTTTAACAATGTGTAATCAGTAATAAATCATTGGCAGACTGCCATGAATTGACTTTCTACTTGGACGGCAGATCAGGTCATCCCTCCATTGTGGTGGATCTTGTCCTGCAAAAATAAAAGAAGGTAAAATCTAGTTACGATAGGCCAGAGAATGGTGAGTTGCAGGTGGCTTTGCCCCGGAGCCGTCCCTTTCTAAACTTTTGTAGATAACTTCTTTGAAATTGGCAAATGCAAATGTAACTTATTATAGATCCTATTGCTTTCCCGGGGTTTTCGCTCCATAAACAGCTGCCTGACCCTGTAGAACGACATCTGCGGCTCCCTGTCTGCAGAGCTTCACTTTTTTGGAACGGATGTTCCTGAACTGGAAGCCGTTAAATGTTGTATTTTTTGGAAAAAAAAAGTAAAATTCCATTACTGCCAATACTTTTAGATTGTGCTGGGAACTAATGAATCAAATCCACCATTCAGGACTCGAAGCTATTCCTTATATTCCATGTATTTTAGATGTATTCTCTGAGTGATGAAAGTATCAATAATCCTATAAAATCATGTCTGCACCGATCCCTTAATGATATCCTGACATCGGAGCAATGTCATAAATCTCCATGAGCTTATCACTTCAGTTCTTGGGTGGTCATTAAGGTTTTCTAGTTCATGAAGGCAATGCCTGAGCTGCAGTAAAGACTGACACTACACAGGCAGAGGCTTTGTACAAAAGGAATGAGGAAAGTCCTATAGAATATGACTGCACGTGTGTGGCTCCATTCTAATAGGGTATTTGCCGGTGAGGCAGCTGCATGGGGGTGGTTAGGTGGCCTCTCCAGTGGTGTTGAGGCAGCTGCATGGGGGTAGTGGTAGTGAGGCGGCTGCGTGGGGGTGGTCGTGGTTGTGAGGTGGCCTCTCTGGTGGTGGTGAGGTGGCTGCATGGGGTAGTGGTGGTGAAGCGGCTGCATGGGGGTGGTGGTGAGGTGGCCTCTCCGGTGGTGGTAAGTCGGCTGCTTGGGTGTGGTGGTGGTGAGGTGGCTGCATGGGGGTGGAGTAGAAGTGGCCTCTCCGGTGGTGGTGAGGCAGGTGCATGGGGGTAGTGGTAGTGAGGCGGCTGCGTGGGGGTGGTCGTGGTTGTGAGGTGGCCTCTCTGGTGGTGGTGGTGAGGTGGCTGCATGGGTAGTGGTGGTGAAGCGGCTGCAGGGGGGTGGTGGTGAGGTGGCCTCTCCGGTGGTGGTAAGTCGGCTGCTTGGGTGTGGTGGTGGTGAGGTGGCTGCATGGGGGTGGAGTAGAAGTGGCCTCTCCGGTGGTGGTGAGGCAGGTGCATGGGGGTAGTGGTAGTGAGGCGGCTGCGTGGGGTGGTCGTGGTTGTGAGGTGGCCTCTTTGGTGGTGGTGAGGTGGCTGCATGGGGTAGTGGTGGTGAAGCGGCTGCATGGGGGTGGTGGTGAGGTGGCCTCTCCGGTGGTGGTAAGTCGGCTGCTTGGGGGTGGTGGTGGTGAGGTGGCTGCATGGGGGTGGAGGTGAAGTGGCCTCTCCGGTGGTGGTGAGGCAGCTGCATGGGGGTGGTGGTGGTGGTGAGGTGGACTCTCCAGTGGTGGTGAGGTGGCTGCATGCGGGTGGTGGTGGGGAGGCGGTTGCACAGGGGTGGTGGTGGTGAGGTAGCTGTGTGGAGGTGGTGGTGGTGAGGTGGACTGTCCGGTGGTGGTGAGGTGGCTGTGCGGGGGTCGTTGTGAGGCAGCTGTGCGGGAGTGGTGGTGGTGAGGCAGCTGCATGCGGGTGGTGGTTAGGCAGTTGCGCTGGGGTGGTCATGGTGAGGCAGCTATGTGGGGGTGGTGGTGGGGTGGCTGTGCGGGGGGTGGTGGTGGTGAGGCAGCTGTGCAGGGGTGGTGGTGGTGAGGTGGACGCTGTGGTAATGGTGGTGGTGGAGCGCCGGCTTCTGTGTTATTGCAGGCTATAAGCTTTCCTGAAAAGATGGGTTTTCAAGTCCTATCTGAAGGTATATGCTCATCGAACCATACATTGCAGAAGAGCAGTAAATAAAGATCGTTTTTTGCAGTATACCAGGATGCAGATGAGTAAAGAGCGGATCATTCATATTATGCTCTAAAACCCCAGTGTGTAATGAACGTAGGGTGTAATTAACTTAATAAATAGTGATGAGTGAGCACTACCATGCTCGGGTGCTCATAAGGCGCAGACGGACACTCGAACAGGCGCGACTCAAGTATTAAGTATAATGGAAGTCAATAGGCAACTCAATCATTTTTCCGGCCGGTACCTGTACAGACTAGAGATTCGGACTCCGTAGGCTCCAATGGCCCTAACCCAAAACTATGTTATGACAACTAGGACCTTTGTTGCCTGAACGGCTGTCAAGTGCTTGATGTTCCTCCTAAGGCACCGGAGGGTAGGGTAGAGTGACATTTACCTACTGGAGCATTGGCGTAACGATTGCGGTGAGGACAGGAAGTTTGATTCTAAAATCAAGAAACCAGTATGTAAATTGCAAGATTAGTATTTTTTTGTTTTCTTTAGTTTTTTAATAAAGATGAATAACTTTTGAGTTTTGACTTTTGATCAATGACTTTACCAAAAAAAACACAAAAAACACAGATTTAAACCGTAGGTAATTCTCTCATGATAATTCTCTGATGATAATTTTCTGATAGTGTAGCGCCCCGCTAGTTTGGGTACTGCACCCCTAACAGAAGGTGCAGTATGCTTTGTCCTGGTAAGGAGCAGTAGAAGCCTGAAGCTCCAGCACCACAAACACACACACCTAGTGATAGGGGACCAATCAGACGCCCGTTACCAGGGTAACCGTTCCCGGTGGGAGGAGAAGCTAGATTATAAAGTGAGTGGGGAAAGAGCGGGAAGAGAGACAAAGCAGAACAGTGAGCAGAGTTGAGAAGAGTAGAAGTGAAGGAGAGTGTAAAAGAGGAGAAGTAACGGGGAGGGCACCTCAACCTGGTGACCCAGAAGAGAGAGAAAGAAGAGGGCAACCAAATACCCTGGCCCAGTCCGAAGCGGGGTACCGGCTCCAAATTGAATCAGAGGTCCATCCCTGAACTGCAAATTACTGGCGTGGTCGATGTCTTCATAGGAGCACAATCCAACCCTACACGCACGGTCCCCACCAGAAGGTACCTGGTTCAACAAGCGGGATTCGTGCAGGGCAGCGCAAGGAGAAGGAGTGCGCAGAGGTAGGACAGAGCAAGTATAGAGAAGCAACATCCGGAGCTTCAGAGGGACATTGCCTACTGCCAGGAGCACCCGGTCCACTACCCTATCTGTAACAACTGCATACCCTGTAAGCTGCCGATTACCGGAGGAAAGTACCCGTGCAGAGTGAGCAACGTGTCTGTGTTTCTTCCTGGTTGACTGTGACATTCCAGGCTCACAGCAGAGACTGCGCTGCCCTATTCTACCATCCCGGAATCCCTCTCTTCTTGTAGAGAGCTACAACACCTTGCTGCCGCCCATCACCCCGGAAGTTCCAGCAGGGGTGGTGCCATCACCGGACCTACAGGTGGCGTCACGAACTTCATCAACTTTATTATTTTTTTTCTTTTTATTGTCACCACAAGGGCACAGGCTCGGGCACCGATCACCCGTGACATCCCCGTATCAGTGCACTCGTGACCTGAGTGCCCCAGACCCTTGCGGCCCCAACAATAGTGTTCCCTCTCATTTCCATTTTGCTATGCTTTCATAGTGTCTGCTCCTTACAGTTATGAGAACGTGAAGCCTGGAAAGCTACAAGCTACTGTAAAATAATATAAAAAGTTTAACAAATGTTTATTTAACCGTTCTGCCTGTTCCTGCATGACACTATTTTTCTTCTCTGCCTTGGAGTTTTCCTTTCTTGCAATGTTGCCCTGGGGTCATGGGTTCGATCCCAACCATGACCCAACCACATGGATACTGTATGTTCTTCCAGTATTTGCATGGGTTTCCTCCAGGAAATCTTGGTTTCTTTGCACAGTCCAACAAGTAAGTTAATGGGCTTCTTATAAAAAATATCCTTATTATAGCTGTGTGGTCTGTGTGCATGAATATGTAACTGTTCCATTATTGTATCTGATGCCTATTTCTGCAGATTTAATGGAAGATTTGGGCTATACCACCACTGAACAGTAGGAACTGATCTAACAGATATCATAGAACCTATAGTATATAGATCTTAAATGAGTTTTTACCCAAAAAGTTAAGAGTTTTTATAATCCATAAACAAATATTACATAAAGGTATTACATGTGTAGTCCCACCTGTTATTCACATAAGTATTCCAACATGGTAAATAGGGAATAAAACCTATCACACTGCAGCCGCACCCACACCATAATGATTCCTGTACAGACTAGTATTCCTAGCTGGATAACACGCTAATGGTTCCTGCACAGACTGGAATATCTCTAGACACACAACTAGAATACCACAAATCAGACCTGTCTGCCTAAAAGGCTGTTGAGTTATTTCTCGTACCTCCTGATGAACCAGAAAGGAGGTTACTACACACAACAAACCAAGATAAGGCTAGCGTGCAGAGATAGGTGGGGAAGCATAAAACACGTGCACAAAGGGACAAAGGAGAAATAATAAATCTAAGCAAGGAAAAGCTCCTACCAGCCTTACAACAAACAGAAGTAAGTTGGAAGAAATGCAAGAAAGAAAACACAGGAAAAATCTTTTAGCAACAGAACAACTCCATAGTAGAAAGCAGAGAAGGCTGATATCAGGAGAGTATAAATAGCCTCATTCAGGATGTGATAGGACAGAGACAATATGCAAGTGAGAACACCTGATAACCGCAAACCAAAGGCAGAGAACCACAAAAATAAAGTATTCATCAGCATGCGTACATAGACCATCCAGACTATGGCTCAGCAGGGATTGAAATCAACCACACAGCACAAAGTAACCAGATTGAGTCTTGAACCCGAGGCATGACACAAACCCTTTCCATAATGGAATATTAGAGAATATGGGACCTATATAGGGGAAACATAAGACTCCTATACACAATGGATGACTTGTTGGCCCAACGATGAATCGAGTGAATGTTTGGCTAACAGCCATCTCTGCTGTCTCTGCTTCTGCTGCTTGGTCAAGGGCTCCTGTGTTTGGAGATGACCAAACAACATTTCCTCTGACAATAAGATGAACGATTCTCCTGTACATATGAGTGTTGGCCGAAACCATTGATATCGGCCAACATTAGTCTAATGAGTATGGGAGGCGGTTGTACTCTGGACCACCTATCTAGAGCCAGAAAATGGACCAACTTCAACTCTGGGGAACTTATAGAAATTAATTAAATTAGTGGTCCCCAACCTTTCTGACCTTGTGAGCTACATTCAGTTCTGAAAGAAGGTTGTGAGCCACATTAACCTCTGAAGGAGGATCGCGAGCCGCATGCAGTTCCCACCGCTCGCACAGTAGTGACACCCAGAGCCACCATTAATTGTATAATCACAGCCAAAGCTTTTCTACAGAAATCATCCAGAGGCAGTATACCAAGATCCAGAGGTTCCAACCTTACCCCCATTCAGATCTGCTCTCGTGTGTGGGGCACAGTCACCATCTGGAGACCTGCTCTTCATAGCTGTTTGCTAGACCTAGCGCTAATACACCAACCTGCATCCCTCCAGATTCCCCCGGAATCCCCCACAATTGACAAACTGGGGGCATCTGCACTGATATTATCACTAATCCGTCTCATGGATCAGTGATAATACCGGTGTGGGAGGAGACAGTTGCATCCGGTTGTGTACCTTTTTTTGCAGGAAGCGGTGGAAAGTAAACACACCCCTAAGGCGTGTGTTATTTCAAACTGGGTTCTGGGCATGCTCAGACCCAAAACCGGTGTTCGGATCCAGTAGGATCCATATTCTGCTGGATCTGAGTTCATTAGAGCTCCACTGTAATTTAAACCGCAGTGCCTTGGATCCAGATTTTCACGATTTTTCACAAAGACCAAAGTCGCTCCAAAATGCGTTTTTGGTCTCAGTGCCAATACCGTGGATACCCTGATTAGGGGGAACTGTTAAGAACTGGATGGACTTGCAAGTGCCTGTGGCCCCATTGAAAATCAATGTCATGGGGAATTATGGGAGAAAAGAAGGAAAGGAACCTGGGCCCCTGTACTGCCCCTCAGGCTTGGAGAACCCTGATTTTCCTTAACTCAGGTCTACCCTTGATGGTAGAGAGGCCTGAGTCTCCAACCTGTCCCTTTCTCCTGTCCAGCCCTGAGATAATCCCCCAACCCCCACCCCAGGAGGTGAACCGTAATGGAACCCACAGATAAAGACAGACAGGGAAAAAGCAAACAATAAGGAAGATACAATATGTGTGTAGGAAGAACTCAAATTCAAATAAGGTATGAAAAAACAACAAAGTATACTTCACCAGACACTAAGCAAAGGTTACAGTTTCAACAGCAACTCCAACACAGGACCAGTATGCAAGAAGCATGCAAATGCTATAGTCGGCATCTAGGAATGTTCTGAGCCATACTTAAAAGGAGAGGGCGTTCCAGCAGCCTCAACCTTCAACAGACACAATCAAAAAGTTAACTCCTGCAAAGCTGAACATCAACACCACCGACGCCCTAACTCAGGGTGAGCAACAAGGAGGTCTAAAGTGGCAAATCAAACTCCCCAGTGTGAACAGAGTCTGAAGCCAGCCTGACAGTCATTGGGGCTGAATACGCATGCGGGTGAATCCAGTTTCAGCTGGATTCACATGTGTCAAACCAGTCTTATTCTCATTGGCTCCTTACATTGAAAAACCTTATCACATAGGCAGAATTTAAAGGGACATCTACTTTTCTTGGTGAAGGAAATGACTCTAGATGGATTTGTCCCCAAGGCTGTGAAACTCTCCAGTGGACTATCAGGTTTATCCCCAAACCTGGAGACCACGCCCGGTCCTCATCTCATAGACGTTTTCTCCAAAAGGACCTGCCACCGTACTTGTAGTTGTCAAATCAATCAGAGAACGCCTCACCTGGGCCATCCTCCCCCAGGGTTGACTTTCATGTCTGCTTTTCGCTCTGTTTTGCTCGTGTGATCAGCTGAAATTCTAGCTGGAAGCTCCTGGAGTCTGGACATCAAATGTCGCCGTTCTCGGAGCGCTCACATTCTCACTTTGTACAAGTGGAGGCCTTTGTTTTTTCCTTCAAAAGGAGAAATACTCCCAGGAAAATAAATTAGTCTTAATTACTCTCTAAAATAAGTGTCTATATCTCAGGTATCCCACCGACATGTGCCGGTCACCTGATATTTATTGCTACTAGTTCATCTCCGGATGTCACAGACTAGATCACGTTCTTTATATTCACACTGTTTTTTATCATTTTTTTCCATGTGTTTTTTTTTCATCTTTTGATTTTGTTTAGATTTTTTTGGTTTAATAGTTGAGTCCTAAGTAAGAAGTGATAATGGAGGCATCTTTTCTGGCTATTCCAAATTTGCGTTGTTATGTGAAATGTGTCCAGAAGTTAAGAGAATATTGTGTCATCTAACTGGCAAATAGTTTGAGTTCCAAAGTACTAAAAAAATATGAGCCACAGAAGGCAAAAAAAAAAACAACAACAGTGCTCTCCTCTGTACCCCATAACAGTGCTCTCCTCTGTACCCCATCACAGTGCTCTCCTCTGTACCCCATAACAGTGCTCTCCTCTGTACCCCATAACAGTGCTCTCCTCTGTACCCCATAACAGTGCTCTCCTCTGTACCTCATAACAGTGCTCTCCTCTGTACCCCATAACAGTGCTCTCCTCTGTACCTCATAACAGTGCTCTCCTCTGTACCCCATAACAGTGCTCTCTTCTGTACCCCATAACAGTGCTTTCCGCTGTACCCCATAACAGTGCTCTCCTCTGTACCCCATAACAGTGCTCTCCTCTGTACCCCATAACAGTGCTCTCTTCTGTACCCCATAACAGTGCTTTCCGCTGTACCCCATAACAGTGCTCTCTTCTGTACCCCATAACAGTGCTCTCTTGTGTACCCCATGACAGTGCTTTCATCTGTACTCCATAACAGTGCTCTCCTCTGTAACTCATGACAGTGCTCTCCTCTGTACCCAATAACAGTACTCTCCTCTGTACCCCATAACAGTGCTCTCCTCTGTACCCCATGACAGTGCTCTCCTCTGTACCCTATAACAGTGCTCTCCTCTGTACCCCATAACAGTGCTCTCCTCTGTACCCCATAACAGTGCTTTCTTCTGTACCCCATGACAGTGCTTTCATCTGCACTCCATAACAGTGCTCTCCTCTGTACCTCATGACAGTGCTCTCCTCTGTACCCCATAACAGTGCTCTCCTCTGTACCCCATAACAGTGCTGTCATCTGTACCCCATAACAGTGCTGTCCTCTGTACCTCATGACAGTGCTCTTCTCTGTACCCTATAACAGTGCTCTCCTCTGTACCCTATAACAGTGCTCTCCTCTGTACCCTATAACAGTGCTCTCCTCTGTACCCTATTAAAGTGCTCTCCTCTGTACCCCATAACAGTGCTCTCCTCTGTACCCTATAACAGTGCTTTCCTCTGTACCCTATAACAGTGCTCTCCTCTGTACCCTATAACAGTGCTCTCCTCTGTACCCTATAAAAGTGCTCTCCTCTGTACCCCATAACAGTGCTCTCCTCTGTACCCTATAACAGTGCTTTCCTCTGTACCCTATAACAGTGCTCTCCTCTGTACCCCATAACAGTGCTCTCCTCTGTACCCCATAACATTACTTTCCTCTGTACCCCATAGCAGTGCTCTCCTCTGTACCCATAACAGTGATCTCCTCTGAAACCCTATAACAGTGCTTTCATCTGTACCCCATAACAGTGCTCTCCTCTGTACCCCATAAGAGTGCTCTCCTCTGTACCCCATAACATTACTTTCCTCTGTACCCCTTAACATTGCTTTAATCTGTGCCCCATAACCAGGGCCGGCGACAGCACCCGGCGTACCCGGGCAAGTGCCGGGGCCCTGACCTAACAGAGGGGCCCACCGCTGCCCACACACATACCATCACGCTGCAATAATTATTTTCCCCATCCATTCGCTCTCTGCGAGGTTCCGTGACAGTCCCTGTCACGTTGCCAAGACCGCGGTCGGTCATCCAAGGGGCGTGCCAGCACACACCACTCCCCCAGCAGCACGCACATCCAACCTGGGGGAAGTGGCTCCTACCCCCTCCTTCCCCCCCCCCTCTGCTCCTCCCAGCCTCTTCCTGATCATGTGGCCCTAATGATCAGGAGAGTGGATGGCTTGCCATAGTTACAGGATGCCGCTCTCCCGGCAGCGGAAGTGCGGTGTCTGGAAATGGCGGCCGGCATGGATCAGGCCAGGTTCCTGGGTTACAGACTCTGGGTCTTCTTCCTTCTGTTCTCCCAGGTCTGGGGCCGCCAGGAGGAGTTCAGCCCCGGACACTCCCTGCCTGTATGGGCTGCTGCTGCTGAACACGGGTACCGGCAGTGAGAACTGGAATGTATGTGTCCTGTGCGGGGCTGCAAGTGGTGGTGATGGCAGAGAGGGGCCTGGCTGCAGTGGTTGACAGTGATGGCCGGGGGGCTGCAGATGGTGGTGATGGAAGGGGGAAAGTGGTTGCGGGGAGTGGTGATGGCAGAGAGGGGCCTGGCTGCAGGGGTTGACAGTGATGGCCGGGGGGCTACAGGTGGTGGTGATGGAGGGAGGGGTTGCAGGTGGTGGTGATGGCAGAGAGGGGCCTGGCTGCAGGGGTTGACAGTGATGGCCGGGGGGCTACAGGTGGTGGTGATGGCCAGGGGAGAGAGTGTACAGGGAAGGAAACAGCATAGAGGGGGGTGAGACAGTGGACAGGGGGGGAGACTGCGTACAGGGAAGGTAACAGCATACAGGGGGGGGAGACAGCGTACAGGGAAGGAGACCGCGTACAGAGGGGAGACAGCATACAGGGGAGGATACAGAGTGCAAGGAAGGAGACAGCGTACAGGTAAGGAGACAGAGTACAGGGGAGGATACAGCGTTCAGGGGAGGAGACAGCGTACAGGGTAGGAGACAGTGTACAGGGTAGGATACAGCATATAGGGTAGGATACAGCGTACAGGGAAGGATACAGCGCACAGGGTAGGATACAGCGTACAGGGGAGGAGACAGCGTACAGGGGAGGAGACAGCGTACAGGGGAGGAGACAGCGTACAGGGAAGGAGACAGCGTACAGGGAAGGAGACATCGTACAGGGAAGTAGACAGCATACAGGGGGTGACAGGCACTGAAAGGGAAGAGCCAGCGCACAGTGTTGGAGAGAGATAGCATGAGAGGGATTATATTTATGGGGTTATACATATAGATATATAATACAGTCCGCCGCCTTCATATTATATATATATACATATATATATATATATATATATATATATATATATATATATATGACAGTATGTGTTAAAGGGGGACCACTGGGACTCTTTCGCCCGGTGCCCACAAAAACCTGGTGCCGGCCCTGCCCATAACAGTGGTCTCCTCTGTACCCCATAACATTACTTTCCTTTGTACCAAATAACAGTGATTTTCACAGTACCCAGACCCCAATAATGGTGACAGTCACAAGACCCTTATAACAGTGACACCCAACAGATTCTACAACAAGACTGGTCACCAGACCCCAATATTGGTGATGGTCACAAGACCCCTTTAATAGTGACAATCACAGGACCTCAATAACAGTGACAACCAACAAACTCTATAACAATACCGGTCACCAGACCTCAATAACAGCGACTGCCACAAGACCCTTGTAGTACAGCCCCAAGATCTCATTACAATGACAAAGACAATCCCTCTGTTACTGCAACAGCAAAAGGACTCCAAAAAAATGTCGGTCGCCAGACCCTAATAGCAGTGATGAGCACAGGACCCCTATACCAATGACTGCGCACACCATCACGCACACAGTGGGACCATCAGTGCCTACTACAAAAATCCTGATGAAGGTGATCAGCCCGCCAGTCACACCTATAAATGACCAATTCTACGAGTCCCAACAAAGTCTAGAACTATTAAAAAAAACCATTTCAGAGGTCCACCTTGAAGACTTTATATCAAACGTCCATGGTTACTGGTATTTCTGCAGAAGGGTTTCTTGTTCATGAGAAACACCAAACCAATTGACTTGACGAGGACTGAGCTGCTCACAACCCATGGACATTTCTATTTTGCTCAACTTATGGAGGATATTACAATAAATACCTGTGAACGACAACCTGTAGACCTTCCGTGGGAACGGCAGGCATGTACATGTCTATTAACAAAGAAGAACAGATGTGGAGACCGGTTATTCCTTGGTGACACTGCCACCAACAAAGGACTCTCTCGCCGCTCTCTCCAGAGAGTCAGTGTTTCTCTTGCTCTCTTTCTCAGAGGTGGCATCAATCATCTTGAGAAATGCAACCATCTGGCAAAGCTCGCAACATGTAATTTTGCTCTTTGGAGAAGAACACAAGAAGACGCAGTCGATTTACATCAAGAATGAGTATATGTATTTTTTATTTTATAACCGGTTCCACTTCAATCAATGACCCCATCGAGGACAAATACCAACTGGAGGTTATTCTAACGTGTCTTTGCCCTTGTGGTCACATCTCCAAGTCCCGCATTATCCTGGCAGCTTCTCTTTTCTCTTACTGCCCCCACAAGTCATTAAAAGTGACTTTTGCCCCCACTCGTCTGCTGATGTACATTTCTTTCAGGTATTCCGTATCTTTCGATGCTTAGAAGCAAGTCTTGCTAAAAAGCAGTTTGGTGAACCAGACGCCCTCGTAGCATTACTGCCTTTTCAATGAAGCAATTGCTAAGATTTATTAAATGTCAACTAAAAACAGGATTTAGAAATAACATTTACAAAACATCCAGGAAACAAATTACTCGTAACTTATGTTCTTTTTTCATCAAACCCAAAATTTACTAATTTCTATGGAAAGTAAAATGATTTTGAAAAATACTTGTTGAGCATGATTCATTTTCGAACTTCTGAACAATTTCTTTCACTTACAAAATGTCTCTAGTTTTGAAAATGGAAGTGTTTTGAGTTGGGTCTATTCTAATGATGAGCAAGTGCTAAAGTGCTCCGGTGCTCACCAGTCGAATCGAGCAGGTTGGACGCTCTGATGGGGTTGACTCGGGTAACCAGTATAATAGAAGTGGTTTGAGTTGGGTCTCGGATGCTCGAAACTGAAATCAAGCAGTTTGGATGTTCTGACAAGGTTGACTTGGGTAACCAGTATAATGGAAGTGGTTTAAGTTGGGTCTCAGATGCTCGTTACTGAAATCAAGCAGTTTGGATGTTCTGACAAGGTTGACTTGGGTAACCAGTATAATAGAAGTGGTTTGAGTTGGGTCTCTTCTAATGATGAGCAAGTGCTAAAGTGCTTGGGTGCTCGCCAGTCGAATCGAGCAGGTTGGACACTCTGATGGGGTTGACTTGGGCAACCAGTATAATGGAAGTGGTTTGAGTTGGGTCTTGGATGCTCGTTACTGAAATCAAGCAGGCTGGATGTTCTGACAAGGTTGACTTGGGCAACCAGTATAATGGAAGTGGTTTGAGTTGGGTCTCGGATGCTCGTTACTGAAATCAAGCAGGTTGGATGTTCTGACAAGGTTGACTTGGGTAACCAGTATAATGGAAGTGGTTTGAGTTGGGTCTCGGATGCTCGTTACTGAAATCAAGCAGGTTGGATGTTCTGACAAGGTTGACTCGGGTAACCAGTACAATAGAAGTGGTTTGAGTTGGGTCTCGGATGCTCGTTACTGAAATCAAGCAGGATGGATGTTCTGACAAGGTTGACTTGGGTAACCAGTATAATGGAAGTGGTTTGAGTTGGGTCTCGGATGCTCGTTACTGAAATCAAGCAGGTTGGATGTTCTGACAAGGTTGACTCGGGTAACCAGTACAATAGAAGTGGTTTGAGTTGGGTCTCGGATGCTCAATACTGAAATCAAGCAGGATGGATGTTCTGACAAGGTTGACTTGGGTAACCAGTATAATGGAAGTGGTTTGAGTTGGGTCTCAGATGCTTGTTACTGAAATCAAGCAGTTTGGATGTTCTGACAAGGTTGACTTGGATAACCAGAATAATGGAAGTGGTTTCAGTTGGGTCTTGGATGCTCGTTACTGAAATCAAGCAGGTTGGATGTTCTGACAAGGTTGACTTGGGCAACCAGTATAATGGAAGTGGTTTGAGTTGGGTCTCGGATGCTCGTTACTGAAATCAAGCAGGTTGGATGTTCTGACAAGGTTGACTCGGGTAACCAGTACAATAGAAGTGGTTTGAGTTGGGTCTCGGATGCTCGTTACTGAAATCAAGCAGGATGGATGTTCTGACAAGGTTGACTTGGGTAACCAGTATAATGGAAGTGGTTTGAGTTGGGTCTCGGATGCTCGTTACTGAAATCAAGCAGGTTGGATGTTCTGACAAGGTTGACTCGGGTAACCAGTATAATAGAAGTGGTTTGAGTTGGGTCTCGGATGCTCATTACTGAAATCAAGCAGGTTGGATGTTCTGACAAGGCTGATTTGGGTAACCAGTATAATGGAAGTAGTTTGAGTTGGGTCTCTTCTAATGATGAGCAAGTATTAAAGTGCTCGGGTGCTTGTTAGTTGAATCGAGCAAGTTGGATGCTCTGACGGGATTGACTCGATTAACCAGTTTAATGGAAGTGTTTCGAATTGGGTCTCTACTAATGATGAGCAAGTACTAAAGTGCTCGGGTGCTCGTTACCCCAATCAAGCAGGTTGGACGCTCTGACGGGGTTGATTCGAGTAACCAGTATAAAGGAAGTGTTTTGAGCTGGGTCTCTTCTAAGGATGAGCAAGTACTAAAGTGCTCGGGAGCTCACTAGCCAAATCGAGCTGGTTAGACACTCTGACGGGGTTGACTTGGGTAACCAGTATGATGGAAGTGGTTTGAGTTGGGTCTCTTCTAATGATGAGCAAGTATTAAAGTGCTCGGGTGCTTGTTAGTTGAATCGAGCAAGTTGGATGCTCTGACGGGATTGACTCGATTAACCAGTTTAATGGAAGTGTTTCGAATTGGGTCTCTACTAATGATGAGCAAGTACTAAAGTGCTCGGGTGCTCGTTACCCCAATCAAGCAGGTTGGACACTCTGACGGGGTTGATTCGAGTAACCAGTATAAAGGAAGTGAAATTATGTTCTTTCTATTTCCTGATTATGGCCCTAACAGAGCGCACTGGAACCTTCAGTAGTTTAGAAACTCTTCTGTAACCCATGCCATCAGTATGTTTTACAACACTACGGTTGCAATGGTCTTGATGCAGCTCCCTGGTTTTACCCATCATGAGATGTTTCTTGTGTGGTACCTTGGTAATGAGACACCTTTTTATAGGTCATCAGTTTTAGTCAGCTGATATTATTTGTCACTAAGTGTCAGGATTGCTTTCTAAATACTGATAGATTTCAGCTGGTGTCATGACTTTCCAAGGATTTTAGCACCTCTCCTTCTTCATGTGTTCAATACTTGTTCTCATTATTACACATCACTAGATTTATGGACATCTATTTGTTTGATTTCCTTGCTTGTGTGGATTGGATAGGTTGTTACCGACATCTGGTGAAAATTTAATGTCAATATCACCTATAGCAATATGTTTCCTTGGAAACCCACTGTATATTGCTGTATGTACATACATATACACTATATACAATCTCATTATTTATCTGTAGAAACATTGTGTCAAAAATGTGTTAACGATTTCATGCACCTTAGTGAATTACAGCATCTTTTTTCAAAAATTATCACACATAATAAACTCCTTTACATTTTTGCCTTATTAACACCTGTTTTGCATTTTTATAGCTATTCATATTTTCCCTGGGAAAGAAGTAAAGCGATAATGAATAGAAGCCCAACACGTTCTCTATTTTTTGTATTTGTCCTTTCTAAATAATTGGGATTAAAGTGAATGTCCTACCTATAGGGCCAATTTAAGAGTTTTTTTTTTAATATATTAAATTTCAAGATTCCGGACCATGATGCTTTGCAGGTTATGTCGTTTTTGAGATTTCTCCAAGCCCTGGAATATTTTTTTTAGGCAGGTGTGCAGTCTTTAACTTTTATACTAGTCACTCGTAGGTGTGGAGTGAACACTGACAACCGCCCTAGGCATAATTAAAGTTAAAAACATCTGTTGTCAATATTTTTTCATTTACCCTTGATATTAGTCAGCAGGAAAAGGCAATCTACCTCTGTATTATGCCAAGAAAACATGGTGGAGAGCACGACTAATGGAATTCGATATAGTGCTGGAAGATGCACCCGTCGGTCGGAAGGCACTCAAAACAAGCCGGTGATTGACCCAAGTATGATCAAGTCTCATGATGTGCCAGGATCAAAGCCGGAAGGAGGTCTTGGCACTGTCATCACCTGGTCAAAAAGGAAAATCAAACCCTGCAAAAGTATCATACAGTTCGGAACTTGGAATGTGCGAACCATGAAACAAGGCAAACTCAACATCGTCAAAGCCAAAATGGACAGAAGAGGACTTGACTTAGGCTGGTATCACACTGTTCTTGAATCCGGGGGAATACGGGAAAGGCCGGGCAATCTACCTCTGTATTATGCCAAGAAAACGTGGTGGAGAGCACGACTAATGGAATTCAATATAGTGATGGGAGATGCACCCGTTGGTCGTAGGGATGGGCGAATCTACTCGCTAGGACTCGTTACTCGGCGAGTAGTAAGGGACTCGCAGGACTCGGTACTCTGCGAGTTTCCCAGTGATTACTCGCACGAGTCCAATGCAAATCAATATCAATCCTAGTTTTGTCAGAAACGCTGACAAAACTAGGATTGCCATTGTTTGCATTAGACTCGGCTACTGTGCCAGTGATAGCAGGGAAACTCGCAAAGTAACTGCTGTTACATTGCGAGCCGAGTCCAGCTGTCTTCTCTGTGCAGCTTCAGGGTCCTAGAACCTGCCTGCTCACAGACATGATATAGCAGTGCTGAGATTGTTCTCAGTCTGCTCATTCCCTGTGCATAGACATCTATATCTATGCACAGGGGATGTAGCAGAGAGGACATCGCGTTTTGGACTACGTCGGACAGAAGAGGATTTTTTTAATTAAATATGGAGTCCCTAATGGCTTTTTTATTTATTTCAAATAAAAAATTTTCTCTGTGTTGTGTTTTTTTAACCCTTTATTGGAGATTCTTAGTGGCTGGGTCAAACGTGGCCTGACATTAAGAATCTCGGGCTTAATACCAGCTTGTATAACAAAGCTGGTATTAACCCCTTTATTACCCAGCGTGCCACTGCCACCAGGGCCGCTGGAAGAGCGGGGTTCAGCGCCAGAGGATGGCGCTTCAATGAACGCGCCATCTTCTGGGGCAGAGGCGGGCTGCAATTTGCAGCGGGGGGTGCCCAGAAAGCTTGGGCATCCCTGCGCTGCGGATTCCAGCCCCCAGCTGCTTAGCTGTACCTGGCTAGACATAGAAATTGCGCGGAGCCCCACGCATTTTTTTTATTATTTAATGAATTTCAGAGTCAGAGTCTCAGAGTCAGAGTCGGAGTCTCAGAGTCGGAGTCTCAGAGTCGGAGTCGCCTCAGAGTCGGAGTCGCCTCGGAGTCGGAGTCGCCTCGGAGTCGGAGACGCCTCAGAGTCGGAGTCACCTCGAAGTCGGAGTCGCCTCGAAGTCGGAGTCGTCTCGGAGTCGGAGTCGTCTCGGAGTCGGAGTCGTCTCGGAGTCGGAGTCGTCTCGGAGTCGAGTTGGAGTCGGAGTCGTCTCGGAGTCGGAGTCGTCTCGGAGTCGTCTCGGAGTCGGAGTCGTCTCGGAGTCGAGTCGGAGTCGGAGTCGTCTCAGAGTCGGAGTCGTCTCGGAGTCAGAGTCGTCTCGGAGTCGGAGTCGTCTCGGAGTCGGAGTCGGAGTCGTCTCGGAGTCGGAGTCGTCTCGGAGTCGTCTCGGAGTCGAGTCGGAGTCGGAGTCGTCTCGGAGTCGAGTCGGAGTCGGAGTCGTCTCGGAGTCGAGTCGGAGTCGTCTCGGAGTCGGAGTCGTCTCGGAGTCGTCTCGGAGTCGGAGTCGGAGTCGTCTCGGAGTCGGAGTCGTCTCGGAGTCGTCTCGGAGTCGGAGTCGGAGTCGTCTCGGAGTCGGAGTCGTCTCGGAGTCGGAGTCGTCTCGGAGTCGGAGTCGTCTCGGAGTCGAGTCGGAGTCGTCTCGGAGTCGTCTCGGAGTCGGAGTCGTCTCGGAGTCGAGTCGGAGTCGGAGTCGTCTCGGAGTCGGAGTCGTCTCGGAGTCGGAGTCGTCTCGGAGTCGGAGTCGTCTCGGAGTCGGAGTCGTCTCGGAGTCGGAGTCGAGTCGGAGTCGTCTCGCAGTCGGAGTCGTCTCGGAGTCGGAGTCGGAGTCGTCTCGGAGTCGGAGTCGTCTCGCAGTCGGAGTCAAAAAAATGCGTGGGGCTCCGCGCAATTTCTATGTCTAGCCAGGTACAGCTAAGCAGCTGGGGGCTGGAATCCGCAGCGCAGGGATGCCCAAGCTTTCTTGGCACCCCCCGCTGCAAATTGCAGCCCGCAGCCGCCCCAGAAGATGGCGCGTTCATTGAAGCGCCATCCTCTGGCGCTGAACCACGCTCTTCCAGCGGCCCTGGTGGCGGTGGCACCCTGGGTAATAGAGGTTAGGGCCAGCTTTGTATTATCAGCTGGCCCTAAGCCCGAAATTTATGGCGGTCACGCCAATATTAGACATGACCGCCATGAATTTCTATTAAATTGTTTTAAAAAAACACAACACAGAGAAATTTTTTTATTAGAAATAAAAAAAAAAGCCATTAGAGACTCCATCTTTAATTAAAAAAATCCTCTTCCGTCCGACGCAGTCCAAAACGCGATGTCCTCTCTGCTCATCCCTGTGCATAGATATAGATGTATATGCACAGGGAATGAGCAGACTGAGAACAATCTCAGCTCTGCTACATCATCTCTGTGCACAGACATTCATGTCTGTACACAGGGAATGAGCAGACTGAGAACAATCTCAGCACTGCTACATCATCTCTGTGCACAGACATTCATGTCTGTACACAGGGAATGAGCAGACTGAGAACAATCTCAGCTCTGCTACATCATCTCTGTGCACAGACATTCATGTCTGTACACAGGGAATGAGCAGACTGAGAACAATCTCAGCTCTGCTACATCATCTCTGTGCACAGACATTCATGTCTGTACACAGGGAATGAGCAGACTGAGAACAATCTCAGCACTGCTACATCAGGCAGCAGGCAGGCTCTAGGGCCCTGGAGCTGGCAGCCATCACACAGAGAAGATAGGACTCTTCTCTTATCTGTGCAAGTTTCCCAGCGATTACAGTTGCAAAGTAAACGAGCAATGCAAATAAATGACAAAACTAGGATTGCTTCAGGCTGAAGCTTCCGAGACCCATCTGCGATTTGTAAATCTCACACTACTCGCTATTACTCGCTTCCCCATTCATTAACATTGGACTCGCTAGACTCGCAACGAGTAGCGAGTCCTGTGCTCGGACTCGCTAGAGTCAAGCGATTCCGAGTAATTTAGGATTCGCCCATCACTAGTTAGTCGGAAGGCACTCAAAACAAGCCGGTGGTTGACTAAAGTATGATCAAGTCTCATGATGTGCCAGGATCAAAGCCGGAAGGAGGTCTTGGCCCTGACATCACCTGGTCAAAAAGGAAAATCAAAACCTGCAAAAGTATCATACAGTTCGGAACGTGGAATGTGCGAACCATGAACCAAGGCAAACTCAACATCGTCAAAGCCAAAATGGACAGAAGAGGACTTGACTTAGGCTGGTATCACATTATCGTGTTCTTGAATTCGGGGGAATACGGGAAAGGCCGGGCAATCTACCTCTGTATTATGCCAAGAAAACGTGGTGGAGAGCATGACAAATGGAATTCAATATAGTGATGGGAGATGCACCCGTTGGTCGGAAGGCACTTAAAACAAGCCGGTGGTTGACCTAAGTATGATCAAGTCTCATGATGTGCCGGGATCAACGCCGGAAGGACTGACATCATCTGGTGAAAAAGGAAAATCAAAACCTGCAAAGGCATCATACAGTTCGGAACTTGGAATGTGCGAACCATGAACCAAGGCAAACTCAACATCGTCAAAGCCAAAATGGACAGAACAGGACTTGACTTAGGCTGGTATCACACTGTTCTTGAATCCGGGGGAATACGGGAAAGGCCGGGCAATCTACCTCTGTATTATGCCAAGAAAACGTGGTGGAGAGCATGACAAATGGAATTCGGTATAGTGATGGGAAGGCACTCAAAAACTACTGGGGAAGAGCCGATGGTTGACCCAAGTATGATCAAGGCTCATGATGTGCCAGGACCAAAGGAGGTCTTGGCACTGACATCGCTTGATCGAAAAGGAAAATCAAAAGCTGCAAAGGTATCAGAAAGGTCAGAACTTGGAATGTACAAACCATGAACCAGGGCAAACATGACATCGTCAAAGTCGAAATGGACAGAACAGAAGAGAATTTGACTTAGGCTGGTATCACAGTAACATTTTCTTGAATCCGGTGGAATACGGGAAAGGCCGGGCAATCTACCTCTGTATTATGCCAAGAAAACGTGGTGGAGAGCATGACAAATGGAATTCGATATAGTGATGGGAGATGCACCCCTAGGGTAGAGGGCACTCAACAGGTTACTGGGGAAGAGCCGATGGTTGACCCAAGTATGATCAAGGCTCATGATGTGTCAGGATCAAAGCAGGTCTTGGCACTGACATCGCTTGGCCGAAAAGGAAAATCGAAAGCTGCAAAGGAATCAAGAAGGTCAGAACTTGGAATGTACGAACCATGAACATATGAACATCTTGACATCGTCAAAGTCGAAATGAACAGAAGAGGACTTTTCTTAGGCTGGTATCACACTACCAATTTCTTGAATCCAGGGGAACCCGGGTAAAACCTGCACCCCCACCAACACCCCCGGACTGCCCTGCAATAGTAAAACTTCATTCACTCGCACCAGTATTATCACTGAGCCTTCAGAGATAATACTGGAGTGGGAACATTAAGTTGCACCCAGTTGTGTACCTTTTTTAGATGAATCCGGTCAAAATGACATGCCCCTAGGAGGCGTGTCATTTCAAGCTGGGTTCTGAGCATGCTCAGTCCAAAAACCAGGATCCAGTGTCCGAATAGAGAACACCACTGTAATTTAATGCAGTGCCCCAGATCCGGGTGCTTCCGGGTTTTCAATGAGCACCCAAAATGCAACGGAGAAAAATCAGTGACACCCGGATCCATGGGAACTTGTAAACAACCGGATGCACCCTCAAGTTCATCCATTCTGAGAGCTGGTGTGGGTCCCACTGCTAAGTGATGAAAATACCTTTTTATTGATAGGTTAACCAACAGAAATTCCACTCAGCTCCCCCAATACATTTGCATGTTTAAGTGATCCGGCATGTTTTATAACATGAAGAAAGAAAAGCCACTCTAGGGGATATACCAGATTGGACATATTGAAATTCAACATGCTTGATCTATCTGCAAAAGCCATCAGCAGAGATTAGAGACACCTACAGACATATGAATCAACTATATTTATTTAATTTGTATGGATGCTCTTATAGAGAACCTGTGATGAGTTCAAGAAATGTCCAATTTTCTATTCTTATTTTGTTAGTGCTCCTCTCATGAGTATTCTGATTTTTTTGTCTTTTAAATCCACCCATGTGGGTCCAAAAATGTGTTTTTTTTATTTGGTGTTAGTTTTTATGATCTTTACAAAGGGCTCATGGGTGTCACGCAGGACTAAGGGGATGTCCGGCTACGTGCATGACAGTGGCGCACGAACCAATGATGTTCGGCGCACTACACAAAACTACAGATGGGGAGACACTAGGGGGGGGCAAATGCAGCGGAGAGCCCTCCTCATAGGGTATGGGGAAGAGGTTACCTCCTGCATTCACCTGCAGCTGTGCCCTGATTTCCCTACCATCCCTATACGGGTTCTTTCAACCCGTCGCCGAACAGGATACCTAGTCCCTCACTGGCCCTGACGTTAGCCGGCGGAAGCAATAGTCCCAATCATTGCAATAATAACAACAAGATAAGAGGGAAGGGGAGACAGAGAGGGGAACAACAAGGCAACTTCACGCCTGCTGCCACACTCCTTGGCAGCAGGCAGCTTAGCAGTAGAAAACTCTCCAGAGAACTCTCCTCTCACCTTAGGAACCTTTTGCCCCAGAAAAGGGAGTTCAATCATCAGCTATAAGGATGCTGAAACCTACTGGATTGAGAACCATATAAAGGAGTGAGTGAGTATCACAAAGTAGCCCCACCTGGTAAGGAAACTAAGGAGTCTGTTAGCAGTAGAGCAGAAACTGACATTAACTCCTGAACTGCGAAGTGAAGTTTCAATAAAGGAATGAGACAGAGGTCCCAAACTAGTCACAGGTCTCCCAGATAAGAGAAACCATTACGACAATGGGATCCTTTTGGGCGTAGCTCACAGGATCCTCAGGGGCGTGTCTTTAGCTTGCTCAGGATTAGCCACACCCCCCTTGGTAAAAACTATAAAATATAACACTTATATCTCTGGGCCTCTATGTTATATTTAAAAAAAAACAAAAAGTGGAATATTCAGAGGCGCAGCAGGAATAAAATGTAATATAAATATAATATAATAATATAATATTAAATAAAATATGAGCAACAACTGACCACTTTAAACCTAGTGATCGATCTATTTTATGATGGCTGAAGAATGGAGAAATGAAATATCATACTTTATGACTTTTGAACATTTTTCCCAATTCTCTGTGATTTTAATTTAATTTTTACTCTTGACCTTCCTTTCCTAAGTTTGGGCCCCCCCTCCTACACTTATTTACTGTATGTTTTTCCCAGCATGATGCATTCCATCCATGATACGCAGAGCAAACGAGGACCAGACTTGTCTATCTGTTGGGTTCTGAGATGATTTTCTAGTTAGGAGTTAATCTGGTTCTATGTATGATAGTTCTAATGTGGATGATACTGGAGGAACACCCTCGGTGTAAGTATCTGGAGATCAGATTCCTCCATAATCTGGATCTATTAGATGACGTCAGTTTTAAGTGCTGCTCAATCTTGGCTATGTGCCGCTCCGGAGACTCTTTCTAGAGATGCCATTTGGTGGAATAATTGTGGTTACCGTGAACTTTTTGCCCCCGGTGAAGTCTCTTTTTTCTCCTTTTTCCTTCAATATTCAGAGTTCAGCCAATTTAGATCATCACATTCTTGTACTTTTTTTATTTCTTTTTTTTTTTTTTACTGGCAGAGAAAACACAAAAAACTGCAACTGATTATCTCCGATCTGAACTTTTGTAACTCTGTAAACTTTTATTTATTTATTTCGGGGGAAAAAAATGTTAATAGACCTTCAATATCGCATGTATGGAGAAGAGTCTATGCATCTAAAACAACTAAATTGCAGGGATTTATCACTATGGAAGTCAATAACCAAGCAACCAACAGAGCTTTAAAGCACCACCGCAAGGTTTTGCTGTTTTATTCAGTTGCTGTGAAGTCGGTAAACACAATAGCCGACTCCGACTCCTCAATTTCCCTGAGCCCGACTCCGACTCCACCAAAATGGACACCCACTCCGACTCCACAACCATGGCTGTAGAGTCGGTAAGCCAAACATGTGACTCTGACTCCTCAATTTCCCTGAATCTGACTACACCCAAAATGGACACCGACTCCACTGCCATGGCTGTGAAGTCAGTAAGTCAAATATCTGACTCCGACTCCTCAATTTCCCTGAATACACTCCAACTCCACCCAACATGGACACCAACTGTGACTCTACTGCCATGGCTGTGAAGTAAAAAGCACATATCCTACTCCGACTCCTCAATTTCCCTGAATCCAACTCCACCCAAATGGACACAACGACTCACTGCCATGGCTGTGAAGTCAGTAAGTCAAAATATCCCGACTCCGACTTCCTCAATTTCCCTGATACGACTCCATCTCCACCCAAATGGACACCAACTGTCTCACTGCCATGGCTGTGAAGTTAAGAAGCCACATATCCTACTCCGACTCCTCAATTTCCCTGAATCCATCTCCACCCAAAATGGACACCGACTCCACTGCCATGGCTGTGAAGTCAGTAAGTCAAATATCTGACTCCGACTCCTCAATTTCCCTGAATATGACTACACCCAAAATGGACACCGACTCCACTGCCATGGCTGTGAAGTCAGTAAGTCAAATATCTGACTCCGACTCCTTAATTTCCCTGAATACGACTCCAACTCCACCCAACATGGACACCAACTGTGACTCTACTGCCGTGGCTGTGAAGTTAAGAAGCCACATATCCTACTCCGACTCCTCAATTTCCCTGAATCCAACTCCACCCAAAATGGACACCAACTCTGATTCCACAGCAGTGGCTGTGAAGTCAGTAAATACTCTGTGCTTCTCAGCCACAGGCTGAGAAGCACATTAGGGTAGGACACGCTGGCCCTTGAAGAAACAAGTGTGCTCCCAGTGTGCTCCTAGGAGACCTCTTTGGCTTATAGCTTAGGCAGAAGCCACATGATCGCTGGTTGGGTGAGTACGCTGTGGACATATCGGTGTCACGGCGGGTGCTACACTTTTATTTCAACACACATGACATGCAGCTAAGCCAATCACTAGCAGAGGAGAGTTTTAGCTGTGATCAATGATTGGCTCAGAGGCTAATAGAAACGGGCGGAGAGGTTGTATAGGATTGGTGAGGGGAGTGTTACTTTTTTAACCAAAACTTGGGGATAAAATGTATCTAACAGGCAGCCCCCCTTTATTGAAACTAATTTATAACAAAACCCCCGACTACCCTTCATAGTTACCAAGGTTTGGGTGCTACATCTACCTCTGAACCCCCATACTATGTCCCCAGGTAACTGTTAAAGCCTTCGTCAGTCCTGTAATGGCATGTAACGAGTACGGTAATAAACAGAGACCCATATTCAATTATCTGCAGTATACGGCAATAAAGCATTAATATTAAATCTGGCATAAAATACACTTCCACCTTTATAGGTTTCCCCACTGTGCATTCAATCCAAGAAACTGTTCTGTTCCCCAAGGCGGTTTCTCACCAGCAGAGTATAGGAGAAAATCCTTCGTGAATTCCTAATTAATTTACAACCTGTTGATTTCCCCAGGTGCTGCTGGCATACAACATAGTGGTAGAGAAGACTGCCGCTCGGAAACAATGTATCTATATAAAGTCAATCATTAGGCTGCCTTTCATATTTATGTCAAGTTTCCATCCAGTGATTTTATAATCTGCGAGCTGAGCCTGATTGAAGGAGTGTAAGTTTCCAAATTATTTCAGGATTAATTTAGGGAACCGTCTTGCGTGGCGCCATGTTTCATTTCCTAAAAAGATACTGCTGCTGTTTGTTTGGCGGAGAAGTTGGCAGGCGGCTGCTGTGCCCTGGGACGTCGATGGCAGAGGTTCCCTGGAATATCATGGTGCATAGGTAGCAATTGTGCGTGAAATACCCCTTGTAGACAATTAGATTTCATCCAACGTTCTTGGGGGCGCGCCCTAATTTGTGCTAGGAAATAAAAGTTTACAGTAAAAGTTAAAGAAACAGAGTAAATTGGCCTATGTGTGTACGTGATGAATAACGCCATTTCTGGCCGTTATATGACTTGTATCCTGCAGTTTTCCCTTCTGAAGCCTGTATATCTAATTTTCACTTGTCTCTGAGCTAGTGGGAGGAGACTAGCTGTTATATAGTCAGTAGGAAGTGAAGGATAGGACACTGCCTGCTACTGGCCTGTAACTGTCCCTAATCTGCCCTGTCATCCCTATGCGGGTCCTTCCCCCCTGCCACCATCACGTACCTAGTCCCTGGTTGTCACATCTACTAATTGTCACAGGTTTATGCTTTTTGTGCTTCAGTCTTTTGGTGGTGTGTGAACGCTGTCCTACAGACACGTTCACTGTGTGCGTGACTCATGAGTTAGTTTTTTTAATTGTCACAGGTGTATCAGGAGACATGGACGAGGCTGTTGGGGCCACTTGCAGAAGGTCGCAGCCTCTGACCAAACAGGCAAAATCCTGTCCCTTTAAGAAGTATTTCTATGCTTGGTGATAGATAAAGGTCACTAAGATCCAGTTGGTCTCCTACCTGCCTACCTTTCAGCTGTCTCTATTTATACCCCTTGGCTCCCATGGCATCATTGTTAGTGATAGTGTGTTTGGAGTTGGTGTAGCTTCCTGGCTCAGCAGTGCATTGTAGACTTCCTTTTTAGTTTGCTGTCTGGCTCTTCATTTAGCTAAGTGTTTCTCCTTCTCTCCTTTGTTTCCCTTGTGTTTACCTTTAGTTGTTAGCTGGTTTGACCACTGTTCACCCCAGAGGTCCCCAACTCCAGGCCTCGAGGGCCGCCAACAGTGCAGGTTTTCAGGATCTCCTTAGTATTGCACAGCGCTTGGAATCATCACCTGTGCAGATGATCACATTAGCACAAGTGCAATACTAAGGAAATCCTGAAAACCTGCACTGTTGGCGGCCCTTGAGGCCTGGAGTTGGGGACCTCTGGTTCACCCTGTCTGATTTCTGAGTAGTCTTAGTTCAGGGACAGACAGGGATGAGGTATCCTGATCGGCGCCAGTTGAGGAGACTGTCTAGGGTTGTTAGAGGAGCCAAGTGTCAATGCTACTATTTCTAGGGGGCACCATCTCCCCTCTGTCCTTAGCGTCAGGACCCCTTTTCCGCCCTCGTCGTCCTGCGCTGAGTGTCTCCCTATGTCCAGCGTGACACTAATCCTTGCTAGTGCGCTGTCTGGCAAGGATGCTAGCCGCAAGTAACACAAAAGAACTTGTTACACACCAATCTATTGTCCAAAAACAATGCTTCAGGTTTATGTCATGGCTTGTTTGGCAAGCAGAGATTGGCAAAAAACTGGTGCACGCCTAAACATCAATACCACAGTTCATCAAAAGAGGAAAAAATCTGTAGGGCTCCTCATTACCTAACATAGAAATTCTTTATTGCGGGTCCATTAAAACCAGAGCAGGTACGGCGGCCTTAATATGCTATATTCAATGGACGACAGCTGTTTCATGCACACACCTGCACGAAACAGCCGTTGTCTGTTGAATACAGCTTATTGCAACCTCCATACCTGCTCTGGTTTTAATGGACCCACAATAAAGAATTTCTATTTTAGGCAATGATGAAGGACACTAGTCTCACTTCTGCAGATAATATCAAACAGATAGGGGGCTAGACAATAAGGATACAACTCCAACTCCGAACTTACCCTTGCAGCAAAATATCAAAAATATCACAAATTTTCAGCCACAAGAAACTGGCTCCTTCCTCCACCATGATCAGAATAGACTTAATCTATCACCAGCGTCAGGTGATGGGTCATGTGACTATTTAAAGGGAAGTGGGAGTGGTCATCAATCAGCATCACCTGACCCAAGTAGAAGCTACCAGCAAATAAACCGACATTAATTCTCACTGATCCAAAGGAAAGAAAACACATATAAAGTAAACCAGACCCAGAACTGTGACAGGTGTCCTACTGGCTCGTCACAGCTCTCCTATGTCTATGTAACACATGCTGAGAAGCAGCATGAATTACATTATACATCAATACTGAGCAGTGTAGCTGGGAATCCAGCACTAGGATGAGATAAAACACATTAGAAAGCTGAAGCAACAGCATGGAGGGCATCCTAAAGCAGTGATGAGCTCTGGGGGAGATAAGGCAGCAGCACTGTAACGGGGTGATAATATCTCCCGAGCGGAGTAGTAACAGGAAGGCAGAAATGGGCTGAGGAAATCAGGGAAGCTAGTCAGACTCTGTAGACTGGAGTTCCCTAGCTAACACCTGTTCCCAGAGTTACCTCTAAAGGTGGAGATGTCTGAGCCGCCAACCCTGCCCTGCTCCTATCCAGCCCTGGCTAACACCCCCTCACCTCCACCCAATGAAAGAAACAGCAACTCCCAACAGAAGATTCTCACAAAGTGGTTTGCTTCAGGAAAGCTTCTGTAACACAGCATTACGTCCTCACAGCACAAGATCACAGCAGAGACTAAACTCTTATCAATGACACCTGCTGACGGGAAAAGTAATTATTTAGAGGCTAGGAGCGTGGAAAACTACATCACCTGACACACACAATAGCTCACGTAAGGAGCCACAACAGACCATAGATAGCAACACTGCAGCAGCTACTGACATTAGCACCATAGGTAACAACAGGAATTAAACATATTTAATCACTGCAAAGCAGTTGAAGAAGACTGCAGAGCAGGCCACACGTGACAAGCACCGTTTACATGTATCTCTCTGCCTCTGTCTCTCTCTCTGGTCCTCACATTGTTCCTCTTCGTTCCATTAACTTCTTTGTGCAGCTGTAATCTGATCCCTCAGTGAGCTGACAGTCTGTCTAGAATTAATTTTGGCAGTTTATTCTAAGTGAATTAAGAGTTCACGAGGCAGGGGGAGGGGAAAAAGTGTCTCATAAGTTGAGAAATAAGTTGATTTCTTAGATGATATATATTACAAAGGTTGTTATATTCACTTCTCTTATTGATTTATGCAATGTTTGTTCAAATGACTGACTATTTAAAGACCACTGACTCTAAAGCCAATTATCCTGTAGCCAGACCCACACCCATAGAGCTGATTCTCGTTCTTACTGATGAGTCAGAGAAGTGGACTCAACACACAACTAACCAAGATAGGGAAGGTGTGCAGAGGTAGACTAAAACCCAAAGTGAGCAAGCATAAAGCATATGCAAAAGTGGAAAAGGATGCAATCAAGGGAAACCGACTACCAACCTAACAGAGAACAGAATACAGGTGTAAGCAAGGCAAATGAGAAAACAGATATATCTCTGGTTTCAGCCTACCTGGCAAAATCCTTAGCAGAAATCCACCTAGAAGTATAGCCAGCAAAGGAGGCTGGTTGAAAGGAGAGTATAAATAGCCCCATCCAGGATGTGATAGGATAGAAAAGAAAAATTTTAATAGCCACATCCAGGATGCGATAGGACAGAAAATAAAAGTTACACAGCCCCATCCAGGACGTGATAGGACAGAAATAAAAAGTTTACATAGCCCCATCCAGGATGTGATAGGACAGAAAAGAAAAGTTTAAAGGGGACCTGTCACCAAACCAGGCATGGTGATCTAATTACAGCACTGGATGCAGCATGTCTGCTGCATCCAGGCAAGGGATCCCCCAGCACCCTGTACCCCGAGTAAATACACTTAGAAAACTTACATAGTACAGCCATAAAGGAGGTGGCTAGAGGCTGCAGCCAAAGGGCAGATTCACGCCCCTTGCATGTGTAATCTGCCCACCGCTGACAATCATTGTCTCTCTCTTCTGCAGCATAATAGAGAGTTTTGTTTTTTTTCCCCAGAAATGGCCGTTTAGCCCCGCCCCCTGTGGTGACGTCACCGCTTATACCCACCCTGCTCTATGGTTAACAGAGCAGGGCGGGAAAGGTGGTGATGTCAGAGCAGGAGGCCGGCCGCCCCGCCTCCTGCAGTGACATCACCGATTATACCCGCCCTGCTCTATGTTAACCATACAGCAGGTCGAGTTTAAGCGGTGACGTCACTGCTGAGGGCGGGGCTAAACGGCCATTTCTGGGGGGAAAAAAACTCTCTATTATGCTGCAGAATAGGGAGACAATGATTGGCAGCGGTGGGCAGATTACACATGCAGGGGGCGTGAATCTGCCCTTTGGCTACAGCCTCTAGGTATCTCCTTTATGGCTGCATGATGTAAGTTTTCTAAGTGTATTTACTCGGGGTACAGGGCGGCTCAAGTGCTGGGGGACCCCTTGCCTGGATGCAGCAGACATGCTGCATCCAGTGCTGTAATTAGATCACCATGCCTGGTTTGGTGACAGGTCCTCTTTAAATAGCCCCATCCAGGATGTGATAGGACATAAAATAGGAAAATGAGAACACCTGACTAGCAGCCCAGCAAGGGAAAAAAGGCAAAGGCAAATGAACCATTAGCATTGCAGGATCAGATTTCTTTTATAAAATAATACCGCCATATAATACATAAAAATACATTACCCAAATAATGCTATCATATACTGCACTCATGATCTCCCATATATTTCTCCTTACAATAAAGCAAATATAAAATTCTAATAAAACTGCTTAGCATTTTGCAGATTATACCGCAATACTAAGCACATTATTTATGTTCTTGTACATAATACCGCTATGCAATTGTGTTTCAGCAGCTGCTTTATTCTCTCTACTCTCTTTTAGTTTTTTTCTTAGCTCTGGGGAATGAATATATTGGGCATCTCAGCCCTGGTCACAGAGTTTGCGGTAGTATTCATTAGCACTTACAGGCGATATATTATACTGGGCACATTATTTATTGACTTGTACATAATACTGCAATACAAGCAGACACTTTTTTCTCTCTACTCTCTTTTAGGTTTTTCCTTAGCTCTGGGAAATGGTGATGTTGGGTATCTGAGATCTGGCCACAGAGTTTGCGGAAGTATTCATGGGCCCTAACAGGCGACACTTTATACTATTCACACTACTTATTGACTTGTACATAATACTGCAATGCGATTGTGTTTTGGCAGCCACCTTTTCCTCTCTACTTTGTTTTAGTTTTTTCCTTAGTTCTGGGAAATGGAGATATTGGGCATCTGAGCCCTGGCCACATAGTTTGCAGTAGTATTTAGGAGCCCTTACAGGCAATATTTTATACTGTTCACATTATTTATTCACTTTTATAGAATACCGCAATATGATTGTGTTTTAGCTACAACATATTTCTCTCTATTGGATGTACTTTTTTTTGTTTTTTCCTTAGCTCTGGGAGATGGAGATATTGGGATGCTCAGATCTGGCCACAAAGTTTGCGGTATTATTCATGGGCCCTAACACGTGATACTTTATACTATTCACATTACTTATTTACTTGTACATAATACCACAATACGATTGTGTTTTAGCTGTCACTTTTTTCTCTCTACACTTGTTTTAGGTTTTTCCTTAGCTTTGGAAAAAGGAGATATTAGGCATCTGAGCCCTGGCCACAGAGTTTGCAGTAGTATTTAAGGGCCCTTACAGGCAATATTTTATACTATTCACATTATTTATTGATTTGTACATAATACGGCAATACGTTGTGTTTTAGCTACCACATATTTCTCTCTATTGGATGTACTTTTTTTGGTTTTTTCCTTAGCTCTGGGAATTGGAGCTATTGTGGAACTGAGCCCTGGCCAGAGTTTGCAGTAGTATTTATGTGCCCTTACAGACGATATTTTATACTATTTTATACATATTATTTATTGATTTCTACATAATACCGCAATATGATTGTATTTTAGCAGCTGTTTTTTTTCTCTTTACTCTCTTTTAGGTTTTTCCTTAGCTCTGGGACATGGAGGTATTGGCATCTGAGCCCTGGTCACAGAGTTTGCTGTAGTGTTCATCAGCCCTTATCGGTGATATTTTATACTATGCACATTATTTATTGACTTGTATATAATACCAAAATACGATTGAGTTTTTTTCTTTATACTCCTCTTTGTTTTTTCCTTCGCTCTGGACATGGAGGTATTGGGATGCTGAGCCCTGGCCACAGAGTTTGCAGTAGTATTCATGGGCTCTAACAGGCGATACTTTATACTATTCACATTACTTATTCACTTGTACATAATACCGCTATGCGATTGTGTTTTAGCAGCTGCTTTTTTCTCACTACTCTTCTTTTAGGTTTTCCTTAATGGAGATTTTGGGGATCTGAGCCCTGGCCACAGAGTTTGCGGTAATATTCATGGGCACTTACAGGCAATGCTTTATACTATTCACATTATTTATTCACTTGTACATAATACCGCTATGCGATTGTGTTTTAGCAGCTGCTTTTTTCTCTCTAGTCTCTTAGGTATTTCCTTAGCGCTGGGAAATGGAGATATTGGGCATCTGAGCCCTGGCCACATAGTTTGCAGTAGTATTCATGGGCCCTAACAGGCGATACTTGATACTATTCACGTTATTTATTCACTTGTACATAATACTGCAATGCGATTGTGTTTTAGCAACTGCTTTTTTCTCTCTACTCTTCTTTTAGGTTTTCCTTAACTCTGGGAAATGGAGATTTTGGGTATCTGAGCTCTGGCCACAGAGTTTGCGGTAATATTCATGGGCACATACAGGCAATACTTTATACTATTCACATTATTTATTCACTTGTACATAATACCGCTGTGCGATTGTGTTATAGCCGCCGCTTTTTTCTCTCTACTCTTCTTTTAGGTTTTCCTTAATGGAGATTTTGGGTATCTGAGCTTTGGCCACAGCGTTTGCGGTAATATTCATGGGCCCTAACAGGCGATGCTTTATACTATTCACATTATTTATTCACTTGTACATAATACCGCTATGTGATTGTGTTTTAGCAGCTGCATTTTTCTCTCTAGTCTCTTAGGTATTTCCTTAGCACTGGGAAATGGAGATATTGGGCATCTGAGCCCTGGTCACAGAGCTTGTGGTAGTAATCATCAGCCCTTATAGGCGATATTTTTTAATTGTCTCTACAGTTATATTTATACACATTTTCCCATTATAGCAATTGCAAATTCTCTCTCCAAGTGAAGAAATGCCAGTATTGTCTGTAAATTACACAGGAGAAATAAATTAGATCCAGCCCGGCCCTGCGCGTTTCACGTTTTCTTGCAGTTTCTCTTCTTGACAAGCTAAATTTAGTTGTTGTAACATCTGGATAAATGGAGATTTCTGCTTCTCATCCGCCCACAGATAACTGGAATCAGGCAAAAGAAAGCTTTTTTTTTCCATTTTTTGATGGAAAGTGAACGGTGAGGTGTAAGATATCTGAGAAATCGTGGCAAAGACTTGATGCAATTTCTCATCCCCTCCTCCGAGCCCTCAGACAGGATTGGAAGGAGAAGCCAAGGCGCGGGGATTTGGATGGAGAAGCCAGAACGTGTTGGATGCTCTGGAGCGAGGGTTCAGATGTGAGGAATCGCTTTATACAGAAGCCTCGACACACCTCCCATGGGAAAAACTGCCAGGTTACCCTGACATGTTACCAGCCCCGAATAGAGGCCGCCTTGTCTCACCGCCTCACACTAGAATGCCAGGGGAGATGTTGGCAGAATGTTTTCGCCTCATATTGAGAGAGAGACATTTCTGACCGCAGCTCATGAACCGCACCATATTTGCCTTGGCACAACACCATTATTTGTTCATAAGTTTCTCTGTCTCTGCCGTGCTCCAATTTTGGGGGAAATCATTGCCAGGATTTTGTTTCCAGGACATTTTGCTGGGCTCAGCAAGCCTAATGGTAGATGCCTGGTAATAATCCTGAGCATGGGCTACTGTTATATATAGATTTATTCATTATTGTTAAGTTTATTTTACTATATATATATATTTTTTTTTTTTTAAAGTAAAAGAAAAAAAATATATATAGCAAGATAACACTTTTATTTAAGGATTTATTTATTCACTAATAATACTGTTATTGACTATTAATTAATAATAATTCTTAAATAATAATTAATAATTTTAAACTGTTTATTTTAACAAAAAGTAAATGAAAAAATATATATATAGCAAGATAACACTTTTATTTAAGGATTTATTTATTCACTAATAATACTATTATTAACTATTATTAATTAATAATAATTCTTAAATAATAATAATTAATAATAATTTTAAACTGTTTATTTTAATAAATAGTAAAAGGGAAAAAAATATAGTAAATAACACTTTTTTCAGTATTTATTTATTCACTAATAATACTATTATTAACTATTAATAATAATAATACTTAATAATAATTAATAATCATTTTTAACTTTTTATTTTAGCAAAACAACACTTTTTCAGTATTTATTTATTCACTATTTTTATTAATATATTATAATTTTATAATAATAATAATAGTTATTATTATTATCTTTAATCATTTATTTTACTATTTATATTATATATATATATATCTCAAGATAACACTTTTATTTAATAATTTATTTATTCACTATTTTTATTAATAATAATAACAATAATTATTATTAATAATAATTAATAATAATATATTAAACAATTTAGTTTACTAAATATATATATAAACACTTTCATTTACTTATCTATTTATTCATTATATTTAACATTCTTTTTTACAATATTTTTGTTTCTTCAACAGTAAAGTAAGTAAAGTAAAGTAAAAGAAAGAATATGTATAGCAAAATAACGCTTTTTTGGGTCATTATTTTTAAGTTGGTTTTTTTGCTATATTTTTTTTTCTATTCAATAGTAATGGAAAATAACAGGAAATAATATAGCAAAATAACACTTTTATTAATTTATTCATTATTTTTAATGTTTTCTTTGCTATATACATACTATACATTTTTTATTCAATGGTAACACTTCTATTTATTTATTCATTATTTTTCATATTTTAGCCATATTTTTTCTTCATTAGCAAAGTAAAGTAAAAAAAAAAAATATATAGCAAAATAACACTTTTATTTTTTATTTATATATCATTTTTAACAGGTATTTTACTATATACGGTTATATTTTTACTTCAATAGTAAAGTAACACTTTATTTATTACTTTTTCACGATAAATATATATATACATGTACACATACGGGTATATAAACTGTGTGTACCGTATATTTTTTATTCACTTTAATTTATTTATTTCTTATTATTAAATCATATATATATATATATATACATATATATATATATAATATATAAAATATGGTCTAACCAGGCTAAAATATATGGTATAAAACATATTTTTACTATAGATATTTTAACTCCAATAGTAAGGTAGCAGTCTATTTATTAATTATATATATATATATTACTGTATATATATATATATATATATATATATATATATATATATACGTATATATATAATTTATTTATTCTTTTTTTTTTTTTTTTTAACTTATTCTAATAGGAAGATAGGATAATAACAATGTCATGTGTATAGAACTTTTTTGTTAATGTAGCTTTCTTTTTTTTTTTTTTTTTTTTAGGAGAAAAAGAGTATTATTTCCTTTTGGACATTGAAAAAGAATTTGCGTGATAAAATAAAATATCGTGATAGCGGTTCCAATGCATTTTTGGGTGTCATTCATGGCGGAATGTTTTTATATGTTTATTACAGGTTTTATAATATATTCTAAAATCCTAAAATATCAATTGTAAGTTTTGATCGATAATATTAATTTAATTTTTAGCTTTTTTTTATTAAGTGTCCTACTTTTTGCCAATGATTTATGCCCATTTTGGACCATAGGATAAGATAGATTAGATAGATAGATAGATAGATAGATAGATAGATAGATAGATAGATCCAGCTGCAGTAAACCTGAGCTCTGTATAAGTATATAAATTCATCCCATCAGTGGTCACAATGCTGAGAGTTGTAGTCCCTGTAGTAGTTTGCTGACCACGGTTCTATACATTACATTAATGACATTAGGATGGTGGCCGCACGTGTGATTAATTTCTAGGTGACATCACTTTATATGATCACATGGGCTCTGACTTTCTCTGTTGGCTGCAATAAACTTCCTGCAGCTTCCGCCCCGGAGGGGGATCATTAACTGCTCTGTAGAGTGAGGACAGTGGGGATCGCGGTAAAATGTTTGACTCCTTCCATGAAGCCCACATAAAAGAGATCACACCCTGTCAATCAGAGGAGCCTTCCTCCCGCCTGCAGCCATTCCCTTATTAACGCTCTGCAGGAGCTGAGTAACAGGAGGACGCCTCCCCCCCCGGAGCTGTCCACGGCCCCACGATCACGCTGATACTAGAGTTATCTCCTATTAAATAAAATCTGTAAATGATCACAGTCAATATAATCTACATACGTTTCTTCAGCTTCAAAATAATCACTGACGCCTTCAGTTTTTTATGGCCCGGGCAAAAAGTGCCCAATTTTTACAGACTATCCCAGAATTTCTGGACGATCCGTAACCCAGACTGCATTTTAGATTACATCCAATTGCTTTGTCCCCAGATCTCCCAAATTTGATTAGGTCAGATTTGCTCAATGAAGGGAAAAAATGTCATTTGCATGCAATAAGTCCAATGTCTGCCTCCAATCACAAGGCATGTGTCACAGGGCACCCGGACGGCAGTTGCCAGTGATAGCTTGCTATACCTTGGTCTTGGAGTGGAGGAGTGAGCTGTGGACAAGAAGTCATAATCAAAGCAGCTGCTTGGAAGTTTGTTTGGTGCCTTCCCATCCTTTTTTCCTTTTTGGTTTGCCTCACTTATCCTTTCCCTTTACTCCTTCCTTTAGTTTGTTGTGCATTGTACATTTGCTGTTTCTTTTCCCCTTCCCTGTCTTTTCCCTTTGTGTCTTTATCCTAAAGTGGGACTAGTGTTCCTGCTGACCTGCGCACTAGACAGGGTTATGTTCAGGAAAAGACAAGCATAGGAGCGTAATCACCACACAGGGTTAAAGAACCCGTCTAGTGATGTCATGGAGCTCAGGGAAATTGTCATCTGGATTGCCCTCCCTATTCTATCTTAGTGGCAGTTCATCTCTTCTCACGTCTCATCTTGCACTGACCAGCCTTGAACCTGAAGGCCGAATATCAACTCCAGAAGAAACACAAACACCGAATACCGAACATCGACTCCAGAGGGAACGAAACACCAACTACTGAACATCAACTCCAGAGGAACGAAACACCAACTACTGAACATCGACTCCAGAAGAGACCCGAAGACTGAATACCGAACATCAACTGCAGAAGGAACCCAAAGACTGAATACCGAACATCAACTCCAGAAGGAACCCGAAGACTGAATACCGAACATCAACTCCAGAAGGAACCCAGAGACTGAATACCGAACATCAACTCTAGAAGGAACCTGGAGACTCAATACCGAACATCAACTCCAGAAGGAACCCGGAGACTCAATACCGAACATCAACTCCAGAAGGAACCCGAAGACTGAATACCGAACATCAACTCCAGAAGGAACCCGGAGACTCAATACCGAACATCAACTCCAGAAGGAACCCGGACACTCAATACCGAACATCAACTCCAGAAGGAACCCGAAGACTGAATACCGAACATCAACTCCAGAAGGAACTCGAAGACCGAACACTGAATATCGACTCCAGAAGGAACCCGAACACTGAAGACTGAATCCTGACAACTGAAAAAACACCACCAGTAGTAGATCTGTCTGGACCGAGCCATTGCTTTCTGTCCAGATGTACAGTACTTATCCGCTAACATTGGACTTGCGGCTTAGCGGGTTACCCTACGGTCCCTTTAGAGCCAGTGTGTTGATATATTGAATTATTAGATAAGTCAGATTGTGACTGACGTCGAGGAGATAGTGACGCTTCCAAGATAGAAAGACCCAGACTAAGTTAATTCTAGAAGTATTCGTTATCTAATGCTATAAGAAACTAATGGTACTATATTGCATTGAGACCTTGCATAGCGTTTGTTGAGTATCCTTCTAGTTTTCTTTGCAATTACTTGTATTGTTTCCTTATTGAACTTCATCATTTATGACCTTATGATTTGTGTGAAATAAACCTTTGTTGAGTTGTGGCGCCCCTTCAGTCAGTCTGCCACAAATGGTATTGCATGTAATCCTATGTGTAGTACCATGCCTTGAGGTAAGTGGAGGACACATTGCTGAGACACCCAAAAAAATACAACATATCTGAACTCCAAACAAGGAATTGCTGGGATGAAGAGACCCACCTATAGGGCAGTCCCCCCTTCTGGCTGGAGGGAGGAGTTAGGTTAAGGGATAGGTGGCATCTAGGAGAGCTCGAGTCTATACTGAGTCACTTGAGAGACAGCATGGAATGTAGAGTGAAGTGCTGGGCCGAGGGCCTGGTGAGACACATCTGCCAGCTGTTGAGGTTGGCCAGAAAAATTAGCTGCAGGAGTGCTACCAGCCTCCAACTCGATCAGGGATACTTCAGGACCAGTCATGAAGCTGGAGGTCACTGGGTCTTAATGTCCAGTTGCTACTTTTGTGGACCTTCCCGAGACTCATGGGGTTATATAGGGTCAGAGGAACAAAGCTGTCGCTCACAGGACCTGCAGCCAACTGCCTGGCAGGGAATGGCAACCATGGACACTGAGGAGAGAAAAGTGGTAGCATAGTTTCAGAACTAGGAAGTCAGCTGGAAGGCCATATACCCTGTGTCTCAGCAAGGTGGACTCCAAGTATCTCTGGGCTGACCAGGCTGTGCTCCTGGTGAACAATGAACCTCAGCTGGGTTGTAATCTTCAACTACTTCAAGTAAATGGTCAGAACCACAAAGACTATTGTTGCCTGCTCCTTTCTGCACCCACCTGCACCACTCTCACTACCCTCATCTTCCTCCTCTGCACCCTCCACCATCCCATCTATCTTCTACACCTTCCAAGGGACATACCCTAGCTGGAGAGGGTATACCACCTGGCTGCCCTACCATCTCCCCTTGGAAGCCCCACTACAGCCCCTGGCCTCCTACGGTCAGTACTCCTGCTGGCATCACAAACTATTCTCCCCTGTAAATATTCTCCCACGTCCAGCTAGGGCCACAGCTCCTTGGGACCGCTGCTGTGAACTGATGTAGCTGAGTACCCCCACCCCTGTCCTTAATGCCCACATCAGAGTCACCACAATGATGCCTTTTCTGCATCATTGCATCCTCAATGGACTCTAATGGAAACCTGTAAAATTGGTGAAGGGCTCCTGCTGATACCCAGCAGCCAATCAGAACAAGAAGAGCTGCAGTGTAAATCATAGAAGAGGCCCAATAGAGAAGGCCAATTTCAGCCCGCTGATAATAAAGAAGCCATCATGGATTCTGCAAAAGTTGGCTTGAACTTTTACCAAGTTGTTATATAATCTCAAGCTGTAGCAGAGAAAGAAAAGTTATTGGTTTCAAAGAAAACATGGCAGCGGAATGAAATAACTCTGATGTTTTCCTGGTGCTGAAAGATCTGGTATAAACTTCGTGACTCCGAAACCAGAAACTGTTTAAACAACGTCTGGTGTTTTCATCCTTCGTCCCTTCTCTAGAGATGGTAAGAAATGTGAAGAAGCGTCTGCGGCCGACGTCACCGCGAGGGCGCGCGCGGCGATTGTAATGTGTCACGTCAGGAGTTTTATCATAATAAACCCAATGCATCAAAATCCAAAATAATAACAGCAAATGGGGCATGTAAATACAGGTGCGGGAAGAGCGATGACTTCAATTAGCCCGAGCGTTACGTGAAGCCTCTCGAGAACACATCGGCCTTTAATACCTGGATTAGCTCAGAGTTAAACATGCAGGTCTGAGTTGAAACTGCTCAAAATTGAGGCCAATTAGCAGAGAAAAATCAAGGAAAGTGAATGAACCGGACAGGGCACGACACGTACCTATGACCTCACCTCTAACTCATAAGGATGGACTGGATGTGGTCTCCAAAAGCCTTCTCCTGTGCCCAAAGAGCAATGAGCCACTGAAAAGATACTATTGTCTATCTGAATGGTCATAATACACTACAGTTACCCATGCAGTGGCCCCAGCAGTGGCGAACACTGACAGCTCGGGGCCCCTATGTAAGAAATATTGCCGCCGCCCCCCCCACTTTAACGTCGACAAAGCTACAGGTATATATACTATATAACCCAAAACCTCATGTGTGCCCACTCCGCATTGGGGGGCACACAGCACTGAGAGGCGCACATGTGATTTTGGGGGGCACACATGGGGTTTTGGGGGCAGACACCACTGGGGAGTACTAGTACTGGGGGGAACACATGGGGTTTTTGTAGGCACAGTGCACTGTGGGGCACACATGGGGTTTTGGGGACAGACAACACTGGGGGGCACCCAGAACTGGGGGGCTCACAGCACTGGGTGGCTCATAGCAGTGAGGGGCACACTGCACTGGGGGGAACACATGGGGTTTTGGTAGGCACAAAGTACTGTGGGGCACACATGGGGTTTTGGGGACAGACACCACTGGGGCACACACTGCACTGGGGGACTCACAGCCCTGGGGGGAACACATGGGGTTTTGAGGGGCACAAAGCACTGTGGGGCACACATAAGGTTTTGGGGACAGACACCACTGTTGGGCTCACAGCAGTGGAGGGCTCACAGGGCTGGGGAGCTCAATCATCACTCATTAGTGGGCTTACAGTAGTGGGGAGCTCACAGTAGTAGAGGGGCACAATAGTGGAGAGCTCACAGCACTGGGGGGTTCACAGTAGTGCAGAGCTCACAGTAGTGGGGGGGCACACAGCAGTCAGGGGGCACAGTAGTGGGGGTGCACACAGCAGTCAGGGGGCACAGTAATGGGGGGTACACAGCAGTGGGTGGGCACAGTAGAGGGGGATACACAGCAGTGGGGGGCTCACAATAGTGGGGCCCTTTATCTGTCTCCTTCGTCCTCCGTTACCACCACAGTCGTTCTACCTTGCATGTGTCACACAGATTAGTGTCCGGAAGGAAGCAGTGGACAGACTCCTGCATTCTCCGGTAGGATCGCTTCCTGCCGGGCATTGTGGCACATCACTTGTAATGAGGGTGATCTGGTGAAGGGCCCCACGGAGCCTGGAGCTCAAACAACAGGCCAGATCAGCCTCATTGCTTCCTGACCAGCAGGGGCCACCTCAACCCCTGGCGATATGTCTGCCCCATCTAATACTCACAATTTATTCTATATTTATACACAGTAATAGCTAAGAAATCTGGTCAAATAGTT
The DNA here is from genome assembly GCA_033576535.1 of Allobates femoralis. Classification (NCBI taxonomy): domain Eukaryota; kingdom Metazoa; phylum Chordata; class Amphibia; order Anura; family Aromobatidae; genus Allobates; species Allobates femoralis. The sequence goes on from JARQOC010000005.1 coordinate 556,885,871, forward strand.
GTATGTTCCTCTACTGCACAGTGTATAATCTCTGGTGGTGAAGAGCGGACAAAGACAACACAAAGACCATTTGTAGAACATTTTTGGGCATCTGTCTTTGCAACTGCTAAATTAAGAAGATAGGGATGTGCAAGGGTAAATGATCGTGGTCGTAGAGATTGCAACCGGGCCCGTGCTGCACTGGGGCCCGCCGACCCTAGCACCTACTTCAGCTGAATGTGCATCCGAGGACTCACATTCAGCTGAAGTGTATAGCAACAGACAGACCTGTTGGGTCATCGGCGAACCTATGACTAGGAGGGCATGGCAGTGACATCATGCGCCATGGCACACACACAGCCGGCTCCTGTGCTGGCGTAGAAAAGGACGCTGCATGGCGGGGGGAGCAGAGCGAGCTGAGTGGAGTGGGATCTTTTCTTATTTTATGCAGAACATATATATCAGGATGGGGACATATATACCAGAATGGGGACATATATACCAGGATGGGGACATATATACCAGGATGGGGACATATATACCAGAATGGGGACATATATACCAGGATGGGAGACATATA